>JAOCZM010000280.1:600000-1110000 GCA_026122235.1 Vinca minor | reverse complement strand
AGTGTTTGAAATCCTTGGGTGCGGCTCAAGGTAGTGGAGGTAGATTCTAAGTGAATCGAACCACTATAAATCCTTTGTCTTGTTGATTGGGTTTTGCTTTAGCCTTTGTTCATCTTGCTTATACTTTCACTAGCATTGCAAAGATCTGAAAAAAGTTGCCAAGATTAGTTAAAACCCAATTCACCCCCCTCTTGTGTTTTACAATTGGTATCGAGCTTCGTCTTCAATTTTAGTTTAACCACTAGAAGCAAAGATCATGGCCGGTATTTCCGCTTTAGCCTACCAAGAGGGTTCTTCTACAAATAGACCACCACTCTTTGATGGAAACAACTATAATGCTTGGAAAAACCCGAATCAAGATATATGTGTGCTCCATTGATTATTCTCTATGGCATATATTTGAAGAAGGTCCTTTTATTCCATTGAAGATAGTTGATGGTACTTTAATGTCAAAACCGGATAATGAGCTAAATGAAGTTGAGTCCAAGAAAATGACTCGAAATTATATGGCAATGAACATTCTAAGTTGTGCCTTGAATCCGGATGAGTACAACCGTGTTCGTGGAAGCAAATCGGCTCATGCTATGTGGAAAATGCTTGAAGTTACTCATGAAGGCACAAATCAAGTGAAAGAGTCAAAGTTGAATTTGCTAGTTAGAGAGTTTGAGCTATTCACCATGGAGCAAAATGAATCAATCAATGAGATGAATACAAGATTCACCAATGTGGTAAATGGTTTGAAGTCATATGGTAAAGATTACACTTTGGGTGAAATAAATAGGAAGATTCTCAACTCACTTCCCAAAAGTTGGGAAGGAAAAGCTCTAGTCATTGAAGAAGCCAAGGACTTGAAAACATATCCTACGGAGGAGCTTATTGGTTCTCTTCTCACATATGAGCTAACTCACAAAAAGGAAGAGCGTATTGACAAGTCCAAGATGGGTATTGCTCTAAAAATCTTTTCTTGATCTAGAGGAATCAAATTGCTCAAGTGATGAGGAAGACATCAACCTAGATGATGAGACTATGGATTTAATGGTAAAACGAATGAAAAAGATGTTTTCCCGGAAAGGAAGAAAATTCCATCAAAATAGAAGAGAACTAAATCCTAATGGGATGGAATGCTATGAGTGTGGAAGCAATCAACATCTCTTAGGAAATTGCCCAACCGCCAAAGCAAAGGGCCTCAAGGAAGACAAAAAAGAAAAAAATTCTTAAAATCAAAGAATGCAAAGGGCATGCTATGCACATGGGATCAAGATGAGAGAGAAAATGAAGAAGGAGAGGAAAACTCAAATGTTTGCTTCATGGCATTTGGTAATGAGGTACATCTTTCTCCCTCCCCTTCATGTTCTAATGATGATGATGATGAGGATGATCCTAATGAGCTTTTATATGATATGTATGAGCAAATGAAAAAATGTGCAAAGCAAAACAAAGAGATGAAGCTTAAAATTGAATCCTTGCTTGATGAAAGATCAAAGTTGATTAATGAAAAAGAAAAATTGTGTGATGATGTTAAATGCTTGAAATGTGAAAATGAAAATCTTATTACTACTTGCAAAAGATCTTCATTACAATACAAAGAAGCATGTGATAAAATGTCATCTCTTGAATGTCAACTTGTTGAATTTGATAGTTTGAAAATCAAAGTTGTTGAGCTTACTTCACTAGTTGACAAGTTCTCCAAAGGAACACAAAAAGCTTGATCATATTCTTGATATGCAACGTGCTTCACATGATAGACATGGTCTTGGTTATAATGCTAATCACTTTGATCATGCTAGCTTTTCTAAGTTGCCTAAGAATAACTTTGTGCATGCTAGTTCCTCACATAGGCAAAATAGATATTATGAGCATGTTCACAAATCTTCGAAGCCACACACTTGTTGCACTTATTGTGGAAAACATGGTCACTCTAGTGTTAGATGCCATGTGAAGAAGAAGATTGAAAAAGGGGGTAAAAACTATTTGGAAAGTTAAACGTATTTTAACTAACCCCCATGGACCCAAACAAAAGTGGGTACCAAAAGCTACTCTTTCCTTGATCTTATAGGTTCCTATAAGTTAGATGCATGCCACAAAGCTTAAATGTTATAGATTCGAAGAAAAGTGGCATTGGGGAGAAAGTCAAAGGAGACGTGCAAATGGAAGAAATTCAAGAGCACTCCTTAACACTTGGATTCTCAAAGCTCAAATGTTGATCAATTGGAGAACCAAGTTGGTTAATTACAAAGAGCAAAGCATCAAGTGATGACAATAGCCAAAGTGTCAATCAATATCTTCATCACTTGGTAAGAAAGCAAAGGTATCAAAATCACCTTCTCATAACACTTTGATTAATGAGTTTAAGTGTTTTTGATATATATACATGCTTGCTCTTATATATATGGTGCATCTCACATTCTTGATTTTTATATTCAAATAGATAACCTTTAGCATGCTCTTGACTATCCATGCTTACATTAGCTAAGGTGTCTATGAGATGTAGCATATGCAACTTGATTGATTCTTGTTTTGTCTTGTCATATTCATTTAAGAATCATTCTAGTTGTCTTTGGTTTTTTGATCCTTATGCATGTTTGTGTTACTTGAGATTTTGAGCTAATCATAAAGGACCTTTGAAAAGGTACCATATTTGTTCTCAAGGATTCCTTGTAGGTGACAAAGAGTTCTAAGCTTCATGAAGAAGATATGAACTACAAGGAATGGCACAAGTGAGCTAAGACTCCAAGAAAAGAGTCAAATGCCAAGGATCACACAAAAGGCCTCAATAGACTTGCTAATAAAGAAGATCTACCAATATGGTAAGAAGTCTAAGCTCTAGGAGCATTGAGGTACAAGGCTTAACTCATCCCTTAGTAGTGGTCATTATATGTTTTTATCTTTATGGGCTATTATTTGATGAGTTAAGTAGTTGACTAGAGAGTTTGTGCTTATTGGATTATGGTTTATGTACATCATGTTTTGCTTGTCAACATGCTAAAAGTGTATTCCAAACTTGACAAGAATGATGGTTTAAAAGCATAAACTTGTCTATTTAAACTTTCTTGTTTATGTGCATTTGTTCTTTTATCTTGATAATGTGTCTTGTGTTCTACTTATAAGATCTTAATTGCTTAAAGTACAAACACAATCACAATTGGTATCAATATCTTCAAGAATGCACATACCATATCTCTTTGGTGCTTGATCCTCATTTACAGATGTTTAACATGATGTGCTTGATCTTTATCATCCTTGATCATCATGTTAAAATGTTGCATCATTTAGAGATTTTAACACTTGTTGGCTTGGTTTTTCATCTTTCATATCATTTAGCCAATATGTGTGAGTTATTTTGGGAGTCACACATGTTATACAAGTTCATATTCTAACATGTGTTCTCCTTAAATAAACATGAGATCATATTCTTTACAATTGGTATTCATATCCTGTGTGATCTCATTAGAGTTTTTGGTTAGTCTAGCTTCTAGAGTTGTAATACTCATTTAGCTAACCATTAACTTATTAGAGGGATGTACTTGAAGTGTCATCTTATACTTCCTCTAAATCTTTTGGTTGCAATACATATGCTTTACTTATGTATTTAAGGTTTTGCCACCAACTCGTGTTAGCTATATTCTCATATGTGTTTCACAATTGATATCAATGTGTTTATATGTTTTACTATTGGTATTCAACTTGTTTCCATCTCAAATAGCTAACATGGTATGTTTTGATAAAAGGGGAGATTGTACTTTAAAGTGTTATTCCTTATCTCCTTTTGTCTTAGCTTCACAACAAGCATGTGTATCCCTTTTCCACCACCAAAGCGGACTTAATAGCCGCCGGTAGTTGATGTGCTAGAATTTTATGGATATTACATACTCTTGTTGTTGGATGAATTCTAGCTGTGTTTACTAGCATGTTCCCATGTTCTTAACTGTCATATTTTCTTTGGTGTTTGAAATCTTTTTGATTATGCCAAAGGGGGAGAAATTTAGGGAGTTATCTTTACATGCTTCTAGCTTGAATGTAGAAAAAGGGAAAAGATATGTAAGGAAGTTTTCTTAACATGTTTCTATCTATATTGTATCTTTTCACCTGGCATGTTTTGAGGGGGAGCTTTTATATGTTTATATATATCATTTGTCTCAAAACTTGCTTTTGATGGAAGGAGGGAGGCAAGGAGGATGGTTGGGAAATAGGGCTCTTCTAAGAGTCCCTAGTTTATATGGCAAAAGAACTTATAATGCTAGTGCTTATGTCTTTGCATATTTTTGTCTTTGCAATTGGTATCGTATACAATTGGTATCTTCTAAGCATTAGTCTTTGTACTTATTTGTTCTTAGATCCTTTTGCCATGCTTCCATGTACTTACATTGTCCATATTCTATCTTATTACATCAAAGTTTGTCATAATCAAAAAGGGGAGATTGTAAGCCCCTAAGGGCGAACGAACTCTGCTTTTTGATATTGGACAAACATTTGATGTTGTGTCTAATGATCTTAATCTTTGTGATAGAATATTGGAAATCTTGTAGGAAGCACTAAGTACTTCAATCAAGCCATGTTCAAGATTCAAAGTCATACTATTCAAGGCTCATCTATGAAGATTGAAGATTGAAGACTTAGTTTGGTTAGTTTAGCTTTGTCATCATTAGTCGTAATCTTTAAAGCTCTAACCAAAGCTCTTATGAACATAAGCTTCTCACTCTAGTCTTGCATACATGATTTCATAAACACGTTTTCAAAAGGCTTAAGTTTCAAAATGATCTTTACATGTGTTCTTATCCAAAAAGCCTTCGATTTCATAGATAAGTCTTTTAGAAAAATTTTCCAATGTTGTGTTACTTGTTACCTTTTAGGAAAACCTTTTTAGACTTTAAAAGACTTCCAAAGATTTCAAAACGTGTGAAAAATCACTTTGGAAGTTCGGTCAACCGAGCTCAAGTTCGGTTGAACCGTCGAGAAACCCGAGAGCTCAACTAGAATAGGGTCGGTCGACCTTAGCACCATCTCGGTCGACCTATGGGACAGTCGGTCGACCGACCCCAGCCAAAGTGGATCCAGTGAGCTTCGGTCAACCGAGTTGCTCGGCCCGGTCAACCGAACTCGCTTTTGAACTAGCCGTTTTCTGACCGTTAAAAAGTCGTTTTTCAGCCAAATTTGAAATGTATATATACTCCAAAGCTAGAGAAATATTCCAAGACTTTTGACAAACATAAAACATTGATATCTTATCAAGTCTAAACACTTTCAAAGCAAAATACTCTTCATCCTTATGATCTAAAGCATTCAAGAGTATTCTTTCAAAAGCAAGACAAAGAGTGGACCTCATATGTTCAAGAGCTAAATTGTTTGTGCTTCAAAGGTACTATATCTTTCACTTAGAAGAGTGAACAACCTTGTACTTAACCTTTCTTAATTCCCCTTTCTTAGTGATAGGGTTATTATTGTAAGTCCTACTTTGTGTGGGCATCCTTTGGTTGTAAAGTCCTACTTTGTGTGGGCAATTGTAAAAGTCCTACTTTGTGTGGGCATCTTCTTAGTGAAGTGTTTGAAATCCTTGGGTGCGGCTCAAGGTAGTGGAGGTAGATTCTAAGTGAATCGAACCACTATAAATCCTTTGTCTTGTTGATTGGGTTTTGCTTTAGCCTTTGTTCATCTTGCTTATACTTTCACTAGCATTGCAAAGATCTGAAAAAGTTGCCAAGATTAGTTAAAACCCAATTCACCCCCCCTCTTGTGTTTTACAAGGCATAGTTCACCATCTTTCGGGTCCCGACAGGTATGCTCACACTCGAACCCTTCTCAGAAGATCAAGGTCGGTCGACGGTGCACCCCTCAGGGGGATCCCGCCAATCAGCTTCCTTACGCCTTACGGGTTTACTCGCCCGTTGACTCGCACACATGTCAGACTCCTTGGTCCGTGTTTCAAGACGGGTCGAATGGGGAGCCCGCAGGCCAGCACCGGGAGCGCGCAGATGCCGAAGCACGCCCGAGGGCGCGCGCTGTCCCGCCTCAAACCAGACGACGGCGTCTCCGCGGGCATATCTACAGCCCGGGCTTTGGCCGCCGTCCAATTCGGCACTGGTCCACGCCCCGAGTCGATCGGCGGACCGGCTTGTCGCCGTTCCACATCCGACCGGGGCGCATCGCCGGCCCCCATCCGCTTCCCTCCCGACAATTTCAAGCACTCTTTGACTCTCTTTTCAAAGTCCTTTTCATCTTTCCCTCGCGGTACTTGTTTGCTATCGGTCTCTCGCCCATATTTAGCCTTGGACGGAATTTACCGCCCTATTGGGGCTGCATTCCCAAACAACCCGACTCGCCGACAGCGCCTCGTGGTGCGACAGGGTCCGAGCACGACGGGACTGTCACCCTCTCCGGTGCCCCATTCCAGGGGACTTGTGCTCGGTCCGCCGCTGAGGACGCTTCTCCAGGCTACAATTCGGACGGCGAGGCCGCCCGATTCTAAGCTTGGGCTTTTCCCGGTTCGCTCGCCGTTACTAAGGGAATCCTAGTTAGTTTCTTTTCCTCCGCTTATTGATATGCTTAAACTCAGCGGGTAGTCCCGCCTGACCTGGGGTCGCGGTCGTGGCAAGCTCTCCTCTCCTCTCGAGGGAGGGAGGAGGGGCTCGCTGAAAGGGTCTCACGGTCTTCCCCGTCCGCGGTTCCGGCACGATTTCGTTGAGAGGGTCGTTCAACCACCACTTGTCGTGACGTCCGAGGCGAGGGACCGACGTTTAGGCAGTCCATTTTTTAGTAGTCCTTGGTGCTTTCCGCGCCGGGGTTTGTTGTTTTGCGCGGCCGGTCGCCCGAGAGCAGACATGATTGCTAATGAGGCTTGTGACACTCATGCTTCTTGTGAAATTCCTAATTTTTCACAATTACCTTTATCAATGCAATTACAGTGTATATCTGATAGGAATGGAATGCCAAATCTGCGATTTCGGCAAAATCCATAACTTAGAGATATGTTCTTTATTGAGCCCGCCACTAGGAGGCGGTTTTATGCTGTATTGTGGCTTTTTGCCTACTATCAATAAAATCTTACTGTTTGCTTAAAAAAAAAAAATCAATTTATTAGCCAGGGGTTTTGCCGCCTGTGCTCTTTTGGGAAGTGCAAAGGTTTTCTTCATCTTAACCTCCAAGAGAAAGGTTATTATTGTTTTTTTTTGTGCTAATTTTGTTTTAATGATGAAAAATAAAAAATTACCACTATTTTTAAAAAAATAAATGAAAATTTTGCAATAAGGGTATATTTGTCATTTTGGATAATGGCCGGAGGTGAGAGAGGAGAGAGATGACCGTCTGAGAGAGAGTAGTGTTGAAGAAGTTTTACAACTGTTAATGAATGGGGGAAGGGGAAGTGGGTAAAATGGTGGTTGATGGGACTTATTCCTCGTTTATGATGAACACACCAAAGAGCACAATTAAGGCAAATTGGTGTATTTAGACCCTAAACAATTTATAACCAGAGGTAAGGTCCCTAAAGAAATAACCATTTGCACTAACAGCTTGTTGGCATTAAATGCTTAATAATCCATTAAGAGATATTTTCTTGCTTGGTAAAACTTAATTCAAACACACCATACGATGCAGAGTAAAACTCGTTTTCTTTAATCTCCTTTACTTTTTTCATCTTTGGATCAAAGGGTTCTGATTTTGGACTCTGCTCCACTCCACCTCTTCTACTATGGCTTCTGACTTGGATTAATTCTGTAAATTAAAATCCCTATAGTGCTCTCTTTATATATGTTTAAGATTAGTATGCATCCTCTTTGAGATTTGAATGCAGAAAAATTGACAATTTGTTCTCATAAGGTGTTTGATAAATTGCTTGAGTGACTACTTCTACTCGGTTTTATACAGTTGTTAAACTATCCAGTTCATGAAAACAAAAATGTTTTTTTTGATGTCCAAAACCCTCTCCATGTAAGTAACCTTATTCTTCTGACGTAAAAAATCATTTAATACCATTAGGCCCTATTCCTCTAATAATCTTAGTCCACTCTAGTCTGCTACTATCGACGTCTTTGATTGATTGAGCAAAAATCTGACTTCCATCAAAAGAACAAAAGAATGATTGGGTCTATTTTCAATTCGAGTTTCAAAATCTTGCTTTTATAAAAAATGCGTATTTACTTGAAGAAAAAAAAATGATATACCAGATAATTACATTTATTTGTCACTACCGATGCAAAAATTTGATCTGTTTTATCATTTATCATAATATAATAATACAACATCAATCAATTGTTTCACCATCCTAACCCTAATCAATTTTTGTCTTGGGAACCAGCTCCTCATTTATTTCTTTACAGCTAAATACATAGAACCGCATAATTTTCCAATTCAACTCAACTAATGGGAGGGAAAAAGAGGTCTTTTGAGGAGGAGCTTGATGAACTGAGAAGCACAGCTGATTCATCTCAGGTATTTTTATTAATTTTTCGCTTATAAGGTTGCAATTCTTCCTTCAATCGACAGTCCGACTTTCGCGTCTACTTTGAAGCAGTAGCACTTATTCTTGAGATTAATTTTTCTGGTTGATTTTTATGAATATTGGTATGCTTCGTGGAAATTTGATTTGGGTTTTACAGTACGGGTTTTGCTGTAGGACTTATCAACTTTTTTTTTGTTGTTGTAAAATTTCTAGACTAAAAGAAGGTCAATTCCAAAGAGAGCTGCTACCAAGTTACCATGGCGTGTCCCTGTTGCGATGACAAAAATGCTAAATCATTATGTTTTATTCTTCTTGCCAATAGATTTCAACCTCCAGTTAGTAAACTCACACCTAAGCATTTCTTAGATATGAATTTCTGGGTTGCAATCCAAGAAGAATATAATGAAGGGATTCATGGGCGGAAACTCGTTCCAAACACCCATGAGTCCTCCCCTGAAGGATCCGCTCATACGTAAACGAATCGAAAAAGCAAGAATTACAAGAAGAGGACTTACGTTTCTTGGCTCAAGAATCTGATTCTTGAATGGAAGATTACGTATTTATGCTCTCAGCAACGATCACCTTGAGTCTTCCCTTGCGGAACTACTCCCTACCGGTATCCACGCGACGTAAACGGGCAGCGAGTGCTAGCTCTTCGATTTTTCTGAATTTCTGGAATTAGGGAGAAAGGGAGGCAGAAACAGTTTTCTGGACTTCTTGGTATTGCTGAAAAAGTCTAACCCTAGGGTTTCGGCCAAGAGAGGTTTATATAGGGAGTGAGAGGTTGTTTCCAGAACAACTCCCACGTCCGCTCCACCTCTTCTGGCAATGGGAGTCTTTAACTCCCACGTCCCCTAGACTTCTGCTGGTAGTGGGAGTCCTTATCGGATAATAACTCCCACGTAATCCCAGCTATACCGAAAATGCCCCTTATCTCTAATTCGAATAATAACTCTTTATTATTCTCAGAAAAATGAATGTCAGATACAATGAACCTAGACACATTCTAGATTCATTGAATCTGACATGAAGCTCGTTAGCTTGGCTATACGTGTGACCCCTGTAGGTTCATCTCACAATGGCAATGAAAACACACTTAGTAGTAGTATGTGTTCATAAATCACAAGCGGTCCCTAGCAGGACATTGTGACTACCCAAAGTGAATGAATTTACGGTGGAACCTAATATCAATCCACTATTTAATCCCTTTGTCTCGCGATATCCTAATTAAGCATAAGGCATGGTAGTCGTCACCCTTATTAAGTTTAATTGTGAACATTAACTGAATAGAGTATGGGGTTATTGGTCCGTGAAGGAGACAAGCTAATTTGCTATGAAGATGTTACATTACATGGGCCATTTACGCGGGTGATCAATAACATTCCCGTGACTGTCCTTGCCCAACCGATTAGAGACTTTTTGCTGGGCTCGAGTGGAACTGGTCAACGCTCAACCTGTGGCTGCCCAGTGCATTTTCCAGATTGCTACTTGAAGTGACAATTGCACCGGAAAAAGATAGACATATATGGAAGCCGGAGGCATCAGGTTTTTTCACATTGTCCTCGGCAATAAGTTTGATTCAGGGTGGAGGCGTATCTTCATTGACTCGAACCCTTTTATGGGAAAGTAAGATGCCCCTTCAATTGAAAAAATTTCAACAAATTTTTGCCAATGGAGGACATATTATGGAGATTTGGTTTTCAAATGGTTACACATTGTGCATGATCTTTGGGGAGTGATACAATTTTACATATATTCATGGAATGCCCATTGGCGAGACAATTATGGCATTATGCGGAAATGGAAACAGGATTCTCCTTTCGGTCTACATCAACTCCTCACCAAATGATCACTGCTTGGTGGCTAGCCGGAAAAGGTACAATTGCTAAGCATCTCTTGATTATATCATCTGTTAGAGGAATAACCGGGTCACAAACAAGTGCGCAGCGGAATACAACTTGACCCGCCTCTACCAGGATCTTCCACGAGTAAGAACCTACGACTATGGGATAGTGTTTTACCTTATATTGATGCTAGAATGGCTGAAACACTTTCAGCGGTATGTTGTCACGAACGGAACACCACAATGCAGGCTCCGTTTCTCCCAGTATCCACTCGATCTTCCGGGGATGGTCTTCTACTGTTTGGTGCTGGCCAATGCCTTGTAGAAGCTTTGAAGACACTCTTCAATGGAGTATGTTTTTCAGACCTTTTTAGAAGAACAAGATACAGGATTTCTAACTTCTTTTCTATTAGCAAAAAGCTAGAAAACAAGTCTAGAAATCTATCTTTTCTTTTTCTCTCTAAAACTCACTTTTCTCTTTTCTCTCTAAGCTTCAAAAGCTGGAGAAAAATCTGATTAGAATGATTAGGAAAATCAGTATTTTCCTAGTCTATCAAGAGAGAGTGGGGAGAGATTATGGGGAAAGTGGGAGATCATGGAGGAAACCACTCCTCCACTTTCTCCACCACATCAACCACCATAATAAGAGCTGAATATTATGTCTAATATTCCAGCCATAAGGTCGGTCCAAACGGGTCGGTCGGCCCAATCATATTGGTCGGCCCAACCCGATTAAGGGCCCAATCCAATCCCGGCAAGGCCTGGCCCGAAGCCCGGCACGGCCCAATCGAATTGATTGATCCAAATGGGTTGGTCGGCCCAACCCGATTAAGGGCCCAATCCAATCCCGGCCCGGCCCGGCCCGGTCCGGCCCAATCGAATTGGTGCACCTTAGGTTAAATGTACTCCAACAAGCCCAATCCAGTTGATCTATGAGTGCGACCCAAGAGGTATCTATGATGTTGGTCGTGACATCATATGTCACAGGTAATGAGAGGTATCTAGCAACGCATCATTACCCCCAATTCATAAATATCTGGTGATTTATCATAATCACAACATTTGACATTTGTAGTTAAATCCTTTTGTCCTTGATATCTAGATTGAACACAAGTCATGAAAAAAGTCACACTTGTATTGTCCAATCTTTTAGTTTCTTGATTCGCGAGTAGACTAATCAAATGACATCAATATCATATACTCGATTCACTTGTTCATGGCCATGAATTAGTCGACTCCATCAAGGGGCCCAAGATATCGCCTCCCGCTATATAGGAGGGACAAATCCTTTTCGCATCCCACTCATCCCGAACAAGATTCGTGATATACCCAATAAATGCCTTTATTGCTCACCCAGCTACGGATAGCGTTTAACATTATCAAAGCATAACACTTGCCATGCAAGAACTCTTGTGAGACCTCAAGTCGAAGGATCTCATATACAACCCTGAGTCAAAAATTTGAGAAACACCGTTGACTATTATATAACAACTCATGGTGTGTTTCTCATGACGGGTCCCTGTCTCAAAGATAATAATGATTCTCTAATCATATATACCCATGTGACGATCCGATATCTTATATCAATCACTACACATACTAGTCTTACGCATTATTATTGTCCTCGCAGATTCCATAATAATGTTCGACTAGGGACGCTTCGTAATAGTATCTCATAACAATTGTGAATACTATTCTAAGGACATATTATTTATTTATGTTGTTAAGAACGCAGTAAACATAATGAATAATAATGGAATTAATGCCTTTTTATTCATCAAAATGAAAATTACATAAATACGGCACAATAATCTCCCCACTTGCACTAAAGACCCAAATTACAATAAATGGTCTTTAGGGCATACTAATGACTGTCTCTAAAGATCAGCCCTCCGGATATCGGATACCCATGGAGCTAGTGTGACGATCATGCTCGCTGCTGCGACAGTGGCTTCGTCGGTGGATCGGCGACATTGTCTCGCCGAGTCTACTCTACATATATGCACATCACCTCTCTCTATAATCTCGCGGATTAGGTGAAATCGCCGTAGTACATGTTTGGACCTCTCGGTGAGATATAGGTTCCCTAGATTGTGAAATAGCCCCATTGTTGTCACAATAGAGGTCTATCGGGTTCACAATACTAGGAACCACATAGAGGTCTGGAAATAAATTTCCGATCCAACCGCCTCCTTAGCTGCTTCACAAGCTCGCTATGTACTCGACCTCTGTCGTAGAATCTGGGATGGTTGATTGCTTTGAACTCGCGCCACTCACAAAGCACCTCCATTCAAGTTAAACACATATCCCGATTGCGATCGGAAATCATCTCTGCTCGGTTTGGAAACTAACATCGGTGTAACCACTTACAACGAGCTCATCCGCCCTCCATAAATCAAGAATGTATCCTTAGTTCTTCGTAAGTACTTGAGGATATTCTTGACCGAGATCCAAATGACGTTCACCGTAATTAGATCGGGTATCTACTCGTAAGGCTTAAGGCATACGAGACATCCGGGCGAGTACATATCATGGCGTACATGATGGATCCTATGGCGAAGCATAAGGGATCTCTTTCATGCGTTCTAATTCGGCAGCGTTTTAGAACACTCGTTTGTTCGATGCAAACAGATACCATGTGCCATAGGACAAAGGCCCTTTTTAGACTCTTGCATGCTAAACCGCTTTAGCACCTTGTCTATATATGTACTCGACTTAGGCCAATGAGTCTCCTGGATCTATCTCTATAGATCTTGACTCCCGGAATATAGTCGGCATCGCCTAAGTCTTTCATAGAGAAACACGTACTCAACCAAGCCTTTACTGGACTTTAAAGTTGGTATGTCGTTTCCAATGAGTAGTATGTCATCTACATACAAAACCGGGGAATACGATTGAGCTCCCACTAACCTTCTTGTAAACACAAGGCTCATCCTCATTTCTATTGAAGCCAAACTCACTGGACGGCGTCATTAAATCGGATGTTCCAGCTTTTCGAGAAGCCTCGCTTGAGTCCATAAATGGATCTCTAAGCTTACATACTTTTCCAGAGATTCTCTGGAGTAACAAAACCTTCGAGCTGTGTCATATACACATCCTCTTCAAGTTTTCCATTAAGGAAATCGGTTTTGACATCCATTTGCCGATTTCATAGTCATAGTAAGTCGCAATAGCAAGCAAAATCCGAATGGACTTGAACATAACTACGGGGAAAAGGTCTCATCATAGTCAATACCATGAATTTGTTTGAAACCTTTCGCGACAAGTCTCCCTCGTACGCTTTGTACATTCCCTTCCATGTCGGTTTTAATCTTAAAAACCCATTTGCACCCCTATGGGAGTTACCCTTCAGTGGATCAACCAAGATCCGGACTTGGTTTGTGTACATGGAGTCCATTTCGCATCTCATGGCCTCAAGCCATTTCTCGAATCCGGGCTATTAATTGCCCTGTTTGAAGGTTGAAGGTTCATCGTGATCCACAAACATAACATCACCATGTTCCCGTTATGAAAAATCCAAATTTTTTCCGGAGGTGGACGACTGAACTCTACCGGACCTCACGCAATTCTTGTGTTTCTTGAATCAGATGCTTGCCGCACAACCTGCTTTGTGGTACTCCGCCGCACAACAACTTGTGGAGTCTGTTCATTTTCCATCTCATCATTAGTGCTAGTTTGAGAGTCCGGAACTTCGAGAAAGTTCTACGCTACTCCCACTTGTGTTTCTAGAAACAAATTCTTTTTCTAGAAAGACTCTCGTACGAGCAACAAACACTTTGTTCTCGTTAGGGATATAAAAGTAGTATCCTTTAGTTTCCTTAGGATAACCTACAAATATGCACTTTTCAGATTTTGGAGCCAGCTTATCAGAAGCTGAGCGTTTCACAAACGCTTCACAGCCCCAAATCTTGAGGAAAGACAAACTGGGACGCTTCCCAGTCCATAACTCGTATGGCGTCTTTGCAACTGATTTAGATGGAACGCGGTTAAGTGTTAAAGCTGCTGTCTCTAGTGCGTGTCCCCAAAAGGAATTGGGCAGGCTCGTGTGACTCATCATAGAACGAACCATATCTAATAAGGTTCTGTTCCTCCTTTCAGATACACCATTCCATTGTGGAGTAGCTGGAGGAGAAAGTTGTGAAACGATTCCACAAGCTTTTAGATAGTCACAGAATTCTTGACTCAAGTATTCTCCTCCTCAATCAGATCGAAGAATCTTAATACTCTTGCCAAGTTGGTTTTCTACTTCAAGTTTAAACTCTTTAAACTTAGCAAATGCTTCGGATTTGTGTTTCATCAAGAACACATATCCATACCTACTGAAGTCATCAGTAAAGGTAATGAAGTAGAGGTAACCACCCCTTGCATGTATATTAAAAGGGCCACATACATCACTATGTATTAGTCATAATAAATCATCGGCTCTTTCACCTAGCTTAGTGAAGGGTGATGCTGTCATCTTACCCAACAAACAAGATTCGCATCGATCATAAGACTCGAAGTCAAATGATTCCAATAGCCCATCTTTATGGAGTTTGGATATGCGGTCTT
This sequence comes from Vinca minor, assembly GCA_026122235.1. Lineage (NCBI taxonomy): Eukaryota > Viridiplantae > Streptophyta > Magnoliopsida > Gentianales > Apocynaceae > Vinca > Vinca minor. The sequence goes on along the minus strand of JAOCZM010000280.1, from coordinate 1,095,172 downwards.
CGTTTATGTGGCCTAAACGACAATGCCAGAGGTATGTCGGATTAGAATCATTAGTCTTAATCCTTTTGGTATTTATGTTTAAAATTGGCATATCAAGATCAAAAACATATAGACCATTAATCAAATAGGCACTTGCATAAAACATATTATCCAGAAATAACGACAATCGTTGGTTTTTGATCGAAATCTCAAAACCTTTCTTGTCCAAACAAGAAACTGAAATAATATTCTTAATTAAACTAGGTACATAGAAACAGTTTTCTAAACCCAAAACAAGCCCTCGAAGGCAAAGTAAAAGTACAAGTCCCTACAGCTAGTGGTCGCAACACGTGCTCCGTTGCCTACACGTAGTTCCACTTCACCCTTTGCCAACTCTCTACTCATTTGCGGTCCCTCGCACATTAGTACAAATGTGAGAACCACATCCGGTATCAAATACCCAAGAAGTAGTTGTATTTAAATTGATATCAATCATATTAATATCTATAACATAAATACCTGAGTCCCGAAACAACAATTGCTTTCTCCTTTTTCCAACCCTTTTCCCTCGCCAAGATAGCTTTTGCAGTTCCTTTTCCAGTGATCCTTCTCACCACAATGATGACAGATAGAGTCCTGGCTACACCACCCTAAGGTTTCAGTGCATTGTTGAAAGTGGTTTGCTTGCCCTCGGGGCTTACCTTTCGGTTTGCCTTTGATCTCACAAAACCTTTGCCTTTGCCCTTTTGCACCATCAAGTATGGTGTTGGGCTTGGACTTGCCTATTTCCTTCTCGGCAGTCCTCAACATGTTCAAAAACTCGAGCAATGGCTTGTCAATTTCATTCATGTGATAATTCGGAATGAACCGATCGAATGACTCGAGCAACGATTGCAAGATCAAATCAGTCGACGACTCTTGTCCCAAAGGAAATCCCGCTTTTTCAAGGTTCCGAACATAACCTATCATCTTAAGAACGTGAGTTCCTACCGCATTCCCTCGGACATTTTTAGCATCGAAAGAGAGATTTCGATACATCGAATCTCTCCTCGCGTTCTTGCCCTCGATATAGTTGCTTCGAGTGAGCCAAAGATCTCATAAGCCCCCCATGTCCTCATGTTGCTTCGAAGCTCGAGTTCATGGTGACAAGCATGAGGCTAGACACATCTAAAGCATCACTAACATTCTTCCGATAAGCACTTCTATCGGCCGCCAAGCGCGAGCCTCGATATAGCGAGAATAAAGTCGTTCCAATACATACAGCCTTTTCTTTCATGCTTGAGAACGATTCTCAAGTTCCCTGAACCAATCGAGAAAGTTAACTCCCTCTAATTTGTCCTTCTCAAGGACGTAACGCAGATGATAGTGTTTGGTTTGAATTTGCCATTTTTTCTACAACAAAAATATGCATATACAAAAGTAAGTACCGATTAAAATCATTATTATGTCTTTATCTTTTTAATGATTTCTCCCACTATTTTCTTCGAGTGAATAACCCTCAATATCAACTCGGAAAGTTCGTTAACTTTCTAGCTGGGCCAAGATCCATATTTCACCTCGCTTCAGGTCAGCTTTGGGTCGATCGCCCAAAACTTAGTTATTTAGGTAGGAAACGCTTTGCCAATTACATCAAATTATGTAATTCTTGGTTAGTTGAGTGAATAACATTTATTCAAGCATATCATTATACACTTTTCTCAACTCTTTTGCCTCTAGATCCTCAATCCATCTATTGAGATAATCCAGTTAACTAGGACCCTAAGTTTTAGCCGGCGGATATCACAACTTATCCTTCGCGCCTCACCCGGATAGACACGTATGCACAGCTTTGGCATTTCCCATACTTATGTCGATCTAGGCCTTGACGAGGACCAAACTTAGGAAGGCACTAATTAATATTTAATTGAGGGGTTTTGTTTTTAACAATCTCACCATAAAAGCATAAATAAAACAGTTTATGCTCATATACATATGCATCCAATACATAAATGTAAAATGCAATAGTAATCGCCATATCCTATTCGGTTTTTCCAAGCCAATGGAAAAACCGTGAAGTCAATCTAAGGGTGTGAAAAGAAAAACATTCTATTCTACACCGTCTTGACCTTCAGTTGGTTGCCTCCAAATCTTCATCATCTCAGCTGTTCCTTCTCCTAATCTAGAATATTACATAATTCTAAGGAAACCTCGAGTTACATTCGAGGGGATTTAATGAGAAGAAAAAATTACAACTTTTGAGAGAAAAATAGGCACGATACGCAGATCGTATTATAAAATAAAACCAACAGGGTAATGGCGACTACTATGCATCATGCTCAATTAACATAACAATTTATGAAAAATAATGAGCAACCAGCAAACAGAACATTTCATATACTGGTCAGTTCGGTTGACCGGCTACCAAGCTCGGTCGACCGAAAAAGTACTGAGAGTACTCGGTTGACCGAACAGGAACTTCGGTCGACCGAAGACCAACTCGGTTGATCCGAACCAAATATCAGTAGCTTCTGTCTTGCCTCGATCGACCGAAACTGAGTCCCGGTCGACCGAATAGCTAGAAATTGAGAGTTTTTTCAGCTTTTGAATGACTTCAAAACTGGAAACTCTCGATTTTCATACATTCAAAATGATGAAAAACATGTCAAAAAACATATACAACATTTCTAGCAATCCTAAGGCATGCAAAACATAGATTCAAAATCTATATACAAACACTATAACACATTAAGTCTATAGGGTACTCGTGAGTGGCTCTGATACCACTGTTAGAGGAATAACCGGGTCACAAACAAGTGCGCAGCGGAATACAACTTGACCCGCCTCTACCAGGATCTTCCACGAGTAAGAACCTACGACTATGGGATAGTGTTTTACCTTATATTGATGCTAGAATGGCTGAAACACTTTCAGCGGTATGTTGTCACGAACGGAACACCACAATGCAGGCTCCGTTTCTCCCAGTATCCACTCGATCTTCCGGGGATGGTCTTCTACTGCTTGGTGCTGGCCAATGCCTTGTAGAAGCTTTGAAGACACTCTTCAATGGAGTATGTTTTTCAGACCTTTTTAGAAGAACAAGATACAGGATTTCTAACTTCTTTTCTATTAGCAAAAAGCTAGAAAACAAGTCTAGAAATCTATCTTTTCTTTTTCTCTCTAAAACTCACTTTTCTCTTTTCTCTCTAAGCTTCAAAAGCTGGAGAAAAATCTGATTAGAATGATTAGGAAAATCAGTATTTTCCTAGTCTATCAAGAGAGAGTGGGGAGAGATTATGGGGAAAGTGGGAGATCATGGAGGAAACCACTCCTCCACTTTCTCCACCACATCAACCACCATAATAAAAGCTGAATATTATGTCTAATATTCCAGCCATAAGGTCGGTCCAAACGGGTCGGTCGGCCCAACCCGATTAAGGGCCCAATCCAATCCCGGCCCGAAGCCCGGCACGGCCCAATCTAATTGATTGATCCAAATGGGTTGGTCGGCCCAACCCGATTAAGGGCCCAATCCAATCCCGGCCCAACCCAATCGAATTGGTGCACCTTAGATTAAATGTACTCCAACATCATCATGTGTTCTATGGCAGCTATGGAAGGCGCGATGCACATTTTTCTTTGAAGGCAGAAGAACCACCAAACATCGCATAATTTTGGCCTTTGATCAGCAACTTGGAGCACTACGGAAGGCAGGAAAGGTGGGGTATAGAAACGGGATCCCGGCTCCACAGATATTTTGAGCTGTGCGCTGGAGGATGGACGGTTGGTCGAAGGACACGGTTGTTTTGAATATAGATGGAGCCTCGAGAGGGAATCCGGGAGTATCTGGCCTCAGATGTATTCTCAGGTATGGCACAGGGTCTTTCATTGCAGCTTGTGCTCATTTTATAGGAGACTGTGAAACTAACATGATGGCGGAGACCACAGCTTTGCTCTATGGTCTGCAGATGGCGGAAAGGATAGGCATCCACATCTCTCTGATTCAAACAGAATCTCAAGTTCTAGAGGGTGCTATTCGTCAAGGACATATCTCCCGCTGGACACTTGATGGAGTCTTTCGCAAGGCTATGCAATTAATAGCAGATATACCGGTTATTCATATTTATGAAGAAGGTAACATGGTTGCTGATTCTCTTGCAAATTTAGGTTGTGATTCGCATTCTTCATTACACTTTAGCACTGTTATAGAGTTGCCACTTAAAATAAGGGGATTAATTCATTTAGACTAAGACGGGATACCCACCTTGCGGATTCGTCGATAGTTTTTTAGAGAATTTATTGATTTGCATATACCCTTCTTTCATTGTATCCACCCTTGTGCATATTTATAAATGCTTGAGGTTGCCTTCTTGCATACTATACTGTACTTAGGAGGTCAGGTTTATGTCCCCCTCTCATCCAATGCTTTGCCATTTCGTCTTTCTCAATAAACGGGGGACCGCCCCACCACCCTAGTGGTTTTTTTTTAAACCTTAATTGTATTTATGCTCGATCTCCAGGTAGACTGTTCCAACAAATAGTATATGATAACCACTTTATCAAATACATTTGAGCACGGCCATGCATTTAGACAGTCTTTTCCCTATCGAGGGGCCCATGGATATCTCTCTCTAATAAGAGAGGGACAAATTCCTTACAATGCCTCTCACATTCAAGCCATGATATGACACTACATCCGATCATCAGTTGTATTGATTACTCGATTAAAAGTAACGTACGACTGAGTCAAAACGTGGCTCCATTCATGCTAGAATCAAATGGAGACATAAGGTCTAAGGATTCTAAAATAGTATTGAGGAAGTAATACTTATGACTAAGGACCATGAAGTATTACTTCTCTAACGGATCACGTCCAATACAATGTATCCCTATATATTGCATCTATGATATGATTTGTATTCATTACACATGATTAGTAAAACGTAATCATCAATCAAACATCATACTAGTTTTATTTCATTGTAAAATAGATTACATAAAACTAGGGACAACTAGAATAGTAATTACATAAGCAAATGAGTTTTACTATCAAATCACACATTTGATGTTCATAAACAAAATTAATTATTCATATGAAATGCTCAAATAGATATAAAACGTACAACATATGCTAATGGTCTATAATGCATTTCTACAAAAAAATGAGTCTCGGAAAAATATACTTCATATGGCTAGGAAAGTCATTGAGTATCACAAGGTTAATTATTGTCAAGGATTTGGTAAAGTATTTGATCCATTAACGGATTTGGGACCTGTTCTGACTCCTGATTTTGAAGATTTATATCTTCCTGATATAAGTAATGAACATCCTTTGATTGATATAAAAAACTTTCATAACAACCCCAATCCAGGAAATATGTTTTTTAATGATAGTCGTCAGTTGGAGCCGGTAAATGCTCCGGTGACACAGCACTATCCGCCAAATGCTCCGGTGACACAGCACTATCTTCTAACTGATTTCCCAAGCAGTAGTGGGACAAGTGGGACCACTCAGTTTACCTTTCCGGTGACACATCACTATCCGCCAAATGCTCCGGTGACACGGCATTATCTTCAAACTGATTTCCCAAGCAGTAGTGTGACAAGTGGGACCGCTCAGTTTACCCTTCCGGAATAATCAGTTTATTGGGACTGTAAAAAGAATGTTGAAGATGCAAATGAAATCATGAAATCCTATAAGGAGAATGGCATGCCTGAGTACACATTTGTAAAACACAAGAGGGGGGGGGGGGTGAATTGGGTTTTAACTAATCTTGCAAACTTTTTCGAATCTTTGCAATGCTTGTGTAAGTTTGAACAAGAAGATTAAAAGCAATATGAAACCCAATCACAAGGCAAAGGATTTAGAGTGGTTCGATTCACTTAGAATCTACATCCACTACCTTGAGCCGCACCCAAGGATTTGCAACAACTTCACTAAGAAGATTTTTACACTTGTGGCTAACTCACTAAGAGTTTTACAACACAACCACAATACAAAGAAACTCACTAAGAGCTTGCCCACACTAAGTAGGACTTTTACAACAATTACCCAATCACTAAGAAAGGGAAATAAGAATGTTTAATACAAAGAATATTCACTCTTCTAAGTGAAAGATATTACCTTTGAAGTACAACAATGATAAGCTCTTTGAACATATGAAGTTCACTCTTTGTCTTGCTTTTCAAATAACACCTTTGAATGATTCAAATCATGGAAATGAAGTGTTTTTGCTTTGAAAGTGTTTTGGCTTGATGAGAGATCAATGAATATTTGATATACAAGCCTTTGTAAGTGTTAGAGTCATTCTAAAGCTTTGGAGTATATATCCATTCCAAAATATGGCTGAAAAACGACTCTTTAACGGTCAAATAACGGCTAGTTCCCGCAGAGTTCGGTTGACCGAACTCTGAAGCTCGGATGACCATGCATGGGGTCGGTCGACCGACCTGGCCCATAGGTCGACCGAAGTCCAAAAACCAATCTCTCTGTCTTGCTTCGGTTGATCCGAGGCAAGCTCGGATGATCCGACTTCTGAGCTGATTTTTCACACGTTTTGAAATCTTTTGAAGTCTTTAGAAGTCTAAAAGGTTTTCCCAAAAGCTAACAAGTAAGAACACTTGGAAAACCATTTTAAAGGACTTAGACTTAGAAAACAAAGGCTTTTGAAATACGAAAACATATAAGGATCATTTTGAAACTTAGCCTTTTGAAAACGTGTTTATGAAAACATGCAAGACTTGAGTGTAGAGCTTATGTTCATGAGAGCTTTGGTTAGAGCTTTATAAGATAACGACTAATGACGACAAAGCTAAACTAACCAAACCTAAGTCGTCAATCTTCAATCTTGATAGATGAGCCTTGAATAACTTTGAATCTTGATACCAATGGCTTGATTGACGTACTTAGAGCTTCCATAATGAGTTCCGATATTCTATCACAAAGATTAAGATCATTAGACACAACATCAAAAGTTTGTCCAATATCAAAAACTGAGTTTGTTCGCCCTTAGGGCCTACAACATTTAATAAGGCATTGCACATTTTGGCTGAGAGTTTGCCCTGGCGAACTATATTTCTTGATCAGTTAATTGATGATCATATTAATTGGTTTCAGGGGCTGGTCCCAATCCACGAAAGGGGAGATTTTGAAGATTGGGCCCGTCAACACAAAAAACAAGGCAGGCTCCCTGTTCAAGTAAAAAGAAATCGACATGTCGAGGGATGATGAAAGCTCCCGGAGGTGGTTTTGAGAGCAATCCCAATGGTTACTTTCAAGGCATGCATGGTAACAATCAGAAGGGCAAATGAAGTAACTGGTATAGGAATTATGTAAAATGGCTTAGCTACTCAGCTGATGTAATTTGTTCTACTTCTGATTCAGAAATTGGTAACATCTGTTAATTTAGTAGCAAGGGGTTCTGTCGCTGTGCTCTAATGGGAAGTGCAAAGGTTTTCTTCATCTTAACCTCCAAGAAAATACATTAAGGTGTCTTGCAATGGATTACCTTACTGTGACTTACGCTAATATGAACCGTGAAATGGACATGAATGTTGAGTTTGACGGTGGTAGATTGAAGCTGGAAAATGAGTTTAACAATTGTTTGCATGAAAACCAAAATAGTAACCATTTGCATTAACAATTGTTGGCATTAAATGCTTTAAAATCCATTAAGGAATTATTAGCCATTTTTGTCATCAACTTATTTTTGAACAGCCACTTTCATCATTTTTAACTTTTTTCATCCCCAAAGATTTTATGAGCAGCCATTTTTGTCATCAAGTTATTTTTGAACAGCCACTTTCATCCTATTTAACTTTTTTTTTTAACTTTCTTCATTTCCAAATATTTTATGAGCAGTCATTTTTATCCTTCTGTCAAATAATTGTTTAAAAGCCGTTAAAATTGATGACGTGTCCAAACGGCTCTCAGATTGTCTCTCTCATGCAGGGGTAAAGATGGAAATTCCAAAGTATACTAAGCGTCTCCCTTGTAAAGCCCGTCATTCCCACTCATATCAATGTCCATTCTCATTTTCTCTCCATATTAGTCTCCGTTGAGATTTGAAGGCTTTTAGACAATTATTTGACAGAAGGATAAAAATGACTACTCGTAAAATCTCAACGGAGAATTTACGATGGCTCGTAATATGATCATAAAATCTTTGGGGGACAAAAATGGCTGAAAAAAGTTAAAAAGGATGAAAGTGGCTGTTCAAAAATAAGTTGATGACAAAAATGGCTAATAATTCTCCATTAAGAGATAGTATTATCTTCTTTGGTAAAACTTAATTCAAACACATTCTACGATGCAGAGTAACACTCTTTTCACCGTTCCAATGTAAAACAATAAATAGTAATGGACAGATGTGCATCGATAATAGCGGAGATCTAAGAGGCAGAGTAAGAGATAATCCCGTCTGTTACACTCTTTATTCATCTTCTGCTACACTCCAACTCTTCTACTGAGACTTCTGACGTGGATGGTGAAAATTAATTTAGCTGATTGCTCTCAGTTTTCAAGAAACATTATTAAATTTTCCCTATGACTCAACTTGTTTAGCATGATTTTTTTTTCATATACTTAGAAAAGAAGATTAGAGTTCGAACTCTCTCTCCCCACTCTTTAACTCTCGTCTCTCTCCTTCTCAAAATCTTTCTCTTGTCTCTCTTTCATTCTTCATTCTTCAAAACACGACAGATTCTTCAACAATCAAATCCTCTATCTTTGAAAAATTGGTGATATATTTCAAGAGATTTTCAGAAAATAAAGTCTTTGAAATATAAACATTGAGTGTCAGACTAGGGTTTTGATCCTTCTTAATTTAACTGTAAGGTAAGACTAATTTAATTGTTGAAATTGTTGCTGCAAGTTGTTGCAATGATGCTTTAATAAAAGCACGGTGGTTTACGTTGGACCACCGCTGCTTATCAAATTTGTCTGAGTTCGTAATTTTTTTTTACACAGGTCGTCAAAGGTGGTGTTTGGCGACCAAATGGCGAACAGGTAGACCCTCTTCACATTTTACTCTCACAAATTTGTTTGAAAACCAAATATATGGTGCTTTGCTTTCGCAAATGCTTGGACAGTTGATGATTACTATCCTTTTTTTTTAGACATGCAGGCAATCTTGGCTGTTTAACACAAAAACGTTTGCAACTGAAATTTTGAGTGGGTCTGGTTCAGTTGATCCAACTCATATCCAGTGCAACCCGACGATAAGTTGCCCAAATTGCAATCATGTCGTGGACAACAGTGATGTATAATCTTTTGATGAATATTTTCTTGGCTAATTAATGCCCAGTTGCTCAATATTTTCATCACTTTTCAGGTTTCTGATGCATGGCTAGGAATGCCTCGTGGCGTGAAATTTGATCCTACAGATCAAGATATTATTAGCCATTTGCTTGCAAAGGTTGATTGTAAAAATTTCACTCCTAGTCCCCTTATTGATGATTTCATTAAAACCATTGATGAAGAAGATGGCATTTGCTACACACACCCTAAACATTTGCTAGGTATATCATGCAATTAACATTATTCTGATGCTTTCTTCATCTCTCTCTCTCTCTCTCACACACACACACACACACACACACACACACACACCGACAAGTGTTGTTTGTGACGTCATGAGCTATACTTGTCAGGTGTGAAACAGGACGGAAGTGCATCATACTTTTTTCATAGAGTCTTTAATGCTAATAAAAATGGGAAAAGAAAGCGTAGAAAGATAAAAGGCAACAATTGTGAAGCTGTTCGTTGGCATCAAACTGGCGTTACAAAACCTGTCCTACTATGTGATGTTCAAAAGGGTTGTAAGAAGATTATGGTTCTATACAAAAGTAATAAGGGAGGAGAGAGGACTAATTGGGTGATGCATCAATATCACCTAGGCACAGGAGAAGGTGAGAAAGAAGAACAATAAGTAATCTCAAAAATATTCTATAAGGGGAAACAAACCAGCAAACAGATTGAGACATTCTCCAATAACGACCTGCATAGGAAAAGTAGGTGTTACCCTTTCAACTTCCCCTTGTAAAGTATATTTGCTTTACAGCAGTCCAGTATGACTTGATGTCCTTGAACTGTCCCGCTTTTTGTGTAAAGAGTCCACATAAATTACACAGGAATCATTACCACAAGAAGAAACTACATTTTGCAAGTCTTGAATGGTACAAGCTTAAAGGTCATTCACAATGCCATTGAAAGATATTGCAAAATCAAAGGAAGATATTCTTGTAGATTTTAAAGGCCATTCTACAAACAAGAAGAGTCATCATTTTGCAAGTCTCCATACCACAAGACAAAAGGTCATCCACAATGCTAATGGAAGATATTGCAAAATCAAAGGGAGATCAATGTGTTGAAGAGCTACTAAATATTACAATAAAGTTCATCCAAGAAGGAGACTCACAACAAAGAAGTGAAGAAGTCCAATACATTACAACATGAAGATTGTTATAGGACTTCAACACTCAAAGAAGAGGTTGATCAAGGACTCAAGTCCAATCTCAAAGAGGAACTCATCTTGAAGACTTGAAGACCAAGAAGATGATTAGTCAAAATGCTTATAGGTATATTCCTGTGACTAATCTTATTTTATGAATAATAGGTTTATAGAATGATGAAGCTCATACTCTTGGATGTTTTCAAAACCATATCTCATACATTGTTTTAATCTTTCAAAAAATTTGCAAAACATTCTTTAAGTGTTGGTTAATGCCTAAGATCTTTAAAATGTTTTAAATATCTTTCAAAAACACTTAGGCATGAGTTTGAGAACATTGGAAAGTTGATCAAGTGGAAAAACCACTTATGGATTGAAGTCCGGTCGACCGGGTTTTAGACATCGGGCGACCTGATGAAGTCCGATCAATCGACATGTGGTCTGGTCGACCGAAGTGACTTTTGTACTTTATCACTTTTGAATGTTCCAAGACTTCAACAGTTATAAATATCTCGAAAAATATACTTTAGGTCGGTCGACCGACAATTGCCTAGGTCGACCGGACAACTCATCACGGTCTACCGAGATCAAGACAGAAGCGTTTGAACTTAACTTTAAGACTATTTCAGGCGACCGACTGCCTAGTCCGATCGACTGAAGATGTCCTGTCAAAGCTAAAATATAATCATTGTAACTCGATTTGCTTGCTATTTTTTTACCCTATAAATAACCCTTTAGGCTGAATTATCTTCTTTGAAAAAGCCAATAGATGGGCTTTAGTTTAGAAGTTTTAGTCAATCAAATGAAAAACTTTCATGAGCTTAATTCTTCCAATCAATAATCAAAATATTTCTATTTGAGAAAGAGTTCCATCTACTTATTGTTTCATTCTCAAGTATGAATTAGAGCTTCAATGTAAACTCCAATCCTTTAGAAGGATTTGTCTTTCTTGAGCTTAAATGAAAAATCACATGCGTTGAGATTATCTTTCTTTGTAATGGATTGAGTGACAAGGTTCGTTTGTGAGAGTGGTGGTTTTGGGCCTCCATTAGTTGAAGTGTATCTTTCTTGTAATCATAGGAACTAGAGTGAGGGGTGAACACTACAAGAATATTGTGTAACAGGGACGGACATTTCCGTCGCTAAACTACATTTAGCGACCGATTAACGACCGAATAACGTGGTCGTGTATTTTTCGTCGCTAAGGAAATTAACGACCGAATACCGACGGAAACTTTAGCGACCGCATATTCGGTTTCTATTTACCGACCGCATACCGACCGACTGGTCAACATTATTGACTTTTGACTTTGACTAGATAACGACCGAATACCGACGGAAACTTTAGCGACCGCATATTCGGTATCTATTTACCGACCGTATAACGACCGACTGGTCAACATTATTGACTTTTGACTTTGACAGGATAACGACCGAATACCGACGGAAACGTTAGCGACCGCATATTCGGTCTCTATTTACCGACCGACTGGTCAACATTATTGACTTTTGACTTTGACTGGATAACGACCGAATACCGACGGAAATTTAGCGACCGCCTATTCGGTCTCTATTTACCGATGGAATACCTACCGCACGGTCACCAGTGTTGACTTTGTCTTTGACTAGTCCGGTCGTTATTCCGTCGCTAAATTGTTTTAAATTTAAAACAAATAAATTTGAAATTTAATTAAATCCCTATTATAAAAAAACAGCAATACACCCAAAATACAAACCAGAAACAGTATCATTGCTAAGATCCCAAATAGCAAAAATAATCAATAAACCCAAAAATAAAATTACATAGCCAATTATCTTAGTAAAACCACAAATTTACACTTCTCATTTACATTACAACATTCACAATCAAAGTGTCCACTTCTCATTAGATTACAACACTCACAATCCAAATGCACAATTTGTTAGTAGTGCCCTAGGACCATTAGCACATGTTGTGCGTTTTATTATCTTTTGAGCATGTAATTGAATAGTTAATTTTTCTTTTGATTATCAAATGTGTTATTTGATAGTAAAACTCATTAGCTTATGTAATTACTATTCTAGAAGTCCCTAGTTTTATGTAATGCTTAATTACTATGAAATAAAACTAGTATGATTGTTGATTGATGATCTTGTTTTACTGATCATGTGTAATTGATACAAATCACATCATAGATGCAATATATAGGGATACATTGTATTGAGCGTGATCCGTCGGAGAAGTAATACTTCATGGTCTTAAGTCATAAGTATTACTTCTCAATACTATTTTAGAATCCTTAGACCTTATGTCTCCATTTGATTCTAGCATGAATGGAGCCACGTTTTGACTCGGTCAGTACGTTGCTTTTAATCGAGCAATCAATACGACCGGGTGATCGGATGTAGCGTCCCTATCATGGCTTGAATTTGAGAGGCATTGTAAAGAATTTGTCCTCTCTATTATTAGAGAGAGATATCCATGGGCCCCTCGATAGGGAAAAGACTGTCTAAATGCATGGCCGTGCTCAAATGTATTTGATAAAGTGGTTATCGATACTATTTGTTGGAACAGTCTACCTAGAGATCGAGCATAAATATAATTAAGCTTAATAAGGGTGACGACTACCATGCCTTATGTTTAATTAGGATATCGCGAGACAAAGGGATTAAATAGTGGATTGATATTAGGTATCGTTGTACATTCATTCACTTTGGGTAGTCACAATGTCCTGCTAGGGACCGCTTGTGATTTATGAACTCACACTACTACTAAGTGTGTTTTCATTGCCATTGTGATATGAACCTACAGGGTCACACGCATAGACGAGCTAACGAGCTTCATGTCCAGATTTAATGAATCTAGAATGTGTCTAGGTTCATTGTATCTGACATTCACTTTTCTGAGACTAATAAAGTGTTATTATTCGAATTAGAGATAAGGGGCATTTTCGGTATAGCTGGGATTACGTAGGAGTCATTATCCGATAAAGACTCCCACTACCAGCAGAAGTCTAGTGCACGTGGGAGTTATAGACTCCCACTGCCAAAAGAGGTTGATAGGACGTGGGTGTTTAGACTCCCACTGCTGAGAGAAGTGGAGGACGTGAGAGTTGGTTATGGGAACAAACTCTCACACCCTATATAATTAACTCTCAACCAAACCCTAGCCTATCCTTACTTCAGCCGTAATTAAACAATTCACCCGAAATCAGATTTCGGATTTTTCTGCCTCTCCCTTTTCTCTCTAATTCCCGAATCTCAGAAAAACGAAGAGCTAGCAATCGCTGCCCGTTTCGTCGCGTGGATACCGGTAGAGGGACATTCCGCAAAGGGAATTTCGTTGGTGGCAGATTAGCATCCAAGAAACGTCATCCTCCATTCAAGAAGTAGCTTCTTGAATCCAAGAAACGTAAGTTTTTCACTGTTTTACCGAATCGACTTTGTATGAGCGGATCCTTCAGGGGAGGACTCATGGGTGTTTGGAACGAGTTTCCGCCCATGAATCCCTTCACAATTCTCATTACATTAAATACTCACAATCAAAGTGCAAACTTCGAATTACAACATTCACAATCAAAATGTGCATACATTGTATTATCAAAACTCACAATCAAAGTGTGCACTTCTCATCAACTCCTTGATGTCATTCATATGTATATCCTTAGAAATGCAAGAGTAGCAATCTGAAAATTCAAGAATAAAATTATTTTATGACAATAAAATTACTACTTTGAATTATGTTAAAAAGTTATACAATATGACTTCTAATTTATGGTAATAAAGTACAAAAAAAAACCCAACAAATATTACTCACCTGCAATATGTGGAATTCCAAGAAGCAAGAAAAGCTTAATCATTCTAAATCATCATCCGACATAAATTCATCCTCTTCTTCAGAATTGTCATCACCCGACATATCCTCATCGTCATCATCTTCATGAACACGGCTCGTTTTGGCCACAAGTACAACTTCAATTTCCCCTGACCGGTGTGCAAGTTGACCAACGTCAGTAATACTTGGATCAATACGACTGGTCTCCTCCTCGCGTACTTCGTCCTGATACGGTACAGAACACCAGGAACGTCAAATAGACATGGTTTGGAACGACATACAGCCAACCAATCAGCCCTAGATGTTGTCTTACTACCCAGATAAGGTGTGTAGTAGACTTGTTGACATTGGGAAGCAAATACAAATGGATCGTAACCCTGGTAGGTTATTTTCCTATGGATTTCTACAAGTTTATATTGAGGATGCACTCTTAAACCTCGATTTGGAGTAGAATCAAACCAGTCGCATTTGAAAAGAATAATTTTTTGGTCAGGTAGTCCAGCAAGTTCAACCTCAATTACTTGCTTCAACTCACCGTAATAATCTCCTTTAACCCATACCCCGCTGTTTGTCGTTCCTTTTCCATCGCTGTGGGCTTTGGTGTGAAATCTATAAACGTTAACAAAGTAACCGGTGTATGACATCAAAATGTGTTTTAGAAGAAGAAATTTTGCTTTATAAACAGTTAAAAGAATTCATCTTTTGCAAAATTGAAGAGATCCCAGTTCAAGAAATGACCAAAAAAACTTCTTTTCACTAAAGCTAACTCCACCTATAACAATTTGTGACTTGCAAGAAAGTAAAAATTAGAAAGGAATATATACACATTGATGAACAAAAAAAAAATTAGTTTCCACCTCAAGCTTCTTTCCGTTTTATCCTGAAATTCAATGGCGAATGAAATCACAAATCAGGCATTATTATTTCTAAATTCAAGCAGCCCAAGCACAATCGCAAAAAATACAAAAGCTTAGGAGAAATTTATACAAAAGCTTAGGAGAAATACAAAAAATACACACACACACACACACTTATAAGTTATAACTTTCCAGCTTTCAACACAATCGCTCCCATTTTAAAGCATTCAATTTCCAAATGATTTTGATGTTTTTTTTCCCGGAATTGGCAAACTCGGTTTTTATGTTTCCCGGCATTGATATGGCATTTTGACTTTCCACCTTTCATGGTTCTTATCATTGCAATTCTCAATGATGGCAAGTCTCGTATCTCGTAACTTTGTGTTTCATACATCGCTTTTCATCGAATGAATAATTTCGACGCATATTTGGTGATTCATTTTAGTGATGATTTCATTAGAGTTACATGTTTAGGTTGTCTTCTTTTGCCTCTTACCCTGTAAAGTGTTTGTCTTCGAGCACAATTATGACAATATCAAAGGATAGAGTCAAACCATCTCCACTCCCGAGATAGTCGGGAAGCTAGCGGAGATATTTTCTACCTGGAGTTATTCTCGGAAGTTACTTGGCAATGATGACAGCTTATATTCTTCTGGGCGGCGTACAAAACAAACTTCTTCCCTGTAAGTATGCAAGGCACCTAATCTAATATCTTTACTAGTTTCTTGACTGTTATTTGTGCAGAGGATCCTCCAACCCTTATGCAAGGCACCTAATCTAATATCTTTAGATGAATCATCTGTTTCTTTGGGATTTTCAGAAAATTTTAGAAACAGCAAAAATAAAGCAAAAACATCCAGGCAAAAAATAAGCAAAAAAAAGCAACAAATCGAAGCAAAAATAAAGCAATAAATCTAGGAAAAAATAAAGCAAAAAAAAGCTAAAAATCGAAGCATACAACACTGAAATTTGAAAAAAAAAAGCAAAAAACACCTTTAATGGAGGTGGCGGAATGGCGGTGGCGTTCTGGCAGTGGAGGCGACCTGAAAAAGAGAAGCAAAATTCATAAGCAAAAAAAGAAAAAAAGAAAAACAAGCTTCAAGCTAAAAAAATGGAAAAATAAGGCTTTAATTGCTACTTGGAGTGGCAGAGGCAGTACGGCGGTGGCGACGGTTCAGACTGGCGTTCGCAGTGGCAGATCGGCGGTCGTCTGTGATTTGAAGAAGATATTGATTAGGGTATTGAAGAAGAGAGGAATGAGGGATTCGGTCGATTTTGATCTTTTTTTTCACAAATCAGGCGATAAAACGACGTCGTTTTATTCGGATATTAATTCCGTCGGTATTCGGTCGTAAACTTCCGTCGGTGTTCCATCGTTATTAATTCCGTCTGTATTCGGTCGTAAACTTCCGTCGGTGTTCCGTCGTTAACTTTGAACAACACGATGTCGTTTTAATTAATTTTAAACCTTATTTTTTAAAAAGAAATAAAACATCAAAACGACGTCGGTTTGACGCCGTTATTAATTCCGTCGGTATTCGGTCGTAAACTTCCGTCAGTGTTCTGTCGTTATATATTCCGTCGGTATTCGGTCGTTATATTAACTATTTTATGGTGGTCGGTGGGTAATGGTGAGAAAAACGACGGTGTTTCAATTTGGTCAACGTTTCGATGTGGCCGACGGAAGGGCGATGGAATAATGACCGTTTGTTTTTCGGTTTCTATTTGGTCGGTATTCCGTCGTTATATTTGTTACCTAAAATTTCGGTCGCTAAATTCGGTCGCTATTTAACTATTTTCTTGTAGTGGAACCCGAAATAGAAGTACGGTTGAATGTGTTCGTAAAACCTCTTCACTTAATAGACTAGGTTAGATAAAGATTTTGCATGGGTAGAGGGTTGCATGTGTGCATAAAAGGACCATTAGTTGGCCTTTCCCTTGGAAGGTTACATGAGTGTGTAAAAGACCATTTGTTGGTTTGTCCTTCCATGTAAGCTCTCTCAAGACAAGCTAGTGGAATATGCCAAAATCCTTGGGTGTGTCACAAGGTAGTGGATGTAGATCTTTATGATTGAACCACTCTACATCCTCGTGTTTGATCTTCTAACTGTATCTCTTTACTTTCAAGTTCTTACATTATACTTGTGCTTATATTCACATGAACTTGATTGTATGAGCTTTACTTGTTTATATTGAGTTAGATTAATTTCTTATCATATCTTACCTTGGCTTGAGCATTGGACTTTCATTTAGAGATCTTTATAGTTTTATATATCTCTTACTAAATGTTAGTTCTCTTGAATTGTGTGTTTGTTTTTACAAGCTTTGCATATGGGAATCTTGACCTAGACAATCCTTGATCATATTCATTGTCTTGTATTCCTATGTGTTGCATACACACACATAAGTCATCAAAGTATAATCCTTTGATTAACCTTATATGCTTAATTAATATAATTGTTGTTAAGGTGATCACTTTGGAAAAGAATTTGGTAGAAAAGTATAAAAAGTTGGAGAACCTTATTCACCCCCTCTAAGGTTCTCCCCTTCGGTTGTTGCAAATGCCCTACAGATTTTTTCAATTGGTATCAGATCATAGGCTCCCCTTTTGTTATGATTAACACCCTAGGAGGATATATGGATTCTTTAGAAGAGTCTTCCCTTCATTCCTGTGATGACTCCATCTTTTCTATTTGGACAAATGATTATACTATGTGTGTCTTTTGATAATTCCACCTTGTTGAGCTTTATAGATATAGGAATCTATGTTCTTTCATTCAACAAGAAAGGTGTCAAGATGCTTAAAGACAACAGAAAACTTATAACAGATGATGGAACCACAAGGAAGAGGAAGAGTATGCCACAAAGCTTCAATGTAATAGATTCAAAGAGAGGTGGCATTAGGGTGGATAAAAGGAGATGTACAAAAAGAAGAAATTAAAAAGTGTAAGCCCTAAGGGCGAACAAACTCAGTTTTTGATATTGGACAAACTTTTAATGTTGTGTCTAATTATCTTAATATTTGTGATAGAATATCGGAACATATATTGGAAGCTCTAAGTACTTCAATCAAGCCATTGAAAGCCATTGATATCAAGATTCAAAGTTATACAAGGCTCATTCATCAAGATTGAAGATTGAAGACTTAGGTTTGGTTAGTTTAGCTTTGTTCTCATTAGTCCTTATCTTAGAAAGCTCTAACCAAAGCTCTCATGAACATAAGCTCTACACTCATGTCTTGCTTGCACACAAACACGTTTTCAAAAGGCTTAAGTTTCAAAATGATCTTTACAGCCTTTGATTTCATAGATAAGTCTTTTAGAAAAGTTTTCCAAGTGTTCTTACTTGTTACCTTTTAGGAAAATCTTTTTAGACTTTAAAAGACTTCAAAAGATTTCAAAACGTGTGAAAAATCACTTTGGAAGTTCGGTCAACCGAGCTCAAGTTCGGTTCAACAATCGAGAACCGAGACTTGGCTTTATGGAGGTTCGGGTCGACCAAGGCTTAGTTCGGTCGACCAAGGCATGGTTCGGTCGACCGAGCCCTTGTGTAGTCATCCGAGGTTTCCTTTTCGGTCTACCGAGTTGTTCTTCGGCTCAACCGAAGTGAGCTTCGGTCAACCGAAGTTGCTCAGTGTCAACCGAACTCTGCGAGAAACTAGCCGCTTTTTTTGACCGTTAAAGAGTCGCTTTTTCAGCCAAATTTGAAATGTATAAATACTCCAAAGCTAGAGAAACATTCAAGGGGCTTGCATATCAAATATTCATTGATCTCTCATCAAGCCAAAACACTTTTAAAGTAAAATACTCTTCATCCTTATGATCTAAAGCATTCAAGAGTATTCTTTCAAAAGCAAGACAAAGAGTGGACTTCATATGTTCAAGAGCTAAATTGTTTGTACTTCAAAGGTATAAATCTTTCACTTAGTAGAGTGAATATTCTTTGTATTAAACATTCATTTCTCCCTTTCTTTGTGACTGGGTAATTGTTGTAAAGTCCTACTTAGTGTGGGCAAGTTCTTAGTGAGCTTTTGTATTGTGGTTGTGTTTGTAAAACTCTTAGTGAGTTAGCCACATTTGTAAAAAAGTCTTCTTAGTGAAGTTGTTGAAATTCTTGGGTGCGGCTCAAGGTAGTGGGACGTAGATTCTAAGTGAATCGAACCACTCTAAATCTTTTGTCTTGTTGATTGGGTTTTGCATTGCTTTTACTCTTCTTGCTCAAACTTCCATTAGCTTTGCAAAGATTCGAAAAAAGTTAGCAAGTTTAGTTAAAACCCAATTCACCCCCCCTCTTGGGTTTTTTCAATTGGTATCAGAGCCTCGTCTTCATCTTTAGCTTAATAGCTTGAAGAAAAGATTAATGGCCGGTTGTTCCGCTTTAGCTTACCAAGAGGGATCTTCCACAAATAGACCACCTCTCTTTGATGGAAATAATTTCAATGCTTGGAAAGACCGTTTCAAAATCTACGTGTGCTCTATAGATTATTCCTTATGGAAGATTTTTGAAGAAGGTCCTTATGTTCCTATGAAAGAGGTAGATGGTGTTCAAGTTGCTAAATTGGACAATGAGCTTAATCAAGATGAGTCCAAGAAAATGACTCTCAATTATAGAGCTATGAACATCATTAGTTGTGCTCTTAATCCGGATGAGTACAATCGGGTACGTGGAAGCAATTCCGCTCACAAGATGTGGAGAATCTTAGAAGTCACCCATGAGGGGAACCAATCAAGTCAAAGAATCAAAGCTCAACATGCTTGTGAGGGAATATGAGCTTTTCTCTATGAAGACAAATGAAACTATCAATGAGTTGAACACTAGGTTCACAAATATTGTCAATGGGTTGAGATCCTATGGAAAGGAATATTCTATGGGTGAAATGAATAGGAAGATTCTCAACTCACTTCCTAAAAGTTGGGAAGGAAAAGCTCTTGTGATTGAAGAAGCAAAGAACTTGAAGACTTATCCAACGGAGGAGCTCATTGGTTCTCTTCTCACTTATGAGCTCACACACAAAAAGAATGAGCATCTTGAAAGGGCAAAAGTGAATGGTGCTTTAAAGGCTATTCTTGATGTTGATGATTCCAATGATTCAAGTGATGAAGAAGACATCAACTTTGATGATGAGACCATGGAGTTTGTGGTAAAGCGCATGAAGAAAATGTTTTCGGGAAAGGAAGAAAACATTTCCAAAATAGAAGAAAACAAAATCCTCATGGGATGAAATGCTATGAATGTGGAAGTGATCAACATCTCATTGGAGAATGCCCCGCCACCAAAGAAAAAGAGCCCAAGGAATACAAAAAGAAAAAATTCTTTAAACCAAAGAATTTCAAGGGCATGCTAGGCCATTGGGATCAAGAAGGGAGTGGTGATGAAGAAGATGAAAATGCAAATGTTTGCTTCATGGCTTTTGGTAATGAGGTACATCTTTCTTCCTCTCCTTCAAATTCTTATAATGATAATGATGATGATGATGAGGATGATCCTAATGAGCTTTTAATGGATATGTATGATCAATTGACTAAATGTGCAAAGCAAAACAAAGATATGAAGCTTTAAGATTGAATCTTTGCTTGATGAAAGAGCTAAGTTGATTGATGAAAATAAGAAGTTGTGTGATGATGTTAATTGCTTGAAATGTGAAAATGAAAGTCTCATTACTACTAGCAATACATCTTCATTACAATACATAGAAGCTTGTAATAAATTGTCATCTCTTGAAAACAAGCTTGTTGAATTTGATCTTTTGAAGAACAAATTAAATGACCTTACCCCTTCTTGTTGATAACTTTTCTAAGGGTAAGAAAAATCTTGATCAAATTCTTAGTGTGCAACGTGCTTCAAATGTTAAACATGGTCTTGGTTATAATGCTAATCACATTGATCATGCTAGCTCTTCTAAGTTGCCTAAGAATCACTTTGTGCATGCTAGCACTTCACATAAGCAAAATAAATATCATGAGCATATTCATAAATTTGCTAAGCCATCTACTTGTTGCACATATTGTGGTAAATTTGGTCACACAAGTGTTAGATGCTTTGTGAAGAAGAAGATAGAAAGGGGAGTTAAAACCACTTGGAGAGTTAAGCGTATTTTAACTAACCCCCATGGACCCAAACAAAAGTGGGTACCAAAAGTTACTCTTCCCTTGAGTTTATAGGTTCTCATTAGTTTAAGGGAAGCTCCGGTTCTATGTTGTTTCAATGTGTATGATCTTGTCACATAACCGGAGAAGAAGAAGTGCTAGTTAAAGGAGATGTGCCAAAGGAAGAAATTCAAAAGCACTCCTTGACACTTGGATTCTCAAAACTCATATGGTAATCAATTGGAGAACCAAGTTGCTTGAATACAAAGAGCAAAGCATCAAGTGATGACAAGAGCCAAAGTATCAATCCAATATCTTCATCACTTGGTAAGAAAGCAAAGGTATCAAAATCACCTTCTCTTAACATTTTAATTAATGTGTTCAAGTGTTTTTGATATATTTTCTTTATATGCTTGCTCTTATATATGTTGCATCTCACATTCTTCATTGTATATTTATACAGATAACCTTTAACTTGTTCTTTATTGTTCATGTTTATTTAGATAAGGTTTCTATGAGATGTAGCATATGCAACTTGATTGATTCTTGTTTTGTGATGTTATATTCATTTAAGAATCCATCTAGTTGTTTTGGTTTTTTGATGTGCATGATCCATATGCATATTTGTGTTACTTGAGAAATTGAGCTAATCATGAAGGACCTTTAAAAAGGTACCATATTTGTTCTCAAGAATTCCTTGTAGGTAACAAAGAGTTCTAAGCTTCAAGAAGAGGATATGAACTACAAGGAATGGCACAAGTGAGCTACGACTCCAAGAAAAGAGTCAAACGCTAAAGATGAATATGATAAAGAAGATTGAGAAGCTCAAAGAACTCATTGAAGGAACTCAAAGTGCTAAAAGCATTCATCAAATTCAATGAGATATTACTAAACTCAATCTCTTTCATTTCCTTGAACAATTATTGATCTTACTTTCCATATAATGTTCAATTGTTCTTGAAATGGGCATCTTGGAGATTTAATAACATGTTTTGCTCTTCATATGTTTGATTGTTCTTGAGCATGTTATTAGAGAGCTTAATGATTTGATCTTTGTGATGAAATCTCCTATTACAACCCCCTCCCCTCTTTTATTAAGTGTCTTATGCTTTGGGGGAGTTTGTATATGCTATGTGTTTACTTAATCTTTATTGCATATAGGGGTGTTGGTGGTGTGTTTATATTCAAGTCTATAGCATTAATCTTATGTGGTTGATCGTCTAGATGTTTGACTTAGGATGTAAACTCAATATGAGGTGTATGCTCAATTGTTAACATTTTACATCATCACATCACTTGTTGGCTTGTCTTTCATCTTTTATCTCTTATAGCCAACTTGTGTAAGTTATTTTGGAAGTTATATGTGTTATAGTTGTTTATGTCTTCAATTGGTATCACATATATTCTCCCTTAATAACTTTGAGATCATATTCTTCTTTGTCTTACCCATTGTGATCTCATTATAGTTTTTGGTTAGTATTGCTTTAAGAGTTGTTACACTCATTTAGCTAACCATTAACTTGTTAGAGGAATGTACTCAAAGTGTTTTCTTACACTTCCTCTACTTCTTTTGGTTGTGATACATGTGCTTAACTTATGTATTCATGGTATCACTTCCACTAGTACTTTGTTAGCTATATTTTCAAACATGTTTTAAAATTGGCCTTATTTACTATTGGTATCTTGTTTTACAATTGGTCAATTGTTATCATATTTGGTTTTATCTCAAATAGCTAACATCGTATGATTGTTAAACGGGGAGATTGTTCTTAAAGGTTATATTCCTTATCTCCTTTGTTTTTAGCTTAGGTTGATATTCTTTTTGTGCCATAAATAACCATCTTTATATTTATGTGTCATTATGGACTCTTTGTATTTTGAAATCAACCAAGCTTATTCAAAAAGATCATTCTTCAAGAAAAATGGTGTATTAACTTTGCTTGTGCTATGAACTTGTTTTTGCAAGTACACCCTTATATCTATGGAGTTTGTAGTCTTTTTGATTATGCCAAAGGGGGAGAAAAATGTGTATTAATCTTGCTAAAATGTGTATTAATCTTTGTGTATTAATCATGTTTTTTATCCTTTCCGGCATGTTTTGAGGGGGAGCTTTTTATATATCTTTTATCTCAAAACATATTTAAATGGAAGGAAGGAGGAAAGGAGGTTGGTTGGGAAATAGGGCTCTTCTAAGAGTCCCTAGATGCATTTGGCAAAAAGAAGTTTATCATGCTAGTGCTTTAGTCTTAATTGTTTTATCTTGAAAGCACTAGTCTTTGTTCTTATTTGTTATAAGATCTTTTTGCCATGCTTCCTCATGCTTCCTTGTTCTTAATTTTGTCCATATTCTATCTTATTGCATAAAAGTTTGTCATAATCAAAAAGGGGGAGATTGTAAGCCCTAAGGGCGAACAAACTCAGTTTTTGATATTGGACAAACTTTTAATGTTGTGTCTAATGATCTTAATATTTGTGATAGAATATCGGAACATATATTGGAAGCTCTAAGTACTTCAATCAAGCCATTGAAAGCCATTGATATCAAGATTCAAAGTTGTACAAGGCTCATTCATCAAGATTGAAGATTGAAGACTTAGGTTTGGTTAGTTTAGCTTTGTTCTCATTAGTCCTTATCTTAGAAAGCTCTAACCAAAGCTCTCATGAACATAAGCTCTACACTCATGTCTTGCTTGCACACAAACACGTTTTCAAAAGGCTTGAGTTTCAAAATGATCTTTACAGATCTTTGATTTCATAGATAAGTCTTTTAGAAAAGTTTTCCAAGTGTTCTTACTTGTTACCTTTTAGGAAAATCTTTTTAGACTTTAAAAGACTTCAAAAGATTTCAAAACGTGTGAAAAATCACTTTGGAAGTTCGGTCAACCGAGCTCAAGTTCGGTTCAACCGTCGAGAAACTGAGACTTGGCTTATGGAGGTTCGGTCGACCAAGGCATGGTTCGGTCGACCGAGCCCTTGTGTAGTCATCCGAGGTTTCCTTTTCGGTCTACCGAGTTGTTCTTCGACTCAACCGAGTGAGCTTCGATCAACCGAAGTTGCTCAGCTGATCAACCGAACTCGCGAGAAACTAGCCGTTTTTTGACCGTTAAAGAGTCGTTTTTCAGCCAAATTTGAAATGTATAAATACTCCAAAGCTAGAGAAACATTCAAGGGGCTTGCATATCAAATATTCATTGATCTCTCATCAAGCCAAAACACTTTTAAAGTAAAATACTCTTCATCCTTATGATCTAAAGCATTCAAGAGTATTCTTTCAAAAGCAAGACAAAGAGTGGACTTCATATGTTCAAGAGCTAAATTGTTTGTACTTCAAAGGTATAAATCTTTCACTTAGTAGAGTGAATATTCTTTGTATTAAACATTCATTTCTCCCTTTCTTTGTGATTGGGTAATTGTTGTAAAGTCCTACTTAGTGTGGACAAGTTCTTAGTGAGCTTTTGTATTGTGGTTGTGTTTGTAAAACTCTTAGTGAGTTAGCCACATTTGTAAAAAAGTCTTCTTAGTGAAGTTGTTGAAATCCTTTAGGGTGCGGCTCAAGGTAGTGGGACGTAGATTCTAAGTGAATCGAACCACTCTAAATCCTTTGTCTTGTTGATTGGGTTTTTGCATTGCTTTTACTCTTCTTGCTCAAACTTCCATTAGCTTTGCAAAGATTCGAAAAAGTTAGCAAGTTTAGTTAAAACCCAATTCACCCCCCCTCTGGGGTTTTTCAAAAAGCAATCCGTAGCACTTGGACTCTCAAAGCTCAAATGCTAATCAATTGGAGAACCAAGTTGCTTAAAGACAAAGAGCAAAGCATCAGGTGATGACAAGAGCCAAAGTGTCAATCCATTATCCACATCACTTGGTAAGAAAGAAAAGGTATCAAAATTAATGTGTTTAAGTGTTTTTGGTATATATTTTTATTTGCTTGCTCTTATATATGTTGCATCTCACATTCTTGTATTTTCATTTTCATATAGATAACCTTTAGCATGATCTTTTCTTGTTCATGTTTATTTTGGCTAAGCTATCTATGAGATGTAACATATGCAACTCGTTTGATTCTTGACTTGTCATGTCATATTCATATAAGAATCAATCTAGTTGTTTTGGTTTTGATTTGCATGATCCTTGTGCATTTACGTGCTACTTGAGAATTTTTTAGCTAACCCTGAAGGACCTTTCAAAAAGGTACCTAGTTATTCTAAAGTTTTCCTTGTAGGTACAAAATGATCTAAGATTCACTATGAAGATATGAACCACAGGGAAGCGCGCAAGTGAGCTAAGACTCAAAGAAGAGAGTCACATGCCAAGGCTTGCAAGATTGTAGAGAGCTCATCAAGAAAAGAAAGTCCATCAATCGATGACTCTACACTTGACATGATAGAAGAGGAGATTGATTCCATCCCATCAACCAATGATGAACAACAAAGAAAAGGGAGCAATCACTTGTCAACCTCTCTAAGAGCTTCAAAATGAAAGAATTGATCATGATAAAGATCACACTATAGGCCTCAATGGACTTCTTGATGATAAAGATCAACCAAATGGTAAATATGAAGGGATTCATGGGCGGAAACTCGTTCCAAACACCCATGAGTCCTCCCCCTGAAGGATCCACTCATACAAAACTAATCGAAAACAGCAAGAAAAAGACTTACGTTTTGGGTTCAAGAATCTGATTCGTGAATGGAAGATGCTTCTTCTTTGATGCGTTGCTGCCACCAACGGAATTCCCTTTGCGGATTGTCCCTCTACCGGTATCCACGCGACGAAACGAACAGCGATTGCTAGCTCTTCGTATTTCTGAGTTTCGGGAATTAGAGAGAAAAGGGAGAGCGAGTAATCCAAAATCTAATTTCGGCTGTTTTTGGTTAATTGCGGCTAAAAGCAAGGATAGCCTAGGGTTTCGGCTGAGAGATAATTATATAGGGTGTGAGAGTTTGTTCCCATAACCAACTCTCACGTCCTCCACCTCTCTCAGCAGTGGGAGTCTTAAACTCCCACGTTCTATAAACCTCTTCTGGCAGTGGGAGTCTATAATCCCACGTGCTCTAGACTTCTGCTGGTAGTGGGAGTCTTTATCGGATAATAACTCCCACGTAATCCCAGCTATACCGAAAATGCCCATTATCTCTAATTAGAATAATAACACTTTATTATTCTCAGAAAAGTGAATGTCAGATACAATGAACCTAGACACATTCTAGATTTATTGAATCTGGACATGAAGCTCGTTAGCTCGCCTATGCGTGTGACCCCAGTAGGTTCATATCACAATGGCAATGAAAACACACTTAGTAGTAGTGTGAGTTCATAAATCACAAGCGGTCCCCCTGGCAGGGACATCGTGACTACCCAAAGTGAATGAATATACAACGGAACCTAATATCAATCCACTATTTAATCCCTTTGTCTCGCGATATCCTAATTAAGCATAAGGCATGGTAGTCGTCACCCTTATTAAGCTTAATTGCATTTATGCTCGATCTCCGGGTAGATCTGTTCCAACAAATAGTATCTCGATAACCACTTTATCAAATACATTTGAGCACGGCCATTCATTTAGACAGCTCTTTCCCTATCGATGGGCCCATGGATATCTCTCTCAATACGAGAGGGACAAATTCCTTACAATGCCTCTCACATTCAAGCCATGATAGGACGCTACATCCGATCATCAGCTTGTATTGATTACTCGATTAAAAGTAACGCACTGATCGAAGTCAAAACGTGGCTCCATTCATGCTAGAATCAAATGGAGACATAAGGTCTAAGGATTCTAAAATAGTATTGAGGAAGTAATACTTATGACTAAGGACCATGAAGTATTACTTCTCTAACGGATCACGTCCAATACAATGTATCCCTATATATTGCATCTATGATATGATTTGTATTTATTACACATGATTAGTAAAACGTAATCATCAATCAAACATCATACTAGTTTTATTTCATTGTAAAATAGATTACATAAAACTAGGGACAACTAGAATAGTAATTCATAAGCAAATGAGTTTTACTATCAAATCACTCATTTGATGTTCATAAGCAAAATTAACTATTCATATGAAATGCTCAAATAGATATAAAACGTACAACATATGCTAATGGTCCTAGGGCACTAATAACAAAATAGTCTAAGCTCCTTGAGCATTGAGGTACACTAGCTTAAATCATCCCTAGTTAATAATCATTCTTTTACTTATGATCCCTTTGTTCTATAACCTAGTTATATGATGAGTTAAGTAAATGAGTAAGAAGTGTTTGCCTATTTGATTTTTAAACTTGCTTGCTCACTTTAAGGAAAGATTCTTAGTGCAATTAGTTTAGGATATACTTCTAGTCCTTTAAAAGTAAAAGAGAGTATGTGCTTAAATATTGATACTTTTATGTATATCATGTTTTGCTTGACAATGTGCTAATTGTTTTGTTTTTCAAACTTTTTAAGCATGATGTTCTTAAAAGCATAAACTTGTTTGCTTTGAACTATCTTTTTGTTATGTTCTTTTGATCTATTATCTTGATATTGTGTTTTGTGCTCAGCGTGTATCTCTTGTTCTTAATTGCCTAGAGCACAAACAAAAACACAAGATTGCACATTTTTCTATCTCTTTGATGCTTGCCTTTCACGTCTTTATGCTTAATATGATGTGCTTGATTTTTATCATCCTTGATCATCATGTTAAAATGTTTCATCATATAGGGATAGTATTGTTAGAGGTGTTCATATTAAGTGGGTTGTAAAGCCCCATTATTAACCTTCTAGAGCCCAAACAAAAATGGGTATCATAAGTGTCTTCTTATGTGGGAAACGAATGCAAAGAGTAGAGGAATGGATATTTGAAGATAAGTTCATCCATCTTCTCCAATCATATGAAGAAGACATTTCCTCCTTGAAGAAAATGAGCAAGATACAATTTCAAAAAGGAGCTCAATTCAAGGAGAAGAAAAGTAGACTGGCCACACGTTCAAGAAATTGCAAAGAATGGACTAATAGTGGCTAGGTCTAGAAGAAGAAAAATGGGGAGAATATCAAAATTGCCAAAATGGAATGAACAAGGTAAAAGGAGACACTTCAAAGGAAAGATGAGTCTACCAGGCCAAGTGAAAGTCCATACATCAACTCCAAGAAGCAAACATCTCAAAGATGAGAGAAGAAGATTGGAGTTACCCCCAAAGACATCCTCAAACACTTCAAAGATGACATCTCAATGAGGAAAGTCAAGTAAGAGCAATGGGAGCCAAAAGTTCAAGAATCATCAAACAAAGAAAAATTGGTAGCTATAACCCTCTTTCTCTTGGTTTTAGCTTATTTATTTTTTTGATTATATATGCTTTCTCTTACTTTATGTTTGTTATTGCCATATCTCATGTGCTTTCTTTCTTATCTCTTGAGTTTTGGATGTAACTTGTTTTGATGTGCCTATGTGTTTCAATTCTTTATTTCTAGAAAGACATTTTCAAAATGACCACCTTAGTTATGTTTAAAATGTTGTAAAGTTCTAAAAGAACCTAAGATGTGTTTTTATTTTACAAGGTTTATCCCTCTGTATAGCAACCTGATCTTAAATGTTTTCATCTTTCTATAGTTTCTTAAAGTGTTTTGGAAAACCTTATTTTTATGGATATATGGAAATCTTGTGCTTTCCAAGAGTTATCTTAATTAGATGCCTATATCCTATGGTTTTAATTTTTATACTTAAGAATGCCAACAACCGTGCTTTGGATTATACCTTAATTATGTCTTGTGGTTGATTTTCTTATTCTAAGCATGGCGTGGCTCTTTGAACCACCTCTTCTGAGAATTATGACTTGATTCCAGCCTTTTGTGGCATAATCTTCATGTTTGTCATACTCTCTAGTTGAAGTTGTTTTTGGGCAATGATATGAGCCAACAACTTTGTTTTTATATGCTCTACAAAGTTTCAAAACAATTTGGCCATTTTTAAAGGGGCCTAAAAATATGAGCACCTTAGTTATTTTTCATTGTTTTCTTATTTAAAGATCATAAGGTGTGATTTTGAGCACTTGGATGTTTTTATAAGGTTTAATCTTTGTTCTTACATGCATTTATCCATTCAAAGTTGCTCATGATATTTTGGAAGTGATTTAAAATTATTTAAAGCCTTTTTGGTTAAATTTCAAAAACCAGAAAATACATGTCAGCCATAACCCTGGTCGACCGACCATTCACTTCAGGTCGCTCGAAGGGCATGGACTCCAGTCTACTGAGATTCACATCTGGTCGACCGAAGTACCCTGCTTCAGCTTTAAAATGGTATTTTCTGAGATTTTCGCTTCTATGCCTTTATTTTAAAAATTCTTGGAAGTTGGAACCACTATTTTTCATCCTAAAACCTTCCAAGACTTTTCAAAACATCATATACAAAATCGGCACATCGTAAGGGGGAGCTTTATTATTTTTTTTCTAAAACCCTTCTTATGCATTATTCAAAGACATATCTATTTATTTGCCTATTATATGGATACTTAGAGATAATGGAGTATCTTTGAGCTATATGCTCTTTAAGCCTTGTTTTAATAGAGTATAATTTGATAAGTATGTTTACTTGGATGTAATACATGACAAATGTGCCTCATATTATCTTTGTTGTCATGTTTCCCTGAAACTTCTTTTTTTTTTTTTTTTTGTTAAAACAAGTTTGGGTGGGTTCGGCTTTGGTCACCACACGAGTCAAGGCAGGCCCTAGGGACCATATGTCGCTTACAAGGGTACTTACAGATCACCCATCAAAACAGTCCTCATGTCAGCAGCGGGAATTGAACACTTGACCATTTGTAAGGACGTGCCAAATCCTTACCAACTGAGTCAACATGTGTTGGTAAACTTCTTTGATATTATAACTCCTAGCATTTAATTAGATTGCTGATAGTTTGTACGTGGTGAGTGGTTTCATAGGAGAAGTACCCCGTGATAAATGTGCTTATTAAAATCTTGGTTGTTATGTCTCTTTCAAATGTCTTGCATAACATGTTGCATTCTTTCACATTCGATCATGCTTTGAAGGAAGGATGTGTTTTTAAATTGAATTTTTACATGTCCTTATTCCCTTGTGATATGATTTCAAATTTCAAATTTTCAAATATCACTAGTTTTGATGGCTTGTTGTTAATATTTCCAAAACCACCATCTCTCTTGGTTATCCATTCGTTTGGGAAGTTTGTGCTCACCTTTATTGATACATAACTTCCCGTTCAAAACTTATGTGTTTATGTGCTTATTTTTCCTTATTTTACTTTATCACCTTTGTAGTTTGGTTTGAATTCACTTATGAACTATATTCTTGACCAACTACTTGAGGAAGAGACTTGTCATGTTTTTTTTTAAGTCTTTTAGTTCCTTCTAGGTGTCACATAAGGTTTTGTTGTTGCTTGCCTATGCTCTTTAAATGTTGTCCTATTCGGACTCATTGTTGGAAGCAAAGTTATTTCAAGAGGCAGCAACAATGTTGGAACCAGAGCCAATGCATTAGCTAAACACAGAGAAAACATGAAATCTCACTTCACCAACAACCATGGAAGGCATCCAAAGCTGAAGAATGAAGATGGAAGTCTCTCTGTTGCACTTTGCCAAGATTCCGGTCGACCACCTCATACAAATCCGGTCGACCTAACATGCCATGTTTATGCAAAATTGTACACTCTAAAACTTATATCTTTTCAGTTTTTGCATTCCTTATCTGGGCACTGTTTGAGGGGGAGTCTATATATTGTCTATCCTATACCCCCCCTCATATATGTGATGTATGTCTACCCTTTTCATATCATATGCATCATCACATCATAAGTTGGCTTTGTGTTCTTATTTTCATATCTTTTTAGCCAAGTTGTGAAAAACTCATGGGAGTAGTATGTCCTTTCTTGCTTATCGTATGTACTACACCCCTTATCATTTGAAATCATGTGCTTTTTATCTCTTTATGTCTTTTAATCTCACTTGATTACTTTGGTTAGCTCATTGCCTTAGTTGCTATACTTCTTTGGCTAACCATTGTCTCAAAGAGGAATGTTCTCCAAAGTGTTAACTTTACACTTCCTCTTTGGGTTTGTTTTTGGATTGTCATACATATGCCTTTCATATGTTTATACTTTCATAGTATCACATCCATCTTATCTTTGTTAGCTAAGCTTTATACCTTGTTTTCATCTTGTTATAGCTAACATTGATTTTGATAAAAGGGGAGAATGTTCTGTCTAGGTTTATTCCTTAATCTCCTCATGTTTTAACTTGAGTTATATTTTCATTTTTGAGCCATATGACCATTTTAGATTTTATGTGTCATTATGTGATCTCCTTATTTTGAAATCAACCAAGATTAAAACCTTTTCAAAAGATTCTTTTAAAGCTTGAATTCATCTTTAGCTAAGCATCATATCTCGGCCACTCATATCTTCATTTAAATGACCTTTTACAAATGATGTGCTTACACGCTTTAAAGGTTTCTTTCTTTTGGTCTTTAGTTTTTCTTTCTTTTGCTTAACTATTTACTATTGACCAACAAGGTTCTCCATGCTTTAAACTTGATCTCTCCTTAAATATTTTCATATTTTTTATCCTTGGATTTCTATTTTTAACAAAAATGAGGTGAAAATACTTTTCTTATTGGCGCTCTGATGAACCTTTTTTATTTTGACAAAAAGGGGGAGAAAATTAGCTATGAAAATGTGCCAAGAAAAGTAATTTTACAAAAGAAGAAATCTAAGAACTTTACAAAATGGGAGAGATAAGGAATTCTTTAAAATATGAGGAGTAGAATGATTTTTCAAAACATCTACTTGCCTTGATCATATGCATCCTGATCTCATGCTTTGATCTTTTTGTGCTTAATTGCTTTATCCTTTTGATAATTTATTCCCATTTGCATCAATGTTTTGTCATCATCAAAAAGTGGGAGATTGTAAGGCTTGAGGGCTAATGTGATCATTCTTGTTTTGATGATAACAAGACATTGAAAAGTTCTAATGTTTGTGTGAGCTTGTGTTTCAATGATAGGATATTATGAACTCACACATGCATTGAAAGGTAGCTTCTTGTGGACATCAAAGATCATTCTACAACAAGAAGAAACTACATTTTGCAAGTCTTCAATGGCACAAGCTTAAAGGTCAGTCACAATGCCATTGAAAGATATTGCAAAATCAAAGGAACGTCTTCTTGTAGAATTCAAAGGCCATTCTACAAACAAGAAGAGTCTTCATTTTGCAAGTCACTATAGCACAAGCCAAAGGTCATCCACAATGCTAATGGAAAGATATTGCAAAATCAAAGGAAGATCAACATATTGAAGAGCTACTCAATATCACAATGAAGTTCATCCATAAAGTAGACTCTCAACAAAGAAGTGAAGAAGTCCAATACATTACAACATGAAGATTGATATAGGACTTCAACACTGAAAGAAGAGGTTGATCAAGGTCTCAAGTCCAAGCTCAAAGAGGAACTCATCTTGAAGACTTGAAGAACAAGAAGAAGATTAGTCAAGATGTTTATAGGTATATTCTTGTGACTAATCTTATTTGATGAATGATAGTTTGTAGTATATACTCTTGGAAGTTTTAATCTTTCAAAGGTTTTGCAAAATATTCTTTAAGTGCTGGTTAATGACTAAGATCTTTAAACTGTTTTAAATATCTTTCAAAAATACTTAGGCATGAGTTTGAGAATATTGGAAAGTTGATTAAGTGGAAAAACCACATATGGACTGAAGTTCGATGGACCGGGTCCTAGACCTCGGGCAACCTGATGAAGTCCGGTCGACCGACATGTGGTCTGGTCGACCGAAGTTTCTTTTGTACTTTATCACTTTTGAATGTTCCAAGACACCAACAACTACAAATATCTCGGAAGAACTACTTAATGTCGGTCGACCGATAATTGTCTAGGTCGACCGGACCACTCATCACGGTCTACCGAGATCAGACAGAAGCCTTTGAAATTAACTTTAAGACTATTTCGGGCGACCGACTGCCTAGTCTGGTCGAACGAAGATGTCCTATCAATGCTAAAATATAGTCATTGTAAATCGATTTGCTTGCTATTTTTGGACCCTATAAATAGCCATTTAGGCTGAATTATGTTCTTAGAAAATGCCAATAGAGGGGCCTTAGTTTAGAAGCTTTAGTCAATCAAATGAAACACTTTCATGAGCTTAATTCTTCCAATCATTCATCAAAACATTTCTATTTTGAGAAAGAGCTTCATCTACATATTATTCGTTTCATTCCCAAATATGAATTAGAGCTTCATCTACATATTTTTGATGGATTTGTCTTTCTTGAGCTTAAAAGTAAAATCTCAAGTGTTGAGTGGCAAGGCTTGTTTGTGAGAGTGGTGGTTTTGGGGACTCTATTAGTTGGAGTGTATCTTTCTTGTAATCATAGGAACTAGAGTGAGTGGTGAACCCGAAATAGAATGACGGTTGAATGTGTTCGTAAAACCTTCTCACTTGGTAGACTATGTTAGAGAAAGATTACCCATGGATAGAGGGTTGCATGTGTGCATAAAAGGACCATTAGTTAGCATTTCCCTTTGAAGGTTACATGAGTGTGTAAAAGACCATTTGTTGGTTTGTCCTTCCGTGTAAGCTCTTTCAAGACAAGCTAGTGGAATTTGCCAAAATCCTTGAGTGTGTCTTAAGGTAGTGGATGTAGATCTTTGTGATTGAACCACTCTACATCCTCGTGTTTGATCTTCTACCTCTGTCTCTTTTACTTTCAAGTTCTTACATTATACTTGTGCTTATATTCACATAAACTTGATTGTATGAGCTTTACTTGTTTATATAGAGTTTGATTAATTGCTTGTCATATCTTCCATTGGCTTGAGCATAGGACTTTCATTTCGAGATCTTTATAGTTTTATATATATCTTGATAAATGCTAGTTCTCTTGGCTTGTGTGTTTGTTTTTACAAGCTTTGCATATAGAAATCTTGACCTAGACAATCCTTGATCATATTCATTTTCTTGTATTCCTATGTGTTGCATATACACACTTAAGTCATCTAAGTGATAATCATGTAATTCACCTTATATGCTTAATGAACATAATTGTTGTTAAAGTGATCACTTAGGAAAAGAATTTGGTAGAAAAGTATAAAAAGTTTTAGAACCTTATTCACCCCCCTAAGGTTCTCCCCTTCAAGTATTGCAAATGCCCTATGGGTTTTTCATGTAATAGCATGCATCTCATACATCATATACATAAAACAAATAATAGGTCAACCTATGCAGATTCTTCCAAGCCAATGGAATAATCCTTGGTCAATCTAAGGTGAAAACAATAAATCCATCTTAAAGACTTCTTCTTATTCCTCTTGAATGCAACCATTCTGCTCCACGTCCTCTACACTACTCATATTCTATAATTACATAGATAGAGAAGAACCTCGAGTTACATGAGAGGAGAATAACAAACAGAGTTTAAAGAGAAGGCGCGACATGCATGCCATATTTTTCATAAAAATACATAACAATAGGTAATTGGGCTATTACTATGCACCATACTCACATAACATGACAATCATGCTTTGAAAGATATAAACAAACCTCAAAATATCAAGCCAGCATCTTTGCGGATGAACGGTTCATCCGGGGAATCGTTCGCAGAAATTGTCATGCTCACTGTCCAGTTGCGGACGATCCGTGCGGACGAAGCATCGTCCACGGATTCGTCCGCACACAAGCAATGTACAATTCCGTTTTCTGCAAATGGTATGCTTGGACGATATTTTGAACGCCAATTTGTTCTAGGACTAGTTTAACACTTAAACATCATCCTAAACATGTGTGTTAACATTTCTATAGGCATACTAAACATGCATCCATACGTTTAAACGATCCAAAATCATAAAAAATGCTATAAACACAAACAAACAATTAGGATCTCGTGAGTGGCTCTGATAACACTAAAAGAAATAAATTGGGATTCCCAACAAAATGAAAAAGGGTATAAAACATGGAACCCGTCTCTTACTAAGATCATCACAAGTAAGAACCAATAAGTTTTGACATAATTAATACATTTTGAATACGATGAACATAAACACTTTTGTATTTGATGTCGAATCCGCTAGGAAGAATCTTACGTTGTCCATCTCTTGCCTCTACGGTATCCCCACGACCACTTGGATGGACGTTCTATACTCTAGTGCTAGCCATAAAATGAAGAACAATGACTTGAAGACAATCTTCAAAAAGAGTTTTTTTGATAACTTTTAAAAGAACAAAAGAGAGAGAGAAGAAAAATCTGATTTTTTCTATTTTGTTTTGGTGTTGTCTAATATCTAATGTTAAGACAAAGAGAGAGTATATAGGGGCTGGTGATTTATTCCATAATCCGGTTCAACCGGTTCAACAGACCAGTTATGCCAGTTCCATATACTAGTTCAGTTCAATTGACCGGATCAACCAATCTGATTAGTGCACTTATTATCAAATGCAAAATCCGACACTTTGAACCAGGGCTTCTTCGTTGAGCTTAGATAGCTGAGCCCATCGTTTGTTCTGGGCTATATCCCATAACCCATCCTCTAGTAGGTTTAGTGGTGCTCTTTTGGGTCTGCCAGGAGTATTCTCATGCATATCTTTAAGAAATGAGTCAAAATCAACCAAAAACAAAGTATTATTTGTATGTTAATTCTCAATAATCATCATTTGGTAATTGTAAGCTATGATGTGGCAGTATTGAATGGAAAGCTTGTGTGCATCTGTATTATCTTAAATTTTGTTATTTTTATTAATTGTGTTTTGTTTTTCTCTCAAAACAAATTATTGGTTTTTTGTTATATATTAATTATTGTTGTTTTCGTGGAAATGAACAATCAAGACAGCCTGTAAAACACTTGGTTGTATATTCCAATCTACAGAAAGGGACCCGTTTCCAAATCATTTGTCCAAATTCTCCAAAAATTATTTGGTGGTCAATCCTTAATTAATTTGTCCCACAGCTCTTCCTTTGCAGACTTTTCGGAGAAATTCTATTCTTGTAGAAACAGCAAAATATATCCCACAGCTCTTTCCTTTGCAGACTTTTGGAGAATAATTCTGTTCTTGTAGAAACAGCAAAATATATCCCATTTCGGAGGAGGAGGTGGGGGGGGGGAGGGGGGGAGGGGGGTTGAGGAGAAAGAAGATACAAAAAGTATGATGATAATTTGTTTCCTGATTTCATTCTCTTTTTTTTAATGCGGTTGTTGCAGATGTGCACCTATAATGAACCTTTTTTTTTATCGAGGAGTGACGTATCTCATTAAATTATTAGCACTCAATACTTCATTGGCCTTTACAATGAATTCGGTTTCGAACTAATTGATCAACTTAAACAGAATGCTGAAACTAAAAAAAAATAAAAAAAAAATCACTAAATGTATGAGTTTATACTGGGCACTGGCCATCTACAACTTGAGTGACTAATTCAAGTCTGATCTAGTTAATGAAGTCTTACTCATACTACTTATTACACAGAATTGTTAACTGTAAAAAAATTCATATGAGAGCCAAAATTTTATCCAGAGGATTCAATGCATGCAAACGATGAACTAATTTTCTTCAAAGGAGTATAAATAGTGATTCCCACTTTCCCTTCAGAACGACTTGAACACCCGACCTATCAGTTTGAAATTGAAGCGTCTTACCACTTAAACTGAGTTTCGTTGTCAAACACTGAAGCATTTGAGAGCTCCAAACAAGTGTCTCAAACTCCAAACAAGTCTCAAAGCTCCAGGGTACTGACATTTCTCTCTGACTATTCTTCTTGTACATACATTTTCTACAGTCCGGTTCTTATGCGGAACAGTCCTTTTTTTGCACCTGCGGAATAATTGGAGCCGTCGGATGAGATTTTGAATGGGTCAGATCTGGAGAGAGAAAAGTTGCCGCTGACTTAAAAAATAAAAAATAAAAAACTTTTCTTTCTCCAGATCTGAGCCGTTAAAAAATCTCATCCGACGGCTGGGATGGTGTCCCGCACGTCCCGCATAGGAGCCGGGAGCCATTTTCTAAACCATTTCCCTCAACTGTCGGTCAAGTTAATAAAGTTAAACATACTATCCTTTTAAAGAAAAATAACATACATTAGATAATAGAGCAAATTGTAGAAAATGACAATCAACTAACATACGTTTTCGGGGTTTTAATTATAAACATTGTTTTTAATCTTTTGTACAGCTAGGAATAATTTTTCCTCATTTGATGTCTCCTTCTCTCTCTCACCAATAAGAAAATAACATGTATTAAATTTTTAATTAAAAAATTATAACATAAAAGAAATAGTGGAACCCACACAGAAAAAAAATATATACGTGACAAATATCTATTCGTTAGATACAGAACGAGGACACAGAATGGGACTGGCAATTTTTTGTCATATCTTACCGGCCACACTTTTTAGTTCAGGTGGCAAAATCCAATTACTTTTGAGCAATCCCACCTCACGTTTCCGCCACGTGAGAAGTATTTTTGTCATCCAAAACGTTTTTTCTTATTTCTGTTTCCATAAAAAATCAAGATTTGTTACCGCCGACTGTCATCATCTACCGGCCAACCCAAAAATTTACATTCACTCCTTTCATTTCACCTCTTCCTTGTGCAAGACCTATAACTTCTATGTGTGTGTGGTGTAGAAGTCACCATATATATATATGTGTGTGTGTGTGTGTGGTGTAGAAGTTATAGATCTTGCACAAGGAAGAGGTGAAATGAGCACAAGGAAGAGGTGAAATGAAAGGAGTGTATATATATATATATATATATATATGTGTGTGTGTGTGTGTGTGTGTGTGTATGTGTGTGGTGTACAAGTTTTAGGTCTTGCACAAGGAAGAGGTGAAATGAAAGGAGTGTATATAGTAATATAGAAGAACTTGAAGAGGTATAACCTAAAATCATCATCAGGTATTAATACTTAATTTTTAAAAAATTTCATCTATTATTTTTTCCCATTCCGAAATTGATTTTAATTTAAAATCTTTAATTTCAGGTTGAGGTTGAATACTTGTAGAAACAACAGGAACTGGGATATTAGATTCAACTATTTTATTAACAGTATTGCTCATACCTCTTCAAATTCTTCTGTAGCCCCTTCTTTTGCTAGAATTGTAGAAGAAAGTAAACTTCTTTTTGTTTACTTTTTTCTACAATTCTAGCAAAAGAAGGGGCTATAGAAGAACTTGAAGAGGTATCACCGTCTTTCTATTTTTCAAACTCAAGAAATTCTTGGTATTCTTTGTCATTAATACCTAATATATTTGAAGCTATAAGTTTCTTATTTCCATGTTGAAAATAAGAAATAAGAAATTGTTATTCTCCTGTTACTAAAAAGAAAATTAAACAGAACACTGAATTTCGGATTTAATCCTGGACGAGGCAGTAGTACACCACTTGCCCTTAAAATCTATTTACTCACCTAATTACATCAGGCCTACAAGAGCAACGAGTTCTCAAGGTACAACGTCCAATCACTCTGCTTACCAGAAGCTTAGTAGTAGAACTTCGAACCTTTTTTCTATGCAGAACTCTCTTAACTCTCTTTCCATGTTGGTTTTCAATTTCATTCTTATAATGAACAAACATGTTTATTGCTTCATCTTTACTTCTCATTAAGTAGACATAGCAGAATCTCGTACAATCATCGATAAAAGTAATAAAGTACTTCTTACCGCCTCTTGATTGTATAAATTTAAGATCACATACATCAGTGTGTATTAAATCTAATGGTTCCGAACTTCTCTCATTTCTCCCTTCTTCATTTCTGCACTGCATAATAGTTAAGAGAGTTCTGCATAGAAAAAAGGTTCGAAGTTCTGCTACTACGCTTCTGGTAAGCAAAGTGATTGGACGTTGTACCTTGGGAACTCGTTGCTCTTGTAGGCCTGAAGTAATTAGGCAAGCAAATAGAGTTTAAGGGCAAGTGGTGTACTATTGCCTCGTCCAGGATTATATCCGAAATTCAATGTTCTGTTTAATTTTCTTTTTAGTAACAGGAGAATAACATCTTTGTCATTAATACCTAATATATTTGAAGCTATAAGTTTCTTATTTTCATGTTGAACTAGAATATTAACTATTGATGAAAAACTTCAGAATCCTAAATTACAGGATAAAATTAAAATGATTATAAATTAATTTGGATTAGAAATTTGTAGTGATTATCCTAATGATTTTTGGTATCTAGAGAGGTGAAGGCTTTTTTTTCACCACCGCCGGAACTTCATGGATAAGAACATCATGACTTTCTCTTCTAATTCTCAACACTATCCTTCCAAATGAACTTCACCTCTCTGATACCAACCCAAATGGAAAAAAAGAAAAGAAAAGCAGCTAGGAAACGAAACTAGAATACTGAAAATATGAAAAAATTGAAGGAAATAGACATATTCTTTACTTCATGGACGTCAATAGGGTATGTATGTATGTCACACTCCGTAAGCTAGAGTGACCAGACAATGTCTCATCCGCCAATGAGACACCGAACCCATACAAAAAAAAATTATAACTTCAAAAAACTTGACTTAAACTTATTACATAACTTAAAAGTTTTACATCAAACTTAAAGAGTGCTACAAAGTTAAACTTAAATGTATCGAATATAACATAACATAAGAACATATCATTACATACTTAAAACTATTACATCATATCATAAACCGGTTCATTATTCGTTCCAGGTTTTCTCAACAGTTCCTTCAGCATAATCATCTGCAAAATAGCAATGAATGATCTACCATAACCCAGTAATGTTCAAATACCATTGGGATGAAACATCGTTGGACACAAAAATATTTTTTCGTTTCCCAAAACAATTGAAACGTGACTTGACTTAACTTGAAACATCATTAAATATTTGGCATAAACTTGAAATAACTTTTCATAACACATATGCTTTCAAAACGAATCGAAAAACATCACAAAACCGAACCGACAGACCCCGTGACGAAGCATCATCCAGGATGATTGTCTGCAGGATCATAGACGAACTATACCATTGTCCGGTCGACTTATCCAATCGTATGAAGCCAACCAGAAGGTCCTGGTAGTTGTGCGGGCGATGCCTAGATCAAAACATCGTCCATGACATTAGTAATGATCATTTTCATTACAAAACTTCAAAGGAAACCCATTTTTCTGAAATCAAACATCCTTTTTCCAAAAATCAGGACTTGACAACTCAAAATAGACAACTTTATATACATACTTACAACTTAGTGCATGTTCAAAATACTTTCAAACATTGCATACTTCTTACTTTCAAAACACTGCACTTTCCAATCTGGTACTTCG
This sequence comes from Vinca minor, assembly GCA_026122235.1. Lineage (NCBI taxonomy): Eukaryota > Viridiplantae > Streptophyta > Magnoliopsida > Gentianales > Apocynaceae > Vinca > Vinca minor. The sequence continues at coordinate 1,054,705 of JAOCZM010000280.1, read as the reverse complement.
AGTACCTTTCTTTTCAAACTTATACACACGCTTACACATGACAAATAATTAACATAACCGAGCTCAATTATCCAATCCAGACTATAACAACTGCTAACAGTCCCCTATTTGGATGTCACGTTAAGGGGCTGTCCACACTATGCCTATCACTCGGGTATTTTACTCCCCCGAACTACGGGGCCGAGTTTAAGGATGTCATATGTTATATCATTGCTCAACTTTGGGAGCTTCAACACTAATTGTTAGCAGCCTCTAACATTTTAGTCTCATTTATGTTCTGGGCTACACACTCACTCACATCACACACAAATCGCACACTCGATATATAATTGAAACACATGTTATAGATTCATTCACAAACAAGAGCTCAAGATTGGGGAATGTACAACCTACAGAATTTACAAAATAATCAAACCAGAACATATATTCAAGTATCAAACGCAGTAATTCGAAGACAAACATATAATTCTTGCAAATTATATATTAAAACACTTCATCCAATTTTGAAGCATTAAAATAATAAAGAGACTCTTTCATCACATTTCCATAATTTTGACAAAACATAATTTCATGCTTTTTCTAACAGAAAATTAAGAGTGTAAGAACATTGCCTTAAACGCTTAACAAAACTCCAAAGGTTGCTAATCAACACTTTACCTATATTGAGAATGCTATAACGCTAAAATTAGCCGTTGAAATCCAATCTATACCATTCAGATTGTAGTCCAATAAGTCTTCTATCCTTAGTAAAAAATTGAGGACGCTTGAAGTACGTTTGACCCCCCTCTACTTGAGGTTCTAAAGTCACTACACAGATTTTCCACATTTTCCCTTCTTCTTTTTCATCTCTTTCCAAAATAGAAATCTCTACACTAACTACCCCTTATAACCTCCTAATCTTTAACTCCCGACTAACATAATTGAAATCCAACTTATAGAATTAACACTTAGGTCCCTCTACTACCTAATCATGCAAAAAAACAACCCTTAACAAATATAAAAACACAAAAATAACACATTGAGGCAAATAATTCAATCAAGGTTAGATGAAAAAGTCTCGGGTATCACATACTCACCTCCTTACAAATGTTTCATCCTCGAAATTTACACACCACAACAATATATTAATAGTAGAAACCTCCCGCTACATACAACGTCTCAAGGCATCCAAAAGGACAACTATGATACTATATGACAATCTATGAAGTACAAAAGAATAGGTAACAGAAAATCGCATTAACACAAGTGTACATGTCACCACATCCGTTGCATTCCCAACTCCCTGTTGTGTAAGTGCAAAAACTTTGGCATTGGGCCTTTGATTCCCACATTAGGCATTTCCAGTACACTCCGTCCATTTCCTCGACCCAACATCGGACACGGAATAATGCGGTGAGTCTTATCCCCACACTTCAAGCAAGCTCCCGAACCCCAACGAAACTCCCCCGTATGTCTTCATTTACAAATGGCACGTTCACATTCTGTTGGATAGATACTTTGTGCAGTTGTCGGTCTTCCAATCTCAACCACATTAGCCCCTGTCATTTTTATGGGCCTAGAACCGGATACTAGTCCAAATTTCAGAAACGCTCTCTATCGGCCTGCAGAAGGTACTGAACTTGCAAGCCTAGAACTTTATCTTTGAACCATTACCTAGTAATGTCTTTTATGTGCCCGTTCTGCATCGGCTCTTGCAAACTCCACTTCAATGTCCAAAATTCGTTGGTAATCATCCCGATAACTTGTGGGGCGGTTACCAAACAACCTTCCCCGAATCCGAGTCAATAACCCCCGGACAAATCTCTGTGTTCTCATACAGGGTCTTAGATGATTGCTGATGCATACTTACCCAGGGCATTAAACTTGCCCGTATACTCTGCCACTGTCATTCCTTCGGTCTATTGTAGCTCGAAGAATTGATTTTGCCTCTCCATAGGATAGGTTTTAGAAAAGTACTGATCCAAGAACGCCCATTTGAACTGATCCGACGTGATGGCTGCCCCCTTTGGCGATAGATCGAGGCAACACCCTTTCACCATTCCGCTGCCTCCGTCGTTAACGAAGCAATCAGAATGGGGGACTTCGCAATATTCCGACACTCTAATAATCTCAAAATCCGGTTCCATCTATTGAATCAACCTCTCAGCCTGATCCGGTATCTCTTTTCCGTCAAATGCTACCATACCCATCTTCCTCATTTGCTAATAATATGTACCCGGATCCCTTTCAACCCTCGACTTCCATGGAACCCTGACATTGTGTTTGATCTAAGTCTTTTTATTCTACAACACTTGAGCTAACATGGTAAGTGTAGCGGTTAATTCTGTTGGATTTTTCGTAGTTGCTGGTGGATGTGGTGCTTGTCATTTGTTTGAAGATTTCGGTTGATCCCTGTCAACCACTGCAGTATTATGTGACATGTTATTCATGAGACCTCGATGTGGAAAGTTAGACAATGGTATGTTGAAGTCAGTGTCTTCATTGTTGTTCCTTTCTTCACGACCCATCTTAACCAAAGTAGCAAACCAAAAGAACACATAAAGCAACAACAACTAAACTGACATGCTAATACAATCTTATATGCATCATATCTCAATTAAACACGTAGCAAACACAAAAGGTAGATACATGAATAAATAAAGAAGTAAAAGTCATGCTATCAAACAAATATAATTAAAGTTACAAAACTAAGTTTGCATTGTAATACATTTAAAGAAAATAAATCTATGCCAGCATGTTAATACAATCCATAATACATGGATCCTCAAATAGATACACATAACAGATACATACACATAACTCCTAATCTGGAACCTCTACCCATGAATCTCGCCTTAAGTTATCTAACAAGTCCTTCGTATGTTCATTACATACTAAGTTTCTAACCATAAATTTAATCCTAAGGTTCGACCTGCTCTGATACCACTTATGTCACACCTCGTAACCTGGAGGATACCTGGAAGCGCCCCATTCGCTAATGAGACACCAAACCCATGCAAAATAAAGCTATAACTTTAAAGAACTTGACTTAAACTTATTAAATTTTACATCAAACGTAAAGAGTGAAACAAATTTAAACTTTAATATATCGAATATAACATAACATAAGAACATATCATTACATACTTAAAACTATTACATCATATCATAAACTGGTTCATTACACGTTCCAAGTTTCCTCCACAATTCCATTAACATAGTTATCAGCAAAATAGTAAGGAATGAGCTACTCTAGCCAAGTAAGGTTCAAACACCATTGGGATGAAGCAGCGTTAGACACAAAAATGTTTTCCCATTTCCCAATACAATTGAAACATGACTTGACTTAACTTTTCTTGAATCGTCTATAAACTTGACATAAACTTGAAATAACTTTTTTGAACACATAAGCTTTCATAAAGAATCGGAAAACGTCACAAAAAAACTGGACAGACCCCCTTCGTCCGCAGGATCCCAAACGAACCATATCATCGTTCCGTGACTGAACCAATCATCCACAGCCCACCTGAGGGTTACAGTAGTTGTGGGGACGATGCCTAAGACGAAGCATCATCTGCAACATGCAAAATGGTCATTTTCAGTACAAAACTTCAAAGAAAGGCTAATTTCCTGAAATCAAACATCCCATTTCCCAAAAGCCAGACTTAACAACTCAAAATAGACAACTTTATACACATACATAAAACTTCATAAATTTTCAAAATACTACTTCAAACATTGCACACTTTTTACTTTGTAAACATCTCACTTTCAATTCCGGTACTCCAAGTACCTTTCGTTACAAACTTTTAAACACACACACGCTCACACATGACACATAATTCACACAACCGACCTTAATTGTCCATCCAGACTCGATTACAACTGTTAATATGGACATGCACTTAAGCAAGATATATAAAGCTTGTAAGATATACTAAGTGCAAGTCCTATGTCCAAGCCAAGGGAAAATATTGTTAGTAGTGCCCTAGGACCATTAGCATATGTTGTACGTTTTATATATTTTTGAGCATTTCATCTGAATAGTTAACTTTTTCTTATGAACATCAAATACGTGATTTGATAGTAAAACTCATTTGCTTATGTAATTACTATTCTAGTTGTCACTCGTTTTATGTAATCTACTTTACAATGAAATAAAACTAGTATGATGTTTGATTGATGATTATGTTTTACTAATCATCTGTAATGAGTACAAATCATATCATAGATGCAATATATTGAGATATATCGTAACGGACGTGATCCGTTAGAGAAGTAATATTCCATGGTCCTTAGTCATAAGTATTACTTCCTCAATACTATTTTAGAATCCTTAGACCTTATGTCTCCATTGATTCTAGCATGAATGGAGCCACGTTTTGACTCAGTCGTACTTTGCTTTTAATCGAGTAATCAATACGACTGATGGTCGGATGTAGTGTCCTATCATGGCTTGAATGTGAGAGGCATTGTAAGGAATTTGTCCCTCTCTTATTAGAGAGAGATATCCATGGGCCCCTCGATGGGGAAAGACTGTTTAAATGCATGGCCGTGCTCAAACGTATTTAATAAAGTGGTTATTAAATATTGTTTGATGGAACAGTCTACCTGGAGATCGAGTATAAATATAATTAAGCCTTATAAGGGTGACGACTACCATACCTTATGCTTAATTAGGATATCGCGAGACAAAGGGATTGAATAGTGGATTGATATTAGGTTCCATCATAAATTCATTCGTAGTCACAATGTCCTGCTAGGGACCTCTTGTGATTTATGAACACAAACTACTACTAAGTGTGTTTTCATTGCCATTGTGATATGAACCTATAGGGTCACACGCATAGACGAGCTAACGAGCTTCATGTCCAGATTCAATGGATCTAGAATGTGTCTAGGTTCATTGTATATGACATTTATTTTTCTGAGGATAATAAGACGTTATTATTCGAATTAGAGTTAAGGGGGCATTTTCGGTATAGCAGGGATTATGTGGGAGTTGTTATCCGATAAAGACTCACACTACCAGCAGAAATCTAGGGGACGTGGGAGTTTAAGACTCCTACTGTCAGAAGAAGTGGATAGGACGTGGGAGTTGTTCTTGGAACAAACTCTCACACCCTATATAAGCTTCTCTTGGCCAAAACCTAGAGACTAATGCTTGAGCCGCACAAAATACCGAAATACCCATAAATCAGATTTCTTTTTCCCTGCCTCCATTTCTCTCTATATTCCCGAAACTCAGAAAAATCATAAGAGCTAGCACTCGTTGATCATTTCGTCGCGTGAATACCGGTAGGGAGTAATTCCGCAATGGAGGACTCAAGGTGATTGCTGCCGAGAGCCAAAGACAGAACCTTTCCATTCAAGAATCAGATTCTTGAACCAAGAAACGTAAGTTTTTCTTTGTATTTTTCGATTCGTTTTGTATGAGCAGATCCTTCAGGGGAGACTCATGGGTGTTTAGAACGAGTTTCTGCCCATGAATCCCTTCAAATATATCAAGCAATTCATCTAACTTAATATAAACAATTAAAGCTCATACAATCAAGTTCATGTGAATATAATCACAAGTATAAAGTAAAAACTTGAAAGTAAATAGATAGAGTTAGAAGATCAAACACAAGGATGTAGAGTGGTTCGATCACAAAGATCTGCATCCACTACCTTGGAACACACCAATGATTCTGGAAAATTCCACCAACTTTTCTTGAGAGAGCTTTACAAAGATGGACAAAACCAATCCATTGGTCTTTTATGCACTCATGCAACTTTCCAAGGGAAAGGCCAACACGTTTGTCATTTTATGCACACATGCAACCCTTCACTCTTGGGAACTATTTCTCTAACCTAGTCTATTAAGTGATGAGGTTTTACAGGAACATTAAACCTTACTTCTTTTTCCCACCACTTGCTCTAGTTCCTACGATTACAAGAAAGATCCACCCCAACCCATGGAGGCCCAAAACCACCACTCTCACAAACAATCCTTGCCACTTAACCCACTACAAGAAAAGACAATCTCAACACATGAGATCTCACATTTAATCTCTAGAAAAACAAATCTCTCTATGGATTGTATATTACAATTAAAGCTCTAATTCATATTTGAGAATAGAAGAATAAGTAGATGAAGCTCTTTCTCAAAGATGAAATGTTTTGATGAATGATTAGAAAATTTTAGCTCATGAAAGTGTTTGATTTGATTGTCTAAAATGTGTATATTAAGGCCCCTCTATTGTCTTGAGCAAACAACAAAATCCCGTTAAAGGCTATTTAAATTATCCAAAAATGGCAAGCAAAACGAGTTAAAACGACTATATTTTTTCCTTGACAAGACAGCTTCGGTCGAATGGACCATAGTGTAGGTCGTCCTAAGTGATTCCGAAGTTAAGCTCAAATGCTTCTGTTTCGATCTCAGTCGACCGAAAAGGGTGGTCCGGTTGTCTGAATCAATGGTTCCGTCGACCGACCTATAACATGGTATTCTGAGATTTTATAGTCGTTGGAGTCTTGGAACATTTTCGGTTGACCAGACAACAAATGTCAGTCGACCGGACTTCATCCAGTCATCCAAGGTCTAGGACCCGTTCGACCAGACTGCAGTCCAAAAGTATTTTTTCCACTTGGTCACTTTCCTAATGTTCTCAAACTCCTGCCTAAGTGTTTTTGAAAAATATTTAAAATATATTAAAGATCTTAGGCATTAACCAACACTTAAAATATGTGTTCAAAATCCTTTTCAAAGATCGAAACAAGGTAAAAAAGTGATTTTGAAAACATGCAAGAGTATGAGCTTCATCATACTATAATCTAACATTCATCAAATAAGATTAGTCACACGGATATACCTATGTAGCTTCTTGACTAAATGATCACATTAGCCCTTAGGGCTTACAATCTACCCCTTTTTTATGATGAAAAAACATTGATGCAAATAGGAATAAAATATCAATAAGATAAAGGCAATTAAACACTTATAAATCAAAGCATGACATATGGATGCAATGATCTAGGCAAGTAGATGTTTTGAAAAATCATTCTACTCCCCCTCTTTTAAATAATCCCTTATTTCTCCCATTTTGCAAAGTTCTTAGCTTTCTCATTTTGTAAAGTTACTTTTCATGGCACATTTGCAATGCTACTTTTCTCTCATTTTTTGTCAAAATAAAAAAGTTTTTCAATAGAGCGCCAAAATGAAAAGCATTTTCTCCTCATTTTTGTTAAAAATAGAAATCCAAAGGATCAAAAAGTGAAAATCTTAAGGAGGGATCGAGTTTAAAACATGGAGAAGCTTGTTGGTCAATAGTAAATAAAAAAACAAATGAAAACAAAAATAAAGACCAAGAGAATGAAATCTTTAAAGCTATGTAGGAACATCAATTGTAAAAGCCCCATTTAAATTCAATATGAATGGCTAAGAGATGATGCTTATCTAAAGATGTATACAAGCTTTAAAAAGATCTTTTGAAGAGGTTTTGAAGCTTGGCTGTTATCAAAATGATGAGAGCACATAATGACACATAAAATCAAAGATGGTCATATGGCTTCAAAATGAATTACGACCATGCTAAATCTAAGGAGATAAAGGAATAACACCTTAAAGCACAATCTCCCCTTCTATCAACATCAAATGTTAGCTATAACAAGATGAAAACAAGTTTTTAAACTTAGCTAACAAAGATAAATGGATGTGATACCATGAAAGTATAAATGCATGAAAAAGCATATGTATCACAAACCAAAAACAAGACAAGAGGAAGTGTAAAGTTAACACTTTAAAGAACATTCCTCTTTTAAAAAAAAAATGGTTAGCCTAAGAAGTATAACAACTAAGGCAGAGGGCTAACTAAACTAATCAATTGAGATCAAAGGATATATATATAGAGAGAGAGAGAGAGAGAGAGAGAGAGAGAGAATGCACATTATCTCAAATGATAAGGGAGGTAGATACAAAAGATGTACTTGAAGGATCATACTACTCCCATAAAATTTACACAAGTTGGCTAAAAATATATGAAAATAGGAAAACAATGCCAACTTAAGATGTGATGATGCATATGATTTGACAAGTGTAAGAATACATCACATAAGTAGGGGGTATAAGACGGATAACATATAAAATCTCCCCCTAAAACAGTGCTCATATAAGGAAATGCAAAAGCTAAAAAGATATAAGGTTTAGAGTGTACAATTTTTGCAGAAACAGGGAATGTTGGTAAACCGGATTTCTGGCAAAGAGCTACAAAGAAATTTCCATCTTCATTATTCACCATTTGATGTTTTCTATAGTGGTTGGTGAAGTGAGATTTATCGTTTTCTTTGTGTTTGGCTAAGGCATTTGCTCTGCTTCCACCACCGTTGCTTCTTCTATCGTGTCCTTATTGTATAGAGATACAAAGAAACTTACTATCTTCTTTCTTCACCTTTAAACTGTCTCCTTTTGATCATCATCCCCCAAGATCATCATCATTAATGGTGAATGGGTGAGAGTAGTTGTTGGTGAAGGGAGAGATTTCTTGTTTTCTTTGTGTGTGCATATAACTTTGCTTTGAACATGCTTGTTTCTTCTCTCATGTCCTGAAAAGGCATTAAGTACAAAGCATATACAAGAAACAACGAGTACTTTATGTATCACCTATAAGGAGGATAAGATAGCTAAGAGTAGAACAAAAGAGCAAGTCTCTTCCTCAAGTAGTTGGTTAAGAATATAGTTCAAAGATAAATTCAAACCAAACTACGAAGACAAGCCTTGTGTTTATAAGAAAATAACTAATAATGCAGTAGTGTTCCATGTGATTTATGTGGATGACATCTTACTTATTGTAAATGACATCCCCACATTACAAAGTATAAAAGCTTGGTTGGGAAGTGCTTTTCCATGAAAGACTTAGGCGAGGCTACCTACATTTTGGGTATAAGGATCTATAGAGATAGATCCAACAAAATGATTGGCCTAAGCCAGAGTGGATACATTGACAAGGTACTGAAACGGTTCAGTTTGCAAGATTCCAAAAGGGGATTCCTTCCCATGTCACACGGCATGAAACTCATCAGATCTCAAGGACCTTCCACAAAGGAAGACAAAAAGCGCACGAGTAAGATCTCATATGCTTCAATCATTGGGTCTATTATGTATGCCATTCTATGAACTCGCCCGGATATCTCATTCGCATTAAGTATGACTAGCACATTAGACTACAATCAAGAGCAATTCATAAGTACTTGAGAAGGACTAAAGATATGTTTTTAGTTTATGGAGGTCAGGAAGGAAGTTTGGTTGTAAATGGTTACACGGACGCAAGCTTCCAAACTGACGTAGATGACTTTAGATCGCAATTTGGTTTTGTGTTTTGCTTGAATGGAGGTGCTATGAGCTGGAAGAGCTCAAAGGAAGAAACTGTGGCCGACTCTACAACAGAAGTTGGGTACGTGGCTGCCTCTGATGCAGCTAAATAAGCTGTTTAGATCAAAAAATTCATTGATGGATTAAGTGTCATCCCTAGCATTGTGAATCCAGTTGACCTTTATTGTGATAATACTGGTGCCATTTCACAAGTTAAGGATCTAGATCTCACCAACGATCCAAATACATTCTCATGAGACATTAAAATTTGCAAAATTGATACAGACGACAACATTACAGATCCATTGACTAAGCCACTCCCTACAAACTAAACATGAGAGTCATACTAGGTCAATGGGATTGAGGATTATGTATGATTGGACCTAGGGACAAGTGGAAGATTGTTAGTAGTGTCCTAAGACCATGAGCATATGCCGTACGTTTTATATTTTGAGCATGTGATTTCAATAGTTAATTTTGCTTTTGAACATCAAATATGTGATTTGATGGTAAAACTCAATAGTTTTACACTACAGGAGAAATGAGCTTTAGTGACAAGAGTTATTGCGACAACAAAAAATCTTGTCACTAAATGGATCACTGAAAACAAAAAGGGGTTGATTTTAATGACAACAACAGTTTTGCCACTGTTGTTGTCACTAAATATCTCAAAATAGTGACAACTTGAGAAATCTTGTCACTAAAGTTGTAAGTAATAGTGACGACATTTTTATTGTCACTATATAGTCATATAGTGACAAAAATTACGTTGTCACTCAGTGACAAAATGTGTTGTCACTAAATATCTTAAATTAGTGACAACTTGAGAAATCTTGTCACTAAAGTTGTAGATAATTTTTTCTTGTCACTATATGCTCATAGAGTGACAAAAAATTACGTTGTCACTATTCATTCTTCTCAATAACAAAAGCTCATAGAGTGACAAAAAATTACGTTGTCACTATTCATCATTCTCAATGACAAAATGTGTTGAACGTGTATATCTTACCATTTACATGTGTTGAACGTGTGTATCTTATAGACATTATCATTAGAACTATGAGTGATAACACTTTGCTACTAATATATTTATATTTAATAACTAGAAATATAAATAATATGTATACGAGCTCAAATTAGATATTAAATATCTTTAAGGAATAAATTAGAATTTAATTATTATTTGAAATATTTAAATATATATTTAATTAAATTTTTTATTAGATATAGTATAAATATTAAATATAAGAGAATAAGACACAAGTATGTTTGCAGCTCAGCGGTTGAACAATTGACTTCTCTAGTGGAGCTCAAAGTGTTCAAATCCTTGCATCCACAAATGGATGTTATGATTTAATGACATGCCACGTAGGCACCATGCATTTCCAATGTGGACACCACATGTCTAGCCAGCAGTCCAGGTGGTCGCTAGGTTAGTGACCACGTGGCATGGGCCCTAGAGATTAATTATTTTTTAATTTTTTTAAACCTTTTCATTTAGAGATTAAATATTTTTTAATTTTTTTAAACCTTTTCATTTACCTTTATTGACGACATTTGTCGTCACTAAATATTTTTTATTGACGACACTAACTTGTCACTGACATTTTTAATTTTACGTTTTAGAAAATTTTAAGGGTTGTCACTAAAGAGAATATAGTGACAAGTTTTGTTATCACTAATGCATGTCAATATTTAGTGACGACATTTTAGTTGTCACAGAAGTACAATAATGTCGTCACAAAGAACCTTTAGTGACAACGTTGTGACAACTTTATCTTGTCACTAAAGGGTTTTAATGACAATTTAGTGACGAGTTTTTGCTATCACTAAAGACCATTTTTCCTGTAGTGTTATATAATTACTATTTTGTTCGTCCCTAGTTTTATGTAATGTTATATACAAGAAATAAAAATAGTATGATGTTTGATTGATGATCATGTTTTATTAATCATGTGTGATGGATACAAATCATATCATATATACATATTGGGGATATATAGTATTGGACGTGATCCGAAAGAGAAGTAATACTTCATGGTTCTTTTAGTCATAAGTATTACTTCCTCAATACTATTTGGAATCCTTAGACCTTATGTCTCCATCGTTTCCAGAATGAATGGAACTACGTTTTGACTCAGTTGAACGTTACTTTTAATCATATAATTTATATGACTGATGATCCGATGTAATATCCCATCATGGCTTGAATGTGAGAGACATTGTAAGGGATTTGTCCCTCTCTTAATAGAGAGGGATATTTGTGGGCCCATCGATAGGGAAGACTGTGTAAATGCATGGATGTGCTCAAATGTATTTAATAAAATGGTTATTAAATACTATTTGTTTGAATAGTCTACTTGGAGATTGAGCGGAAATATATTTAAGCTTATAAGGGTGACAACTACCATGCCTTATGCTTAATTTGAATATCGCGAGACAAAGGGATTAAATAGTGGATTGAGATTAGGTAATCGTTCCATCGATCATTCATTCACTATGGGTAGTCACAAGGTCCCGTTAGGGACTGCTTGTGATTTTTGAACACACACTACTACTAAGTATGTTTTCATTGCCATTGTGATATGAACATACAAGGTCACACGCATAGATGAGTTAACGGGCTTCATGTCCATATTCAATGAATCTAAAATGTGTCTAGGTTCATTGTATCTGACATTTATTTTTCTGAGAATAATAAAATGTTATTATTCAAATTAGAGATTAAGGATGGGCATTTTCGATTTTTGGCTTTCGCTGGGATTACATGAGAGTTATTATGCGATAAAAACTCCCACTACCAGAAGACGTTGGGATTAGGTGGGAGTTAGTTTCAAAATAATCTCTTAAGCCCTATATAATTCTCTTTTGGGCGAAACCCTAGATACACTTTTCAAAGCCGTAAAAACGTATCACCGAAATAAGAATTCTGCAATACCTTCTGTCTAGATTTTGGAAACTTAAAAAGCGAATAGCTAGCACTCGCTGCTCGTTTTGTCACGTGGATACCGGTAAAGAGCAATTCCACGAGGGAAGGCTTTTGGTGGTTGCAGCACAACATCTGAATAAGAAAAAATTAACGAAAAATTGTAAGTCTTTCGTCTATTATTCGATTCCTATAGTGTGAACGGATCCTATCATGGAGGATTCATGGGTGTTTAGAACGAGTTTCTGCCTATGAATCCCTTCAAGTATCTCTTATGAGAGATTGGCTATTTGTGAGCTTAACACTCTTTGTGAGTGAGTGTTCTTGGTGAAGCACAAGTCCTCATTTTTTTGGGGCAATTGTAAAAGGTAGAACCCACCTTGCATTTGTTGTAAAGGGTATCCATTAGTGGTTGTTGAAATCCTTGGGTTTGTCTTAAGGTATTGGATGTAGATTCTTTGTGAATCGAACCACTATAAATCCTTGTGTTAGTGTTATCTATCCCGACTCCTTTACTTCATTGTTCATATACATGCTATAACTTGTCTACTTGACTATATGAATATATTTTCTTAAAGATTATAAAACTTACATATGATTCCATGCTTCATACAATTGCTTCACTTAGTCATCTAAGTTTGCCTAAACATAATTAACTCACCTTATGTGCTTAATCAACATACTTGTTGTTAAGATGAACACTTAGGCAAAGAAGTTTTAGAAAAGCTAAAAAAAAATTAAGAACCTGATTCACCCCTCCCCTCGTAGTTTTATTCATTTGGTATCAGAGCCTTGTCTTATCTTTTTGGTTTAACAACTTAGAAGTAAATATCTTATGGCTGCACATTCAACTCTTGCTTACTTATAGGGATCCTCCATAAACCGTCCTCATTTCTTTGATGGAACAAACTATAATTGTTGGAAGAACCGATTTTATATCTATGCTTGTTCCATAAACTTTGAGTTGTGGAGTGTTATCGATGATGGACCTTATTTCCCGATGAAGGAATAGAATAGAATTCGCATTGAAAAAAGGAAACATGAGTTTAGTGATTTGGAAGTAAAAACGATGACAATAATTTTCAAGGTATGAACATCTTGAGTTGCACTCTTCATCAAAATGAGTATAACCGTGTTAGTGGAAGTGACACAACACACGCTATGTAGAGGACTCTTGAGGTTACTCACAAAGGAACAAATTAGGTAAAAGAGACTAAACTAAACATGTTGGTGAGAGTCTATGAGTTGTTCTCAATGAAAGAAAATGAGAATGTAAGTGATATGAACACTTGAGGGCAATATCTTTTTTCTTTCCCATCCTTTTTAAAAAAGAGATGCGGTCATATGTAATTTGATGGCTTCGGCCTTTTTCAATAAAAAGCTTGTATCAAGCTTTAAAAAAAAAACAAACAAAAAACAAAAACAAAAAACAAAAAAAAGAAAAGAAAGAAGTGATATGAACACTAGAATCACCAATATCAACAATGGGCTAAAAGCCTATGGCTATAAATATTTCTAGTGGTGAAGTGAACATGAAAATCCTCAATGACCTTTCAAAGGCTTGGGAAACAACAACCTATGCTATTGAAGAGGCTAAAGATTTGAAAGCCTACCTAACGGAAGAGCTTATTGGTTCTCTTTTAACGCAGGTGACGAAGCTCAAGTTTCAAACTAGTCTTGAACATGGTGACAAAGTAGCAAAAGGAATTGCCTTAAAAGCTAGTGAATAAAAACATGATCATGAGGAAAAAGATTGTGAAGAAAGAGATATTTGAAAGGATTCATGGGCGGAAACTCGTTCCAAACACCCATGAGTCCTCCCCTGAAGGATCCGCTCATACAAATTCGATTCGGTAAAAGCAATGGAAAACTTACGTTTCTTGGATTCAAGAAGCTACTTCTTGAATGGAGGATGACGTTTCTTGGATGCTAATCTGCCACCAACGGAATTCCCTTTGCGGAAAGTCCCTCTACCGGTATCCACGCGACGAAACGGGCAGCGATTGCTAGCTCTTCGTTTTTCTGAGATTCGGGAATTAGAGAGAAAAATGGAGAGGCAGAAAAATCTGAAATCTGATTTCGGGTGAATTGTTTAATTGCGGCTGAAGCAAGGGCTAGACTAGGGTTTCGGCTGAGAGTTAATTATATAGGGTGTGAGATTTTGTTCCCATAACCAACTCTCACGTCCCTCCACTTCTCTCAGCAGTGGGAGTCTAAACTCCCACGTCCCTTTCAACCTCTTTTGGCGGTGGGAGTCTATAACTCCCACGTGCACTAGACTTCTACTGGTAGTGGGAGTCTTTATCGGATAATAACTCCCACGTAATTCCAGCTTTACCGAAAATGCCCCTTATCTCTAATTCGAATAATAACACTTTATTATTCTCAGAAAAGTGAATTTCGGATACAATGAACCCTGGACATATTCTAGATTCATTGAATCTGGGACATGAAGCTTCGTTAGCTCGTCTATGCGTGTGACCCACAGTAGGTTCATATCACAATGGCATTGAAAACACACTTAGTAGTAGTGTGAGTTCATAAATCACAAGCGGTCCCTAGCAGGACATTGTGACTACCCAAAGTGAACGAATATACAACAGAACCTAATATCAATCTACTATTTAATTTCTTTGTCTCGCGATATCCTAATTAAGCATAAGGCATGGTGGTCGTCACCCTTATTAAACTTAATTGTATTTATGCTCGATCTCCAGGTAGACTGTTTCGACAAATAGCATTTGATAACCACTTTATCAAGTACATTTGAGCACGACCATGCATTTAAACAGTCTTTCCCTATCGAGGGGCCCATGGATATCTCTCTCTAATAATAGAGAGGGACAAATTCCTTACAATGTCTCTCACATTCAAGCTATGATAGGACACTACATCCGATCATCAGTCGTATTGATTACTCTGTTACAAGTAACGTCCAACTGAGTCAAAACGTGGCTCCATTCATACTAGAATCAATGAAGACATAAGGTCTAAGGTTGCTAAAATAGTATTGAGGAAGTAATACTTATGACTTAAGACCATGAAGTATTACTTCTCTGACGGATCACGTCCAGTACAATGTATCCCTATATATTGCATCTATGATGTGATTTGTATCCATTACACATGATCAGTAAAACAAGATCATCAATCAACAATCATACTAGTTTTATTTCATAGTAATTAAGCATTACATAAAACTAGGGACGTCTAGAATAGTAATTACATAAGCTATTGAGTTTTACTATCAAATCACACATTTGATAATCAAAAGCAAAATTAACTATTCAATTACATGCTCAAAAGATAATAAAACGCACAACATGTGCTAATGGTCATAGGGCACTACTAACAATATTGATATTGATGATGAAACCATGGCTATGGTTGTTAGAAGAATGAGGAAAGTGTTCTGTGGAGGAAAAGGCAAAAGGCCTTTTCAAGCCAAGAAGGGTCAATTCTCACAAAATCCCAATGGCATGAGATGCTATGAATGTTGGAGTAGGGAGCACTTCATTGCGGAAAACTAAAAACAAAGACTACAAAGATGGAAATAAGAAAAATTTCTTCAATTCAAAGAATGCAAAGGGAATGATTAGCTCTTGGGAGGAAGAGGATAGTGATGATGAGGAAGATCACCCAAGCAACAAAAATGCCAACATATGATTCATGGCACTCGAGGATGAGGTATAATCCACTTATTCTTCTTCTTTATATAGTTGTGAAGAGGAAGATCCCCGTGATGTGTTATGTGATATGTCTGTTCAATTGAAAAGTATTGCAAAACAAAACAATGAGATGAAACTTAAAATTGAATCTTTAATGGATGACAACTCTAACTTGTTTCGTCAAAACAAAAGACTTAATGAGTCTTTGGATAGTATTAAAATTGAGAAAGAAGTTCTTAAAACTACCTTGAGATCATCCTCTTTGCAACATAAGGAAGTCTTTGATAAAATGATGACTCTAAAGGAAAAACTTTTTGATCATGATTATTTGAAGAAAAATGTTGTTGACCTCACAACTCTTGTAAACAAATTCACCTATAGGAAAAATATTTTGGAACAACTCCTTGGTTCCCAACGCATTAAAATGCCAAAAGTGGTTTGGGGTGTGTGAATAAGGGTAGTGATACATCTTATGTTGCTAGCACTTCTACATCTACCATGTCACATAAACCACATGCTCATACCAGAAGAGGTCTTGGTTATGTGCATAACACTTCTATTGCTAGGCATATGACATGCATCCAGAACTACATCTTATAACAAGCCTCATATAAGATGCACTTATTGTGGGAAGCATGGTCAATTATGTGATATTGGCTTTGTTGTTTCCTTTGAAAGATGCTTGCCCTATTATTGATGCTATTTCTAATGAGGTCATATTTGCTACTAACCGCGTTGGTAACATTTATGTTTTATCCCTTGATGATTTTCTTTCCTATGATGTACAATGCTTGAATATGCATGATGATGCTTTTCTTTGGCACCGTAGACTTGGTCATGTGAGCATCGATTTACTTAATAGATTATCGAGCCAAGAACTTCTGCGTGGTTTTCCAAGACTAAAGTTTGAGAAAAAACGTTTATGTGGTTCATGCCCATTTTGAAAGCAAACCCAAACTACTTTTAAACCCAAGAAAATGGTATCTTCTTCAAAACCTCTTGAACTTGTTCATTTAGATCTTTTTGGACGAATGGGGACATCTATCCTTGGTGGTAAGAGGTATGCATTTGTCATAGTAGATGACTTTTCAAGATTTACTTGGGTAATATTTCTTTCACAAAAAGATAAAGATGATTCATTTATGGAATTCTCAAACCTTTTCAAGAAAGTCCATATTTAAAATAGTTCTCTATTAGAAGTGATAATGGACGAGAATTCAACAATCAAAGTTTTGAAACCTTTTGCAATGAAAATGGCATTAATCACAAAAAAAATTTACTTCTAGAACTCCTCAACAAAATGGTGCAATTGAAAGGAAAAATCATACTTTGCCAGAAATGGATATGTCTACGCTTTCAAAGAAACTCATTACCAAAGTATTTTTGGCACGAAGCCGTTAACACCGCTTGCTACATCATGAACCGAGTTCATTTGAGGCCATTTATAAGAAAAACGCCTCTTGAACTTAGGTTTGGAAAAACTCCGCCTATCTCAATTTAAAGTTTTTGGTTGCAAGTGTTTTGTAATCAACATTAAAGATAGCGTTGGAAAGTTTGATAAGAAATTGGATGAATGCATATTCCTTGCCTATTCATACAACAAAAAGGCTTACATAATTTACAACTCTTTGTATTGAAGAGTCGGTACATGTGTCTTTTGATGAAACTAATATATATATTACTAGTAAGGATGATGACGATGTAGGTAATCCAATTGAAAATGATAACGAACATCATCAAGCACCAATGATGGATCATGCAATCGAGGAAGAACAACTTGAGACTCCTCAAGAAGAAGCTCAAGAAGAACAAAAACATGATCCATCCCAAAATGAGCTACCAAGAGAATGAAAGCATACACTGGATATTCACAAGAGCATATCATCGGTGATCCTTCCGATGGAGTAAGAACAAGGTGGTACTTTGCCGATACCTTTGCTTTACTTTCTCAAACTGAACCTAATTGTCTTATTGATGCTTTAGAAGATTACTTTTGGATTATTGTCATGCAAGAAGATTTGAACCAATTAGAACCTACTTGTCTTATTGATGCTTTAGAAGATTACTTTTAGATTATTGTCATGCAAGAAGAGTTGAACCAATTATAAAGAAATCAAGTGTGGTCTCTAGTCCCTAGACCCCCCAACCATCTTGTCATTGGTACAAAATGGATTTTTATACACAAGGTAGATTAACTTGGTGAAATCATAAGAAACAAAGCTAGGCATGTTGCCCAAGGATTCAATCAAGATGAGGGCATTGATTTTGATGAATCTTTTGCACCGGTTTCTTGACTTGAGTCCATTAGGATGCTTTTTGGTTGTTCTTGTTTTAAAGGGTTTTAAACTATTTCAAATGGATGTTAAAAGTACTTTTCTAAATGGTTACATTGAGGAGGAATTTTTTGTTGAACAAACTCCCAATTTTATTCATGAACAATTTCCAAACCATTTTTATAAACTTTCAAAAGCAGTATATGGTCTTAATTAAGGTCCTCGTGCTTGGTATGAAAGACTAAGTAATTTTCTTCTTGGAAATGGATTTTTAAGAAGAAAATTAGACACCACACCTGTATTAAAACAAATGAGTTCAATGATATCTTGCTTGTGCAAACCTATGTTGATGACATTATATTTGGTGCTACTAATGTTTCCTTGTGTGAAGAATTTGCTAAGTTGATGCATGATGAATTTGAGATGAGCATGATGGGTGAACTCAACTTTTTCCTTTGACTTCAAATTAAACAAACCAATGAGGGAATCTTCATCAATCAGGCTAAGTACACAAAGGATTTAATCAAGAGATTTGGGATGAGTGATGCTAAGGAAAGCAAGACTCCAATGAGCTCTACATTAAATCTTGACATGAATGAAAAGGGTAAGAAAGTTGATGAGCCCAAGTATAGAGGTATGATTGGTAGCTTACTTTATTTAACTGGTAGTAGACCCGATATCATGTTTGTGGTTTGCTTATGGGCTTATTTTCAATCATGTCCCAAGGAATCACATCTAGTAGTCGTTAAGCGTATTATTCCTTATCTTATTGCTTCTTATGATTATGGTCTTTGGTATCCTATAACCGAGTCATGTGACCTAATCGGATATACTGATGTTGATTATGTCGGATGTAGAGTCGAGCGAAAGAGTACTAGTAGTTATTGTTAATTCCTTGGTCATGCTCTTGTATCTTGGCTTAGCAAGAAACAAGCATTTGCCTCTTTCCACTGGCGAGGCCAAATATATCGCTGCCGGTAGTTGTTGTGCTCAAGTGCTTTGGATGAAAGATACCTTGATTTTGGTCTTATTTTTTTTAACAATGTGCCTATTTTGTGTGATAAAACTAGTGTCATTACCTTGACTAAGAATCATATTCAAGACTCTAGGACAAAGCACATAGAAATTAGGCACCACTTCTTAAGAGATCATGTTGTTAAAGGAGATGCATGTATTGATTTTGTGAGTACAGATGACCAACTTGCTGATATTTTTACTAAACCCTTGTGTTCTAAAAGATTTGATTACCTAAGGTGTTGCCTATGAATCACAAAGTTTCAAATCTGACATGTTTGTTGAGATTGTGCAGGAAACAAAGTAATATCGATCGACCGCAATAGGGCTCGGTCGACCGGTAAAATGGTAATCTTTAACAAGGAAAAACTAAAGGCAGTTAGATCAACTGCAAAGATGCTTCATTCGACCGCATGTAAAAAGAAAGAAAATCATTTTGCTTTAGATGAGATCCTAACGATCACATGCCAAGCCCGGTTGACCGGACCATTGCGGAAAAGGCCTATTAAAGGGTTTCAACAATTCATTATTCAAAACCATCCATATTTCCTCTCTCAAAAACTCAAAACCTTTCATATCCTCTCTCAAAATTTTAAGCTCAACCCTTATCAAACTTCAATTCTTACCACCAATCATCATATTTCATCAATACAAAGACAAATCAACCAACTTCCAAACTCAAAAACCTCCACCGAAGAAAAATCCTCCAAACAAACAACCACCCAAAAGACCTTTAGAGAAAGGAATTTATATTCAAGAAGGAGCAAATCCTACTCCTAAAAGACAAAAGATTATTTCTCAAAAGAGAGGAAAAGACAATAATCACGTCGATCAATGGAGCGATAAAGCGGAGACATGTTCTGATTATGAGAGTCCTCCTTCACCACCTCAAAGGCCTTCGAAATTTCAAGGGGAGTCTTCAAAATTCTCAACTACAAATGTATCTTCTTGCTTTCACGATATTCAAGCCAAGAAACGCTTTGATTCCCTACAAAAGAATAAAAGAGAGATTTTGCCCGGGTATGTTAGGGATGAAAGGATCTTTGGGATGGGGCTAGAAAATATCTTAGACTTGTTTAGTTATATGGGATTGCTAAACCTCTTCAACCATGATTGTGACTATTACCCCAACATGATATATGAGTTTTGGGCTAAATTGAGGGAAGAGGTATGCCAGAAGATGGGGAGTATTGGTATACCTCAAGTGTTGATAGGTTAGAGTTTAGCTTCTCAGAAACTATTTTTTGTGAGGTTATTGGGGTAGAACTTTATAGGGGTGCAATTAAGAACTATGACAACTCCGAGAGTCTGCCCGGTGAAGATGTGCTTATTTAAAGAGCTTCAAGGCTAATTTCAAGATTGAGGAGCATTTATCAAATCAACGGAGAGGAAACCAACAAGCTAGATGCGTGTGGTAGAAAACTCCACCATATGGTTTCTGTAAGACCCGGATCTCTAGGGAAATTTAAAATATATATTTTTTAATTTCGGTAATTAGAATAAGATGGATTATTTTTTTAAAATTGTATATGGTTATCCGAATAGAATTTTACTAGTTATTAAATATTTTATTTGATTGAGAGATTTTATTTTGATTTACTTAGAGGATCAATTAGTTGAGAAATTTATTTTATTTGATAAAGTATTATCTGAAGAATCAATAAAGTTATGATTCTATGGGATATTAAATTTATTCTAGGGAATATTACATATTAAAGACTATATATAAAAAGGGGATTTAGGTGAGAGTTAGTACTTTCTACGTTAAAAATAAAGAGAGTCAGGCGAAGAGTTGTATCCAGACTATTTACAATGTTTTCCCACAGACGAGAAAGAGGCGTATTTTAGAGACCGACGCTAGGATGTTTTGACAATCTATTATGAACGATCATCGATATGAGGTAAGGAATTGAACCCCTTCCCGCTTTTAGGTACAATGCTAGTTAGCATGTTTTGTGCAAAGATGAATTGTTTTATGGATGAAATATATAATTTTGTATGAAAACAAGGAATAAAGCATGGTAATTTTTATACAAAAGATATAAATTGTTCTCTTATATTTATAACATGTCCGAATATTGTTTGAAAAGAAAAGAATGTCGTGGTTGTAAGTTGAGGAAAATAGAGGAATTGAATTTATCTATACTGAGACTTTTGATTTCCTTTTCTTTATGCGAAAGAGACAAGCATAAGATTATGTTTTTTTTTAGAAACTGATAATTTTAGAAAATTGCACACTTTTTGGTAAAGCTTTGTTGTAGAGGGGAAAAAAAAGAAGAAAACAAATTCCATAATGTTCCTTCTGCATGTATTTAAGGATCATGAAACAAAAGCATGTCTAGTTTATATTATTCCTCTTGAACCCATTTACTGACCATTCAATTACTTTCTCAAGGATAAAAGATAAATTTCTTTCTTTAATATTCGAAAATGGCATTTTTTGGCTACAACATGATATATGTTTCAGCAACGGACCCCGGTTAAGGACCCCAATATTACCACAGCCAAAGTGTAAATGCATTTTGAAGTATTATATGAAGTATAATTATTCTTTTACTTTAAAAAGTAAAGTATGTTTTATGGCTCAACCGCGACCGAAACCAAACGTTCGGAGTATACCACCGGTTAAGGACTCGATGAGTCAAATTCGATGTGTTATGAAAAAGAGTCAAAGAAAATAAAATAAATTCTATTTCGAAAAGTTAAATATTAAAGAAATTGCTCGGTTATATTTTGAAATTTATCCGATTGAAATAGCGAATTTTGACACTGAGGATGGTAAAGGTGTTCTTGGTTTGTGGAGATGATTTTCAGTTGCTTAAAGGTCAAATGAAAAAGAGATTTTGTTTATGTATCTGCAAAGTATTTTGGCTAGTTTCAATGCACAGTGAGTTTCAAGTGTATGAAGTTTTTGCTGTTTCCAAAGTGACCCAAGGTTTAAATACCCTTTTAAGTGAAGTTTATGTCATTTTCAAACTGCTTGATTTAGGAAGGAATTTAATTGCTTACAAAGTTGGAAACTTATCCCTTTCCCTATTTTTTTAGGTAAAGTTAGCAATGATGAGAATGATGTAAGAGAGTGGGAGAATGTTCCCTTTTTGTGAAGAAAGTGATTCGTTTAAGGTTTCAGTTTAGTTTTTGAGAAATAGTTTACATTATGTTTTTGTTTCCGTTGTGAAAGATTTCGATGTAATAATTTATCTTGAGAGATTATTAAGATGTATAAAGTTTTCTTTGAGGTTTTGTTTTATTTGGAAATTTAAGTTTTTGATGAATAACAGACCTCGTGTTAATAGTATGGGCTATTGACACGCTCGTGTCTCTTCTCCTCGGCACGAGGGTGACAGAATGGTATTAGAGCAATATGTTTATGATATTTTGGAGGACTAGTTAATAAGTGATAATCGGAGTAGCGCAACGAAAGAGTGATAAGCACTTAAGTATTGAACCATGGTGGATAAGGTTGAACTCTTTTATCGATACTAAGTTATGAAATTATTTTGTCATTGTAGAAGAGATAAGGAACATCAACTCTGGTGTTTTGTGGAGGTTTGATTGCGTAAGTTTCGAAGCTGAAACTTTTTGTAAGGAGGGAAGTATGTAAAACCCGGATATCAAGGGAAAATAAAAACAAGAAATATATTTTATTTTCGGTAAATAGAGTAACATGGATTCATTTTTTTGAAATTGTATATGGTTATCCGAATAGAATCTAACGATTAGGATTTTACTAGTGGTTATGTGAAACCCCGGTCTCATATGGGAAAATGTCCCATATTGGATAAGAATGAAAGTTGTGACTAGTATACAAGGTGGGCCTAAGTACCCACTATCATCTCGGGATATCCCTTTTGGCATAGGGAGTTCGGTTGCCAAGTAAATGATTGTGGGTATTGCCAAGCCCATGTGTCGGGTTGCGGCCTGCAGGCACGGGGCGTGACATTATATGGTATAAGAGACGGTGACCAGGCGGACGTGTTGCAACTAAGTGTCACACCGTAAGGGGTGAAGGACACCTCTAGAATCTTGCACACCTTGTTGGTCATGGGTTAATTATGTTTGGGCGCCCAGCGAGGACGCTAGGGCGTTAAGGAGGGGTGAATGTGAAACCCCAATCCCATATTGGATAAGAATAAAATATGTGACTGGTATAGAAGGTTGGCCGAAGAATTCACTATCATCTCGGGATATTTATTTGGTATAGCGAGTTTGATTGCCAAGTAGATGGTCGTGGGCGCTGCCAGACCCATGTGTCGCATTTCGGAACCGCGGGCACAAGGCGTGACAGGTTAAATATTTTATTTGATTGAGAGATTTTATCATGATTTACTTAGAGGATCAATCAGTTGAGATATTTATATTATTTGATAAAGTATTATCTACATAATCAATTAAGTTAGGATTCTATGAGATATTAAATTTATTCTAGGGAATATTCCATATTAAGAACTTTTTTTATAAAAAATAAAGGGATTTAGGTGAGAGTCAATACTTTCTACGTTAGAAATAAAGAGAGCTTTGCAGAGAGCTGTATCGAGAGTATTTACGATGTTTTCCCACAGACGAGAAAGAGGCGGATTTTGGAAACCGACGCTGCAATCATCGATGTGAGGTAAGGAATTGAACCCCTTCTCACTTTTCGGTACAATGCTAGTAAGCATGTTTTGTGCAAAGATGAATCATTTTATGGATGAAAGATATAATTTTTGTACGAAAACTAGGAATCAATCATGGTAATTTCTATACTAAAGATATACGTTTTTCTCTTATATTTATAACATGTCCGAATTTTGTTTGAAAAGAAAAGAATTTCGCGAATGATTGTTCTGGATCGGATTTTCGAAAACAAAAACAAATTATAAGCCTTTGATACTATTTATGTATTATATCATCTTTCGTGGTTGTGGGTTGAGGAAAATAGAGGAATTGAATTTATCTATACTGAGACTTTTGGTTTCCTTTTCATTATACGAAAGAGAGAAGCATTAAGATTATGTTTTTTTAGAAACTGATATTTTTGGAAAATTGCTCACTTTTTGGTAAAGCTTTGTTGTAGAGGGAAAAAAGGGAAGAAAACAAATTCCATAATTTTCCTTTGCATGTATTTAAGGATCATGAAACAAATTCATGGCCAGTTTATATGATTCATATTGAACCCATTTATTGACCATTCAATTCTTTTCTCAATGATAAAAGATAAATTTATTTCTACAATTGTCGAAAATGGCGTTTTTTCCTTCAACATAGTATATGTTTCAACAATCGGATCTCGGTTAAGAACCCTAACATTACCACAGCTAAAGTGTAAATGCATTTTGAAGTATTATATGAGGTATAATCATTTTTTTATTTGAAAAAGTAAAGTATATTTTATGGTTCAATTAAGTAATTATTGCCCGCGACCGAAGCCGAACGTTCGAAGTATAACCCTTTTAAGGACTCGATGAGTCAAATTCGATGTGTTATGAGAAAGAGCCAAAGAAAACGAAATAAATTATATTTCGAAAAGTTAAATGTTAAAGAAATTGCTCAATTATGTTTTGAAATTTATCCGATTGAAATAGTGGTTTTGACGCTGAGGATGGTAAAGGTGTTCTTTGTTTGTCGAGATGATTTTCAGTTGCTTAAAGGTCAAATGCAAAAGAGATTTTTGTTTATGTATCTGCAAAGTATTTTTGGCTAGTTCTAAAGCACAGTGATTTTCAAGTGTGAAGATTTTGTTGTTTCCAAAGCGACCCATGGTTTAAAGACTCTTTTAAGTGAAGTTTATGTTTTTTGAAAAGTACGAAAAATGATTTTCAAACTGCTTGATTTCGGAAGGAAGTTAATTTATTACTAAGTTGGAAGTTTATCCTTTTTCCTATTTTTTCAGATAAAGGTAGCAATGATGTAGGAGAGTGGGAGGAAGTTCCCTTTTGGTAAAGAAAGTTATTCGTTTAAGCTTTTAGTTTAGTTTTGAGAAACTATTTACATTAGGTTTTGTTTCTGCTGCGAAGGATTTCTATGTAATAATTTATCTTGAGAGATTGTTAAGATATATAAAGTTTCCTTTGCGGTTTGTTTTATTTGGAAATTTAAGTTTATGATGAATAAGAGACCTAGTGTTACTAGTATGGGCTATTGACACAATCGTGTCTCGCCTCCTTGGTATGGGGCGTGACAAGTTTCAAATGTGGTCCTCCCTATCAAAGGCCACAAAAGCTCAATTAGCTACCTTATGATGACAATTATGGAGTGGTTAGTTGAGAGAAGAAGGGTGACCTTTGGGTATTTGGCATTAAGGATTTTTAGTGAGTGTTTGAAGAGTGCAAGAAACTTCCAACCCTATGGAAGAATGCTCACTAAGTTATTCAGAAATTTCAACCTCAAGCTCACCAATTAGGTGGAAAGGAAGAAAAAGTATAACAACTACAACGAAGGACACTTCCACCGGATGCTTATGGTCCTTGTAAATGGCCATTCAAAGTTTCAAAGAAAGTGCACGAATGAAGAATTGGTGGCGGCCGCGATTGTTAAAGGTGAAGGGATTCATGGGCGGAAACTCGTTCCAAACACCCATGGATCCTCCCCGGAAGGATCCGCTCATACGTAAACGAATCGAAAACAGCGGTAAAAACTTACAATTTTCGGATTCAAGAAACTACTTCTTGAATGGAGGATGACGATTCTTGGAAGCTTTCTTTTCACCAACGGAATTCCCTCATGGAATTTCCCTCTACCAGTATCCACACTGACGAAACAAGCAAGTGATTGCTAGCTCTTCGCCTTTTCCGAGATTCGGGAATTAGAGAGAAAAGGGAGAGGTCGAGAAATACGAAATCTGATTTCGGGTTACTTGTTTAATTTCGGCTGAATTACTTCAACCCTAGGGTTTCGGCTAAGAGATGTTATATAGAGTGTGGGAGTTTGTTCCCGTAACAACTCCCACGCCTACTCAACTTCTTCTACCGTGGGAGACTCGACTCCCACGTCCCCTAGACTCTACCGGTAGTGGGAGTCTTTATCTGATAACAACTCCCACTTAATCCCAGCTATAGTTAAATACCAAAATTACCCCCTATCTCTAATTCGAATAATAAACACTTTATTATTTTCGAAAAAAACAAATGTCGGATACAATGAACCTAGACACATTCTAGATTCATTGAATATGGACATGAAGCTTGTTAGCTCGTCTATGCGTGTGACCCCCGTAGGTTCATATCACAATGGCAATGAAAACACACTTAGTAGTAGTGTGAGTTCATAAGTCACAAGCGCCCCTAGCAGGGACATTGTGACTACCCAAGTCGAATGAATTTACAACGAACCTATTGTCAATCCACTATTTAATCCCTTTGTCTCGCGATATCCTAATTAAGCATAAGGCATGGTGGTCGCCACCCTTATTAAGCTTAATTGTATTTATGCTCGATCTCCGTGTAGACTGCTTTCGACAAATAGCATTTGATAACAACTTTATCAAATACATTTGAGCACTGGCCATGCATTTAAACAGTCTTTCCCTATCGAGAGCCCATGGATATCTCTCTCTAATAATAGAGAGGGACAAATTCCTTACAATGTCTCTCACATTCAAGCTATGATAGGACACTACATCCGATCATCCCTGTCAGTATTGATTACTCGTTACAAGTAACGTCCGACTCGAGTCAAAACGTGGCTCCATTCATACTAGAATCAATGAAGACATAAGGTCTAAGGATTCTAAAATAGTATTGACGAAGTAATACTTATGACTTAAGACCATGAAGTATTACTTCTCAAACGGATCACGTCCCAATACAATGTATCCCTATATATTGCATCTATGATGTGATTTGTATCCATTACACATGATCGAGAAAAACAAGATCATCAATCAACAATCATACTAGTTTTATTTCATAGTAAATAAGTATTACATAAAACTAGGGACTTCTAGAATAGTAATTACATAAGCTAATGAGTTTTACTATCAAATCACACATTTGATAATCAAAAGCATAATTAACTATTCAATTACATGCTCAAAAGGTAATAAAACGCACAACATGTGCTAATGGTCCTAGGGCACTACTAACAAAAGGGGCTATCCAAAAGGCCATAGAAACCATCAAGAAGACCATTGCTATAAGAAAAGCTCAAAAGCCTAAGAAAAATTAACCAATGAAGGAAGAAGATGTCCAAGTTGAAGATGAAGGGGTAAAAGTGGAAGAAGAGGAAGAATTCGACTTTTGAGGGAAATGATGAGGCTCAAGAGGGAGAAAACTTAAAAAATGAAGTCCCACCTCCAAGAAGAATGAGGGTTGTTGACATGGATTCGGAATGTTTCCCAAAGTGAGGCAACATTCTCAAGAACCTACTTTGAGCTATTCATTATTCAAGTAATCAATCAAGGGGAGTCAATATCCAAAAGTCTAGATTCCTACAAAGATAACTTCAATTCAAGAATGGGTAATTTGGAAATAAGGTGGTTTCTGTGGAGTAAAAAAATGAAAGATATGGAGAGCAATATTGATAATATTATCACTTATACAAAAATAAATAAATCAAGTCATGTGGAATAAGGAGAAGAGGAAGAGAATGATGAAGATGATGAGAACAAGAGTGATGATGGTATTGGGGATATTGAAGAAAAAGAGGAAGACAAGTAAGAGAAAAAAAAGGGAAGAAGAGCAAGGGATTCATGAGCCTTCAACCAAAGAAGAAATTTCCAAAATCATTGGAGAATTAAAGTAAATAATCTGCAAATCCAATGAGAAATTTCTAAAACTCTTACTCCTTTTATGTCTTACCCTACTTGTTATTCCCATTGTATCAATGGAATTGCATTTGTTGATCTTACACTTTAATATTCTTTGTATGACTGTCTAATTGAAGGGTTATAACATGGTATGCTTTGTTTTTACTTGATGTTTCTTGCATGTTTAGGAGCTCAATGATGATATCATTGTGATGAAAGCTCATCCCGACTCTCTCCCCCAACTCTTTTTTATCTATGACAAAGGAAGAGAAGAAGGTGATATGTAATGTGCTTAAACTTATTATTTTGCTTAGATTATGTAGCGTGAATCCTCAATTGTTAAGCATGTTCTATATTCTTATGATCTTATATAGCTTTACTTACGAGTTCATCTGATGTGTATATATATGCCTTGGTATATTTTGGTGGCATTGGAAATGCCCTAGAACTGGTTTTTGCATGTTTATACAAGTTTCTGCCTTAAGTCCAATTGACTGGACTGGTGAACCTCGGTCGACCTGTAGAAGAAAAAATGTGAACTCTATTTCATCTATCTTTCAGTTTTGTATCTTTTATAGATATCTATCCGGTCGACCGAGATACTTGTTAGTTCAACGCATGTATCAAGTGAACGACTAATTCTAGTTCAGACGCACCTCGGGTGACCTGACTTCCACGTCGGTCGACCAGAGAGTCTTATCAGTTCCATGTCGGTTGACCAGAGAGTCTTATCAGGTGTTAGATACTAGCCACTAGTGCATCAAATGTAGTTCAATTTGAACCTTCTTTATATTCTAAATGATAATTTATTGTCAACCAACCAAGTTCCTCTCATTTATACAAGCATTCATTGCACATTTATTACATGTTTGATGTGCTAAACAAGAGTGATGAAAATAATATGAACTTAGAATGTTTTGTGTTATACACTTATAACAATCCATCACATTAAGGTGATATCTTTGGTTATATGTTTCCCTCTCTCTTTGTGAGTTAGGAAAGCTCTTAACGAGTTGTTCTCATTGTGAGACTTGTAATAGCTCTTTGTAAGCTTGTGAAGTGGTTGTATGTAAACTCTCTGTGAGTTAGTCACATGTGTAATATAGGTTTGATTCCTCATTCATTAAGTTGTAAAGGGAAGTTAGTGTGTTGTTGAAATCCTCGGGTTACTCTCATGGTAGTGGACATAGATTCTTTGTCAGTCAAACCACTATAAATCGCTTGTCTTCGATCATCTCTTTTACAAGCTTTCATATTTGTTTTTGTTTACATCTTTTCTCTTCATTTGGAATTATAATAAAAAATTTACAATAACCCAATATTAAGTTTTTCATAGACACCTACTAAAAAGGATGATAAAAATACTCTTTAAGTTTTGGTTCCATTGCGCTATTCATTAAATTTTCAGAAAAATGGAAAGGAGAGATTGCTGGGGATATAGCAGTATGATGATTTGTAAGGTTAAGAAGTTTGAGAGAATTTGAGAGGATTAGTGATGGAGTAGTATGATGATTTTTGTTTTATATATAATAGGGTGAGGATTGGATTTTCGGATATGATTTCAAACAAATAGGATAAGATTTCAATATTATGTCGTACAAAAAGACATGAGACGAATTTCTGTAATCCGCCATATCAGATTTTGGGATAGTATTTTATGATTTAATGCTACAAAAGAATAAGATATTAATTTTACGTTGAAATAAGATGGATTTCTGGTTTCAACGAAATCCAAAAATCTTATCCTTTTGTAAGATGAAATGATAAAATATTATCCCAAAATTCTATAGGACGCTTTCCAGAAATCCAACTTATCTTTGTTGTACGAAGCAATCTGGAAATCTTATTCTATTCGTTTGAAATCCTATACTAAAATCCAACCTTCACCCTATTATATATACTACCGAAAATCAACATACTACTCCCTCGAAAATCATCTCAAATCCTCAAAATTCTTGACCTTACAAATCATCATATTTCTATCCCTCACAAATTCGTATTCTACAAACAATGGCAGAAAGTTCAATAATTTTTTTTATACAATGGGATCAAATCCAATCTGGCATTGGAAGAATTCCGACCTTCTCCGAAGTTAGCCAGAAACATATTAAACTAAAAAATAGACTATCCTATCGAAAACTTGTGAATCGGATATGTTGACGTACATGTATTCATTGTTCAACTATAAATGTCCAGCTTTATATGATCAGACATTTTTTATACCAAGTTTTGTAATGATAATGTCTGCAGTAGTCCAGCTTAATGACAATGTAGTTTTTTTTATCATATTTGCGGCATTCAAATGATTTAACAAAATGTAGGGATACATATTAGAGCGAAATTCTTACCAATTTAGTCACAATCAACACAACATATTATTCTTTATAGCCGGAAGTGAACGAGACATTTCCCACACTAGGCTAAAAAATCCAAATTTTTTTCTAACCGAAGGTGAACGAGACATTTCTGACCACAAGCTACTATAATCCAGATTCAGTACCCACCAGTAGCTAAGATCAACAAAATCTTGCAAACAAACTAATTTGCCTAATGTAGAGCATATCACCACCATCACCGAGTTGGAAATGTCCGATCCACACATTCTTAATTGGGAGGCGATCATAAATTCTATGAGTCAAACGTCGGACATTGACAATCGCCCAGAATTTCAGAATGACGGTGGCGATAACGATGATGCTGACGGAGAACATGAGGATTATGATGAAGATGCCTTCATTCCAGAAGAGCATCATGAAAGTGGCAGCGAATCCACTCGAACGAAGAATATTAAGCTTAACAAACTATTGGTTTCGTGTCAAGGACCCCTCAACAATTTATATTAATTATCGTAACTATTATTGTTGGTCTGAGATGATATATGATGACCTTGTGGTCGGTAATACGTTTAGAAACAAGCCAATCATTGAGTAGAATATTGATTGCCCAAGTCTTGTAGAAGTCATGCATTTTAAGGACAAGAAAGAGACAAAATTAGTCGTTAATGTCTGACATACAAGGTTGCACAAGGGAGTGGAAACGAGGCAGGAGCAACAAACATTCGTTCAATGGGGAGTGTCGAAATTCGACGGATGAGGCTTCATGAAATTAGTATATTCGGGTAATTCATATAGGAGTAGATGAGAGATGGAAGATTAATTAATTGCATACAGGTCATTGGTATAAAATGCATTACAACAAACTACGCAATATGATATCAAGGTACATTGCAGTTAAAATTCTAGGCCTTGTCCTGGTCGATCAGGAATATAATTGAAGTTCATTAAAGCCGAAGTCAAAGGCAATATAAAACTAGATTACACTTACCACAAGGTCTGAAATGTCGGCAAATCTGCAATTAGGACTCTTTGTGGAAGTTGTACTACAACCGTCCAGGTGCTACCAAGATATATGACTTGAAGTTGTATTTTTATTTTTTAGTCTTGAAGTTGTATTTTTATTTTTTATTTTTTTAGTTTATTTTTTCTAATTATCCATCATAAAATTTATTTTATTTTTGTAATATTTTTATTTAGTTGAGCCACACACAAAAAAATAAAAATTCTAAATTCTAATACAAACCAAATCGAACCGATTTATTCTAAAATAATTTTAATATTTTAATTTAATAAAAAATTTCGTTTGCCTCCGTTTTTTTTTATATAAAAAATTGAACCGAATATCAAAAAAACTACTGTGTCCCAAAAAAAACATTTCTCCCCATTCCAAAAGACAAAAAGGAACAGAACATGCCAGGCTGGTACAATTCGAGGTGTGGGTACACATATGCTTCCTTAATCAATCATACCATAACGGCAGCCTTAGTGCTCGATATTACTTCAATGCTTTCTTTATTTTTATTTATTTTTATTTATTTTTTTTATTTTTTTTTAAGGGGGAGGGGGGTGTTGGGGATACGGGAATCGACCCAGGATCTTACCCCTGGGATGGAAAGCCTTTTCCACTGGGCTCCCATGATTCCCATATTACTTCAATGCTTTCGATTATTCTGTTGACCAAGATAAATTTTGGGGCAAAAAATTATCTGTCCCCGTGTATTAGCATATTCATGTATTCAACTAATTACAATTCTTCATGTGTAGATATAATTAAAAATAATATTCACACAAAGAATTTGTATTAGTTGGATACAGAAAAAAGGACATACATGGAAACAGACAATTTTCACCCAAATTTTGGTAACCTAGCATGCACTCTGAAGTAACCGAGCCTTGAAATAGAATAAAGCTAGGTTCTTTTATTATTATTATTATTATTATTATCATTATTATTATTATTATTATTATTATTATTATTAATGATGAAAACATAAAGAAAAAAATGAGGAATGAGATTTGAGCTCCAAATAAAACTAGATTGAAATGTGTTTTGTTTGGAAATTTTTATTCTGTTTGTGTTTTGAGCTCCAAATACAACTTCCAATTACTTCTACGGACATTTGTTTGCTTGCAAAATTACTATGACACTTTTTTTTCCTTGGTGCAATCCCAAGAATGAAGCTAATATTTTTTTTTTTCATTTTGTTTTATTATTAATGGAGCAGGAGGTTCTTTAATTTTTTTTTATTCTTTAGAAGTTAAGGTTCTGTTTAATTCTTCCTATACTAAAAACTAAACGTTTATATCTTCTATCGAAAATAAAAAATAAAACAAATATTAACTTCTAATTGGATAGAGTGCTGAACATAGAGAGATCCAACAGTCATTACACAAATATTAATTTTCTAAACTTTTAGTCGATTATTCTTTAAATTTATTTTCTCAATATTTCTTAAAAACTCCTCTTTTGGTCTACAAACTCAACTCAACGTCCTAATTTCGTCGGTAATGTTAATACGAATGATAATCTACCTACTTTCCCATTTTCTTTCCATGGAGCCCAACCCATCATTTTCAATGTTGTTTTTTTATATTTATGGTGGTTGATGAATTATAAACTTGTATACTGACAATGAAAGGCAATATAATTGATGTTTACTTAGCAAAAAAAATAAATAAGTAAAAAAAAACAATGAAAGGCAACTCATGGGGTAAGACGCTTTATTTCCAACCAGTAGGTTAGGAATTCGAGTTATACAACAGAGACGAAGCCAGTATTTTTTTTATATTATGCCGAACTATATATAAAAATTGGAAACAAAAATTTGGGGGTGAATTTGATCAAATATTACTGAACTGCATATAAAATTTACTATATCTAATAGAATTTTTAAAATTTTCGGGGGTGCCTGCACCCACCCATCCCATTGTCTTCATCTCTATCATACTCGAGGGAAATTGAAGAAGCACTATCCATACTCCTAATAAAATTAGATTGAAATGTGTTTTGTTTGGAAATTTTTTACTCTGTATCTTGTAAAAAATAAATTATTTATGAGAGATAATATGAGTCTGAAAAATGGTAACTGGACTACTTATAGCCAAAACAACTTTCAATTACTTCTACGGACATTTGTTTGCTTGCAAAATTACTATGAAACTTTTTTTTCCTTGGTGCAATCCCAAGAATGAAGCTAATTTTTGTTTTCATTTTGTTTTATTATTAATGGAACAAAAGGTTCTTTAATTATTTTATTCTTTAGAAGTTAAAGTTATGTTTAATTCTTCATATACTAAAAACTGAATGTTTATATCTTCTATCGAAAATAAAAAAATAAAACAAATATTAACTTCTAATTGGATAGAGTGCTGAACATATAGAGATTCAAAAGTCATTACACACAAGTATTGATTTTCTAAGGTTTTAGTTGATTATTTTTTGAATTTGTTTTTCAATATTTCTTAAAAACTCAACTCTTTTGGTCTATAAACTCAACTCAACGTCCTAATTTCGTCGGTGATGTTAATACGAATGATAATCTACCTACTTTCCCATTTTCTTTCCATGGATCCCAACCCATCATTTTCAACGTTGTTTTTTTTATAATTATGGTGGTTAATGAATTATAAACTTGTGTATTGACAACGAAGCGCGCCTCATACGATAAGACGCTTCACTTTTAATCGGTAAGTCGGTAAATCGGGAATTCGAGTCATATTGCAGAAACGAAGTCAATACTTTAATATTATGCCGAACTATATATAAAAACTGTAAAAAAAAAATATATTAGGGACGAATTTGATCAAATATTATGAACTACATATAAAATTTACTATATCTATTAGGATTTTTAAAATTTTCGGAAGGTGACTGCACCCACCCGACCCTTGTCTTCGTTTCTATAATACTGGAGGGAAATTGAAGAAGCACTATCGATACATCTTCTAATAATAATATTTAAGAAAAAAAACAGCTTGTAGTACATCAGGCAAATATATATTCATTGAAACAAGGAGGAAGTCACAAACCTTGTTCCCCCTCACTCCTTCAAACCAAAAACTTTTTCTCTTTCTCAGCTGCTAAGCAAAATGCAGCTTCTCCAAACACTCACTTTCCCTTTCTTTCTTCTAACATTATTAACCATCTCCTCCACCACCACCAATGGCCACAACATCACTAAAATCCTCTCAACACATCCCTCTTTCTCCACCTTCAACCACTACCTAACCATCACACATCTCGCCGGAGAAATCAACCGCCGCAACACCATCACCGTCTGCGCGGTGGACAACGCCGCCATGTCCGATCTCTTGTCCAAACATTACTCAATGTACACAGTCAAAAACATCCTCTCCCTCCATGTTTTCGCCGATTATTTCGGTGCCAAGAAACTCCATCAAATTAGCAAAGGTACAACTTCCACTTCCACTATTTACCAAGCCACTGGAACGGCTCCCGGGACTTCCGGATATGTCACTATCAAGGACTTAAAAGGCGGGAAAGTCGGGTTTACGGCTGAGGATAGTGGTGTGGAGGTTACTGCTACTTTTGTTAAGTCACTTGAAGAAATCCCATACAAGATTGCTGTTATCCAAATTAGTAATGTTTTAACTTCTCCTGAAGCTGAAGCACCTTCTGGTAGCCCTTCTGATCTTAATATAACTTCTTTAATGTCAAAACAAGGGTGTAAAGCATTTGCAGATTTGATTAAAAGTTCAGGAGCTGAAGAAACTTTTACACAAAATCTAGAAGGTGGGGTCACAATTTTTTGCCCTACTGATGGAATAGTCAATTCGTTCATGCCAAAATACAAGAATTTGACTGCTGATGGAAAGTTGCAATTGGTGTTGTACCATGGGGTACCATTCTATGAATCCTTAGGAATGTTGAGATCAAATAATGGTTTGATGAATACTTTGGCTACTGAAGGATCTAATAAGTATGATTTTACAGTACAAAATGATGGAGATGATGTAAATTTGGAGACAGAAGTTGTGACAGCTAAAATTACAGGGACTTTGCTTGATAGTGAGCCATTGGCTGTTTATAAAATTGATAAATTTTTATTGCCTAGAGAACTTTATAAAGCTGCTCCAGCTCCCAAGGCATCAAAGGGTAAAAAGGTCATTGCAAGTGCACCGGGTCCCGACGCCGACGAAGAAGAAGAAGACGATGCGGATCCGGCTGATCAGACTGCTAGTAAGAATGGTGCTTTAAGGATCAATGGTGGGTTGTTCTTGCCAATGATTTTGAGTTTGGTTTTGGGATTTCTAGCCCTAAATTAATTGAATTTGATTTGAAGGGTGTGAATCGTCTGTATCCTCGTATGCTTCCATTTTTTTATAATTATATATATACACATGGCGAATGGTAAGCGATGGACATAGCGAATGGTGAGTAATTGAGCATATCGATGTGAATATACACGGGACAGACGATTAGTTTGCCTAATTTGAAGGGGTTGTGAAAGAGAGAATTTTTCTTTGGTCACAGATTTATTTACAAATGTCAAGAAAATAATGTGCTTCTTTTGTTGTTGTTGTTTTTTATTATTCTTCTTTTTTCTCTTTTCTAAATTGTAATTATTTGTTTGTTTGAATTATTGTACATCATGGACGCATAATTAAAGTGAGTTAATAAATTAAACTACATTTTCACATGAGTAATGACTTGACAATGTTGTTTTTGTCTGATTATTACACCATGGACTGTCGGTGTGAATTTATGTCGTAGTCTATAGATATCTATTATTAGGGGTGAGCATCGATTTCGAAATCGGTAAATCGGTAGTTTTAAATCTGCTTTTTTCGGTATTTTTTTCGAAAATACCGACCCTATTTCAATTCAGAATCGATTGAATTCACCGATTGGCGAATTCGAATCTGGGTTTCTACCGATTTGACCGATTTGGAGGTTTTTTTTCCTTTCTATTAAATATTATTGGCTATTAAATATTATTTTATATATAATTAGCTAATATAAATATATATATATATATATATATATATATATATTTAAATAATATTATAATACTGAAATCGACCGAATTCATTAAAAATCATATACCGAATTGAAGTTTTGAATTCATGCACTCTACCGATTACCGAATTCGATTTACCAAATTCAAATCAAATTCATTGGTCAGAATCTGCTTTTACCAAATTTGCTCACCCCTATTTATAAAGTGGAGCTTCTTCTGGTCTATATTGGTTGAAATATTTAATTCCACGTGGTTGAATTGATGTGGTGCCCAGTACAGCAGTACTTGTCCACTCTTCTAATTTTTATTATTATTCTTGAAAGATCTTATTAATCTTTTTATTGTTGTTTATCTTTTGTGGATTTTTTTTAGAAAATCTCTATATATGTATATTAACAAATTTTGCTTTTCTATTCTTGTTACAAAATATGTTTTAAACCCTTAACAATATGAACAATTTTCAGGGAGTTCATTTTGTTAAATTAATAAATTGTCAATTCATGATCCTTTCCATTAAAATACCAACCATAGAGTTGCGCGACCCGACTCAAACCAAATATCTAAAAAAAATCATAAGAAGAAACACTCTCTCAATATCGGAAAAATTGCGCATGGGACGTGCTTTCGTGGATACTCGTGAGGCATAAAGCGTCATGACCTACCCTCGCAGGGGAGAGTCCCTGTCTAAAATTACGCGAGAGAAGTGCGTGGAGTGCGAGGGCGGGACCCAACTTTCCCCCCAATACCCGATTTGAACCTTGACGTTCTTCTTCAATCATTCCTCACCGCTGTCGTCCGCAACCCTCCTAATTGCAACTACTTCAACTATTAATTTTATCCTCTTATTTTTCTCATCAAATAACCTAAAAAATAAAAAATCCAAGCCAAAATAAATCAAGCCCTAATAAAATACGCGCCTCTCCTCCCCTTCGTTTTTTCTGGCCACCGCCACCACACCACAACTCAGAATCGAATCTAATTTCAAGAACTCATTTGTAATCATCGAAGATCTATTGGATGAAGTTAAAAACAAATATCTTTGTACATAAAATTTAATGAACCATTCTTCTTATGGCTTCCTGCTCTGGCGATAAAGGAGACACCCAATGGGAGACATATGAGGAATTGGACTTGCTTTAAAGAAGCACGAAGAAGCAAAAAAAAAAAAAAATTTAAAAAAATGATCAGGAGGAACATCAAAGCAATAACACCCAGTATATATCCTACAAAGATAAGCTAACTTAGTCACATAGAATTTGTGCAAAGGATGTTCAAAAAAATTTCCTTGTTCAACACCTCGACGAGGATTGGATTCAGAGGGGGAATTTGACGATATGTTGTCGATCAAACTGTCTAAAAAGGACAAACTTAGATGTCGTACACCATGGATTAATTCCATCATTATCAAACCGTAGGCTATATTGATTACAAGGTTAGGATGCTTTGGAAGCCAGTGGGGGACCTGAGGCTTATAGACTTAGGTAATAACTTATTCATAGCGAAATTCTCCATAGAAGAAGTTTTCCCAAGAAAAATCACTGGGGGACCTTGGTTTTTAAACGGACAATACCTTACCACAAGATTATGGCAACCTGAGTTTGATCCTACAAAAGACAGTCCAACTACAACGGCTATATGGGCAAGGCTTCCGTTACTACCGGTGTTTTACTATGATAGATCTATTTTGTCCAAGGTGCGGACCAACTAGGAACTTTATTAAAAGTGGATGCTAGGACTTCTAACACTAAGATGGGTAGATTTGCGAGAGTGTGCGTCCAAATTGATCTCAAACATCACATACAACAAATTCAATATTAAGGGATTGAGTT
The DNA here is from genome assembly GCA_026122235.1 of Vinca minor. Taxonomy (NCBI): domain Eukaryota; kingdom Viridiplantae; phylum Streptophyta; class Magnoliopsida; order Gentianales; family Apocynaceae; genus Vinca; species Vinca minor. Next base: position 1,016,625 of record JAOCZM010000280.1, on the reverse strand, counting down.
CTGTTACAACTGTTGACTTATTGGACATATAAAATCTGAATGCCCCACTGCAAGAGAAGAATCATCACCTAAGGAGTCACATATAGACGTTGGGGATGGTATGGAAATTTGTATAGTGAATATGGAAGAAGACAATGAAGAGAAAGATCATATATTTGGGCCATGGAACCAGGTTATCAATAGCCGGAAGGGGAGCAGAAACACAGAAACAAACAAATCTAAGTTATGTGCCTCTAACAATTTATCCCGGGACCGGATTGGGATTGTCGAAGATATGTTACAAATTTAATACACTACAAATCTTGGTAAATACATCGGATTCCCTAAATTCTAGAAGAGGCCCAAGGGCTTGCATTTTAGATAAAGTACGTCAAAATCTTTCGGGATGGAAAGCTAACCTTATGTCCCAAGCAGGACGACGTGCTATGATTCAAAGCTCTTCGTCTCAGATATTGTCATACTATTCCCAGTGAATGCCTCTTCCGGTTTCGATTTGTGAGAAGATTGATATGGAGCAGAGAGAATTCCTTTTGGGTAACTCGGGGAAGGGGGTGGGGAAGAAGTTACATCTTGTGAAATGTGATAGAGTTACTAGACCCAAACACTTGGGCGGGTTAGGGATCAAGAAGGCCATACATATTAACTGTATGAGCCTAGCCAAGCTGGTGTGGAGAATCAGCATAGACAAGACTAGTAAATGGGCCTCTAGTATTAAAAAAAAAAAGTATTTCAAGAGTGATGAGGATTCTACTATCACTTTGAAGAAAGACAGTGGATCCATTAACCTCAAAGCCATTAAAAGATGGCTCGACTTGTTCCATTACGCCCCGGTTAGGATTCTGGGGACGGGCGAGGTGATTAGAGTTTGGTATGATGACTGGACAGGTTTTGGCCCCCTTAGAAGTACTATTACTGGCCCTCTCAACAAACTTGAAAATAATATGAAGCTTAAACATATCTTTGGTCAAAATGGGGTTTGGAATGTTAATCATTTTTCCTTTCTTTTGTCCAGTCAAATGATTGAGTGTATTAGACCTGTCCCGTGAAGAGATAATTTGAGTATCCCGGATCATAGAAGATGGAAGAATAAGCTGAACGGGGATTTCAGTTCCAAGGACACTCGTGAACTCATCCACAACGCTAGTATCGATGATAAAGTTGATGACAAGAATTGGAAGCGGATATGGTCGGTGAATTGTAACCAAATGATCAAAACTTTCATGTGGATGTGTAACCATAATCGCCTCCCCACTAAAGATCACATCTTCAAAAGAAACATCATTGATTTGCCTTTGTGTCTGATATGCGGTATGGAGGAGGAAGCAATGGAGCATATACTTAGAAACTGTGACGATGCTAGGGAATAGTGGGAGATTATGAATTTGTATCATCATTTACCGGACTTACTGGGAGGGGACTTCCTCTCTTGGATTAAGAAAGGTAGCCAGGCTACTAAATGCTCTAACTTTAACCAAATTCCTTGGGGGACTTTTTGTAACTTTAGCTACTGGTGTTATGAACCAACATAAACAACAAAATTTTCTTCCCTGGGAGTGCCCCGATTGATGCTTACGAGGAAACCATAAAAAAGCATTGTAATTCATTACCCTTCGTTCTAGCAAGTGCAATAATAACAACTCACTGCCCAAAGTTCAGTAGACCGATACCATCGACCGGTTTACCGACCTGACCTTCGGTCGAGGGGTTCACCAACCCGGTCGACCTACTCAAGCTCTACCATCGTCCGTTTCTTCCATTAGTTTTTGTCGGACTACTGGTTGAAGCTCCGGTCGACCGGGTGAAGTCCAGTCGGCTCATTTTCAGTGCAATTTTGTGAAGGAAGTGCGTTTCTGCACAATCCGGATTCCAACCCCAAAATGACCAGTTTTGATGCATATGAACATATAAATGACAATGACAACCATATAAGCAAGTAATACATAAACCATACTCATTAAATCCAACATTTGCACATCGAAAATGTGGCACAAGCTTTATGCTTTCACCTATCCCAACATACGGACATGCACAACATTGGATCCTTCTAATACGACTCATGATATGACACAACATTCACAAGGAATAGTTCAATTTTCTATTCACAACTCTAAAGAAATTACTATAACGGTCCCCAACTTTTAAGCTTAGAAGGGAAGCTTTCAATGCAAAAACGGGTTCAGTTTCTCCCCGAACGAAGGGCTCACAATTTAAGGATTCCTTCGTATATATCATCTCCCATCCATGTGGACTCCACAAGACCATCGTAGTCCCTAACATCTCCTCCCGGTTAGGAACAGGACTCACCAATACTCAAGTCGAGAACTCCCGGGTTCAACGATAAAACACTCAATCATGCACATTCGAAAGAATCCTACAATGAAGTCATTCCTAAACAAGAGATCAACCAGTGGCGACTCTATCGAACATATAACATTTAAGACGCCTAAAATTAGTAACAAGTAGATTCGAATGATCAAGACCAATGATGACAGTTTAACATGCACAATCAAGTTCCATAATCGAATACACACATATGGAAATTCAATGCTTCATCCTATGCAAGAAATCATGAGTTCAAAATACTTTCAATACACAATTCCAAGAGTATAAAGTATACTTTTCATGAGTTTTAGGACTGAAAATACAAGGGTGGAGAGTTTTACCTGGAATCAAAGCAAGCAATACACAAACCATAAATTCTCCGCACAACAGTAACTTCAAACACAAAAATCAGTTCTCTGGGAACTCAAAATCAATCTCCATTTATTCTCACGCGTAGCCTCAAGTGTTAGCTTCAATTAGCAACAAGAATTACTAAATTCGGAGTCCGATTGCTACTTCAATTATGATTTCTCTCACTGGCACTCTGTTTTTTCAGAAAACTCTTCTCTTTCTTTTTCTCTTTTTTATTTCTTTCCCTTCTCACTAACCTCCTTACTTCTAACTTCTTAAAATCTTGCACCAACCACCCTTAAGAGACGCACCATTTCAATAGGTGCCAAATTAATCCACAAGTTCCAACTAGTCTACACTTAGGTACTTTAAGTTAGGTTCATTTTATAAGGCCTCCCTAAACATTTGTACATCAAAATTAACACATAATAAGCACTTAGCACATAAATTCAATTAGGCATATTATTTTAATTATCAAAAAGTTCAGGTTATCATAATGAGAATGCTAGTTGGGGACCTACGATTTGTTTTCTCTCCTAACATGATTGGAGAATCATTCTATTATAAAGATGGAAAAAACTTAACAAAGATATGCTTTTGATAGGGAGATGTTTGAATTTCCATTTTTTCTTTATAACCTTCGTTCTCAATCAATTTTGTAATAAAAAGAAGGGTTAAATTTTAAAAACATCACGAAGTTTATCACAATTATTAAGTGGGTATCTATTGTTTCAATTTTTTCAATATGCCTCCAAATCAATTTAACAAAAGTCTAATAAAACCACTCAAACGGTTGGGGGTTAGCAGACCCCGACCAGATTTATTCATAAAAATAAACTTGGGATACAATAAGAGTTGGAATGTCCTTGGACAAAACTAGATACAAGCAAATATTGAAAGTACAAGTTGTCAAATGTCCTTTAGGAGATGCTCTGATTGCCCAGACAAGGCCTCTTATATGCCTTATATATATTTTCCATGTGGTGATCGATGGACCTTTTTTGCATTTTCTTACCTTTTCGCTAGCGGACATAAATAAAAACATCAACTTCAACGAGATCTGTAGAATATTCAGGCTCCAGAATTTCGTCACTCAATGCCTCGGGTACATGCTCTTGTGGCAGATGTCTTTATAGAATTATTGAACTCTTGGAAACTGGCTACGAGTTGTTTTCTATATCCAAAGAGTGGGCCCTTATACTTTTTTAGGATTACTAGTAGAAAATAGTAGGAATTAATCATCTTTAGGTTTAAACGGGTTTGGGACCAAACTTTTTTCCAATAAATTCGTAACAAGTGCATTTTATATATTTTGGAGTGTTGAAAACATTATCCGAAATTAAGACAACTAGCGGTGATGGCCCAACACAGCATTCATTCGAAAATCCTGTAGTGAAATTGAGACTGCTCCACCTCGGAAGCTGATTCGCGTGTAGGCAGCGCTGTCTGTCGTACCGTTGACTCTATCTATTCATTGAATTTTCTTTATTGCTTTTTTTTTATTATATAATATAGGATCGCTCCCTCTTTTTCCAAGAATTCATGCACTTCCGTTTACTCCATAGGCTTGTGAGCGCGTTTGGATCTGCGAAGGCATTCGCTCGGGTGTTCCCCTAACCTAACCCGGGAACAGACCGGAGGGAACCGCATCATGGGAAATGTCCGCATCTCGTCGCAAGGCTCATTTTTAGTTGTGGGTCAGATTACATTCCTCTCAATCCGAATCGGCTAGCTCGTGCAATCAATATATCATAACTCCCATGCATACAATAGCTACGAGCTGCTGTAAGCGCTGTTGCGCGAGTACTGTATCACGAGCGCACTACCGAGTCCCACGAGTACACTAACGATAGAGCAACTACTCCCCCCTCGTATAGGGTCAATTTAACATATGTAAGATAGCATGAATGAAAGATGGATGCTAGGTAGGACCGATTCCAGAACTTCGGGTTGTTTTCTGATTTCACTGTCCAAATCTGCTACTTTGGTTGGTATTCCATTTTCTTCCGGTTTGCTTAACTTAGACCTTTTCAGTTAATCACCAGAAGGTGCATTCCTAGGCCTTGGCCTGTGGGCGAGTCCGGTGTGTTTTGGAGCTTGTAAGTGTTCACGCTCTCAGTTCGTGACTTTCTCTGGACACTGACGAAGAATAGGACATGATTGCATTATTGATCTTTTGGAGTATAAAAAATTTGATCCAAAATTTGTGCACATTTATTCGAGTGCGGATTTGAGGAGCTCTTCAATTGCAGTAACAGATTGAGAACACAACTAGATCTATAGGCTTTGTTGAGATTCAAACTCCATGAAACACATGCAATAAGCGGCCTTATCCACAGTAATCTTGAAAGTCCAATCTACAACATTCATCGGCGTCGGAGAAGTTGTCTTTCGACCATAATATATTTGTTTTGTTAGAGTGACCAATGTTAAACGATCTGTAGGTTTAAGAGATAACGTCGCGATGGATAACGTCACCTACGGTACATCGGTTGTAGCTTTAGTTTTTATAAAGGGATCTTCCTCTACAGATTCCGAATGAATCTCTTTTTTAACTAAGTTTCACAGATCCTCATAGGGAAATTGTCTATGTTCCATCAGTTCCATCGAAGGAAGTGAAATGTTCTCCTTAACAGAAAAAATCATAGAATTCGAGCCTCTTGATATTCTTGCCTCTCATAGCATCGAATCATCATCATACTAGATAGATGCAGAGGTAGCAAGAACTGGATAAGATCTTTTCAAATCAATTACATCATCAATTATATGTCTCCGACACATCCTTAGTTCCTGGAGAATAAGGTTGCTCTGGCAATTTCGCCAGCCAGCAGTCTTAGGAGCCGGTGGTTTTGAAACCCTAGAGATGACCGAAACAAAAACAACATAGGTAAATCGACCACTTCCAGTTTCTTGATGCAGATCCTTCAATATGTCAACTTCAACAAAAAATCTCGCAACGCTAGGTCGATTCAATTTTTCTGGTGTAAGATCAATTTTCAAAGTGCGACCAATCAAAGCTCTGATTGAAAACAAAGAGTTTTGCTAAATAATCGAAGTGGGAGTTTCTCCAAACTAATCCACACTGGAACTAAATGATTCCTTATCCATATCGAAATTTAGAGACCACTTAAATACCGACATAAAATGACATAAACTAAATGATTCTTTATCCATATTGCCCTTTCCCTGCTACATATGCAGTAGATGGTCGGTATCATAAGAGAACGTTTGTTAGGCGAAGTTATGAATACTTCGGCTTCGGAGATGCGAGAACCATCTCAGGACCGACCATTTCAAGGATTTTGGGAAGAGCCTGCACATGACTACATGGTGAGCCTGGTGGATGTACATAGCTGTTTGAAACAAATACAGGTGATCTTGCGGGTCAGTGATGCCTTCACACTTCTCCATCTAAACCTTTTCGAAATTTCAGGGCATGCTTATTGCCTATAAGGCTTCAGCCAGGGTGGTGCTGGGTTGAGTTCCAGTGATTTTTTATAGTATAGTACATTGACATACTAGCATCAGAGCTCTAGAGGTATCTTGAAGTCGAATTCTCCTGATGTGTTGGTGTGACCGATGAGCCTCTTTCTTGGTAGTATGTTCTTTTTGGTTAAGCACTAGGAGTCAGGAGACTGAGGACGTGCTGTGTTGTGTACGGGGTGGCGGATTTGCACCCGTATTCATGGCTTATGCCATCTTGTTGATGGCCTTATGTAACTTCCGAATTGTTCCTCTATTCATGAGGACGGCATCGTCGTCCTGCCAATAGTTAGTGGATGTAGTCTGGTCTTCGACTTCTTCGGGGTGATCAGGAAATGTTGAACCCCTAACCCTTCGTTATGGGACATGAGTTTTGAGGTGTGTAGCTAAAGGATCTGTAACATGGATTGTTGTAAGCACAACCACGATGGACATGAGTTATGAGACATGAGTTTTGAGGTGTGTACCAGACAAATATGCTCTTATTTTTCGATCTCTGCCCTCTAAGGAAGCAAACGGATCTTCATGACTGATGTGCACCTGGCAAACGGGCTCTAATCTCGGAGCTCCTCGCTCTAAGCAAGCAAATAAATCTTACTAGAAAAAAAGTAATTTGTAAGACAAGAAACGGTCAAATGGTGGTGGGGATGATCTCAAACACTTTCTGATGCTAAAGTTAGCTTTTTAGAGAGAAAGAACTTAATTTCTGATAAGCAAGTAACTGGTAATAATGATATCAGTAATTGATACCTGGTATTTATAGTAAATAAATCCTATGAGTTTAGTAGTTACCTATTAGAATCACATTTACCATATAAATGTTATATTCGGATATGGAATAGGGAATCTCAATCCCTAAAGGGGTTGAACTTCTTTATAGTAGTTGACAAGAACCAGACATGTCTTATTTAGCACATGTCAAATATTTGCGCGGGTCCATCGAATCAGGTTCAACTCGGGGCCCATAATAGGTCTTGGGCCGGAACCCATCAATGACGAAGAGAGTAACCTGCAACACAAAGACAGTCAAATAGTGGTGGGGATATTCTCAACCACTCTCCAATGCTTAATTTAGTCTTTTAAAGAGAAAGAGACACAGAGAAGAGAGTTCAATGTCTAGAAGGCAAGTAATAAAAATGAATCAAAGCAGTAACATATACCTGATATTTATAGTAGATAAATCCTTGAGTATAGTAGTTACATATTAGGAGAACACTTACCATAAGTGTTATTGTCGGATATGGTTAAGGGAAGCGCAGTCCCATAAGGAGTCAAACTTTATAATATTTGATATAAACTAGACATGTTTAATTAGCATATGTCAATAAGTATCGGAGCGGGTCGACTCGGGTTAGGTCCAACCCGAGGCCCAATAATAGATCTCGGACCGGAATCCACCATCCTTTATCTTTTGGATTGAAATCCAATTTGGGTACCTAATTTGACAAAATTGAACGAACAGATACCCAATTGATAATTTTGGTAGGATTGTTATGTTTTTTAAATTTAACTCCAAAACAAAATGTGAATTGTCTGAAAAAACTCCCAGGGAATATCATATTCTTTTTCTTTTCTTTTTTTCCTCCTTTTTGAAAGCCGTTCACTCTCCTGGAAGAAAGACAAAAGTGAATGTTATGTCAACTTTAGGACATCAAATGAGTTACATATAGAAAAACATCTACATAAGCAAAGTTTTAACTCATTAGTTGCGTACATACACGCATTTTTTTTACTAAGTTTTTTATTCGATTGCATTTGTTTTCCATTTTTATTCTAAATCCCAAAATAAATTTCTTCTTAAAATTTTACGATTCCTCTCCCAAATAATAAGATTTATATTTTCCAAAAAATCTCAAACAAAATTCAAATTCAAATAAACTAAAATTAAAAGAGAAATCTAGAAATCCATTGTTGAGGGGTTTTGTTCCTTTTTGGTTCTTTCCTAACATATTTTAATCTTCTTCAAAATATTGTTTCTTGAGAAATGAAGCTTATATAGTTTATTCTATTCCTGATCACGAGAAGATGACCTTTGTGGTGTGGTGGGGTGTGTGTGGGGGTGGGGATCATGAGAAGACGATTATATCATTTTTATTTTTTTTATCGTCGCGATTTATTGATCTCTAATCTTATAAATTATGAGTCAGACATTCAACAACCAGCCTATTATATGAGTATGAGTGGTATATGAATTGTATCTTGTGATAATAAATTCGCATTTACAACGATAAGAAGAAAAAAAGTAAACAAAAATAAAAAAAGGATTACTTCAAATAAAAGGGTTGTAAATTTTACATTAATATTTTATGTCTCTCTTAAGCCTTATCAGATTATGGAGGATGATGGAGTGTCGGTAGTTGGAGTTGGTGTATAAACCAGCTGGCAGAATACATCATATATGCTTGATTGGCTAACTTTTTTATTCTCCTCACAGTCTGTAAACCTTTTTTCTTCCAAAAAATAAAAATAAAAAACCATTTGTTTCCTGAGCGGATGAAATTTCAAATCAGAACTAGTGTGTGAGCCCTCGGTTTGCGCATGGTGTGTTCTAATTTTATTCAAATTTATGGTATACTCGATTTTGTTTGAGATCTAAGCGTTATATTTCTCCATATAACATTATGTAATAATTGGGTCCATTTGAACCAAATGGAAAAGTTAATAAAAGGGAATTTATTATTGAATATGGTACCATTACAAAATGACATTGGTTAATAGACTACCCGTACATATGGTGTGCCATTGGCATCAAGGTTGCACAAACTTCATGCCTCTAATGGTAATAAATGGAATTGTAAAAAATGATTACTATCCCGAGTGTCACAAGCATGATTTGCTAGATAGTCTGCCTTCTTGTTTGCCTCTCGAAACACATGAACTATCTTGGCCCCCATCATTTCACCGAGAGCAGATTGGAAACAAGTGTCCAAATCCCAAGACGAGATTCGACCCTTGTCAATGGAATTGACCAAAAAAAAGAGTCGGTCTCAACCAAGAGATCGTAGATGCCATGTGAGTCTGCAAGCAACAACCCTGCCTCATGTGCGGTGATTTCTGCCCTATTGTTGCTGGAAGAACCGACAATATAAATAGAGGAAGTCACAATGAAAGTGTGATTATGTGATGTCCCAAAGGATTCACAGAATTATAGGCTCACTACTCTTCTCTAGCTGCTAAGAGACCTCAGTCTCAAACAACAAGCAAGCAAAATAATATCCAAAAGGCAAACTGATATATTCAAAAAGGAATAATATGAGCAATTACAATAATAATATCCATAACTCCAGGTCTCTATCTCTAGCATATATCAGTAGGAACACAGTCCTCAAAAGCTCATGAAATACTAAGTAATTAATTGAACTCAAGAAAGGAGAGCAGAGGCAAACTCTAATGTCATCCAAAGCTGCGAAGCAAGCTCCACTCCTGCAATGGCATTTTGAATCAGTAAAAGAAAGGGAAGAATTCTGGGGAAGAATAGATTGAAAGATTCTAGGGAGAAAGAAGAGTTAAACTCACAAGAGAAAAGAGTTGGCTGCTGCCACTCTGGGGAAGAATAGATTGAAAGATTCTAGGGAGAAAGAAGAGTTAAACTCACAAGAGAAAAGAGTTGGCTGCTGCCACTTTTTGGGGTATATTTCTGGATGCCCTTTCATGCTCAACCTTCAGACCTTTTATAGTTAGGGTTCTAGTTCCCAGGAGGATCCTGCCATTCATGTCACTCAGTTGCTGCATTGTCAGAAGATGAACAGTGGAGATGAGATTCTCCTTCCCAATTTAGCATTCCAGTAGCTCAAGTTTCCCTCCACTCCATTTCGGGCATTCAACTTCTTCCCTTTTCCCTTTTGAGCAGTTTTAATCTAACAAAAATAGACTAACCAAAACAGCACCGTTTTGGGTTTTAAGGCTATTAAATGGGACGGCATCGTTTTGAGGCTTAGGCTGAATAATTACAATTACCAAGCCCTAATCCCCAAATCAGCCTTTACCAGCTATTTACCTAACATAACTACCTTTCCCTCCTAATTATATATGAAGTTTATTTACGGATCTGACAGATTACCATATCAAAGAATACACCCGACTCCCGCAAGGCCCGGGTTACCTCTAGCTTCCCCATCAACAATCAGGATGACATCCGTTGCTAGGGTGTCTTCACCTTTCCATTTTACCGCATGAATCCGCCTAGGCTGCCTTGTCATTGAGCTATATGGCCAGATGCTAGATGTTTGGCTGCCACCATACATTTGATTGATGCTAAGTTTATATATGTGTTATAACCTTTATATATCTTGTTGTGGCTTTCTAAGTTTATATATGCTTAGGTTAAGTAATTCTTAAACATGCTTATTGTAGTTGTCTTGTAAAGATTGATGCTCTCTATGAAAGGAAAAATTCGAAATCCCCACATTAATGCAACGAAAATAAACTGGGATTCCGTTCCTTTAAAGGATCTACTCACGAGAAAGAACCAGTAACTTGTGGTAGGATTTATACCTTTTCGATCTGATCGAAATTGCCTGGATTCTGCTACTTTAAATCACCAACGACAGCCTTCAGACTCCCGTCTCTATCGGCATCCACACCGACCAACATTGAGCTTGTTCGTTGTGCTTGTGATGCTAGTCACGAAAGCTATGAACGTTGAAGACGATTTTCGTGAGCTTCGTTGATACATAAATATAAACCGGAAAATCTAGAGATAAGAAAAACAAATTTTTCTTTCTCTTTTGTGTTCTTGAGAGTGTATAATAGAGAGTAAAAATGAGAGAATATTTCTCTCTAAATTTCGTCTAGTATGTTATGGAATGGTGGGAGAGAAATTTTGTTTTTTTGATGAACACTTCATCAAGTGGTGTTAGTGGAATCACCCACTAACTCCACACACCCACATTTCTCTCCCCACTACCCCTAACATGTAACACTCTCTCACAGAAGACATGTGCCAATTTTAGCTTGGTCCAACTAGTCCGGTCAACCAGAGAAATGGGTTTCGGCCGACCGGAGTGACAAACATGTTCGGTTGACTCGAGACAGCTCTCGGTCGACCGGGTCCTATCCAACCAGGCCCGATTTTGCCCAATCCAATCGAACGCTCAATCCAATTGAGCTTGCCCAATCTAATTGAGTACTTATATTAGATGTAAACTCCAACAAGCCCAATCCAGTTGATAATGGTATGCGGCCCTTTAGGTATTTGCAATGTTGGTCGTGACAACATTTGTCAACAGTAATGAGAGGCATCTAGCAACACATCATTACTCCCGATTCACAAACAGTCCGGTGATTCAAGTAATCACAATTATGATCTTTTTGTATTAATCCCTTTGTCCTCGATATCTAGATTGAACACCAGTCATGGAGAATATCACGCTTGTATAGTTCAATAATTCAGTTTCTTGATTCCCGAGTAGACTAATCAAATGATATTAATATTGTTGGAGTTTACATTTGATATAGGTGCTCAATTAGATTTGGCAGGCTCAATTTGATTGGGCGTTCAATTGGATTGGGAAAAACTGGACCCGGTCGACCGTGAACCATTTCTCCATTTGACCGGACTAGTTGGACCTGGTCAAAACCGGCACATCAACATGTGTGAGGGAGTGTGTGCGCAATGTGAGAGTGCTTGAAGTGGAAGAGAAATAAGGAGAGAATGGGGGTTAGTGGGTGATTCCACTAACACCACATTTGATGAAGAATTATTCTTCATTAGTTTTTACTCTCTTAATTTCTCTTATCATCTTTTGCTCTCTTCATCATTCCTGCCGAAATATAGAAGCAAAAATCTGGGATTTTGTTTTCTTGATTTTTACACACTTTCAAGAACACTTGAGAGAAAAAAAATACGATTTTGTTATCTCTTTGATTTTCGGTCTTTCTTAGTTACCTATACTTTGTGAATTCCGGAGAATGGTATTTCTAATCTTCGGAGCTCTTTGGACTAGCATCTAAGACGCGAAGAATAAGTCCAAAGATTAGTGTGTGGATACCGATAGAGAAGGGATCTGAAGGCTGCCGTTGGTTGTTCGAGATTCAAATTCCGGGCAAAAATTTCAGTTCTATTAATTTAAGCAAAAGGTAGGTATTGGCTATTTCTCGTGAATCGATCTTGTTACAAACGTAATCCCGCGCTATTTTATTCCACTGCTTTTTACGGATTGCAAATTGCTCTCTTTCAGTGGTATCAGAGCCAATCACGAGAACCCATGTACTTTGTTTATGTGTTATCGTGCTATAGTAGTCGTTATGCATGTCATATGATGTTATTTACCTTTGTACAACCTTTGGGAAGTCGTTTAAGTGTTTAACGAATCCCGGAACGAATTATAGATTCGTGTTTTTGGCTGTTTTCTGTTTTATGGCAAAAGTTCGGTCGACTGAAAGAGGTTCGCGGCAGACTGAACATGTGCACAAAAATTGGATTTTGCTACTTCCTAGTATATGATCGGCCTGTGAGGAATCACGGTCAACTAGGACCAGTCTGTTTTCAGGTCGGTTGATCAGAAATGTTACGGGTCAACCGAGGTGGCCTAACTTTACACTGTTTTTTGTTACTGCCTTATTGCGATCGACCGGGAGTATGGCTTGAGTCAACCGAAAAGGGGCAGACAGTGTGTATTTGCGCTTTTAGCATGATTGTCGTGCTTTTTTAACATGGTGCATAGTAATGGACTTTGACCCAGTGGTTTTTATTATAATACGGTTTGCGTGTCGTGCCTTATCTATTCATTCTTGTTGTAAGTTTAATCTCGAATGTAACTCGAGAATTCTTTCAATTATGTAAAAGTATAGAATAGGATTTTATATTTTCATATGTAACAAGCGATGAAGAAATGTGTCCATCAGATGGAGGAAACCACAAGGAGGAGGAAGACAAAATATAGGTTTTATTGTTTTTCAACTTTAGATTGACCAAAGATTTTCCGTTGGCTCTAAAAATCTGTATAGGGGCTATTACTTTGTCACGGTTTTATTATTACTATTTTTTTTGCATGAGATGCATGATGCATGTTTTACTGCTTTAAAGCATGTGTTTAAGGTGTATAATCAGATTATACACCATTTGGTGAGACAATTTAAGAATCCCTTAAACTTAAATATTAAGTCTATTACCTTCCAATCGGGGCCCTCGTCAAGGCTAAGATCAACAGTAGTGTGAAATTTCGAGTGGAATAAGCGCTTATCTATCCTGGTGAGGCACGGAGGATAAGTTAGTGATATCTGTCGGTCAACCTTAGGTAATACTTAACCGGGTTACCTCAATGGTTGAGAATCTAGAGTTAAAAGGGTTGAGATGTGCATTCATGTACTGAGGGTATTCGTTACCTACTTAACCAACCAAGAGTCATATAATTGATGTGATTAGCAAGTGTTTTACCTAAAGCGTCTTCTTGGGTATAGTAGCCAAAGATGCCTTGAGAATGATGAAATATGGACATTGGTCGTACTAGAAAGTTTTTTAACTTTTCGAATGAATACTTTAGGGTTAAATTCATTTGAAGAAAATAGTGGGAGAATCATTAAATAAAGTCATTTTAATGATTTTAAAATATGACAACTAAAATATTGCAAACTCTTCTCTGTAGATATAATGACAAATGCAATAGTTGCATCAAACTCTTTATCATTGTGATCCGTCCTTGAGAAGGACAGACTTGAGGGAGTAAACTTCCTTTACAGGTACAGGAACTTGAAAATTGTTCTCAAGCACGAGAAAAAGTTGTATGCCTAGAGACTCCTATTAATGATCTACCAGTCGTGGGGACTCCGACCGCTGAAAGAAATGCTTATCGTAAGCACTTAGATGACACATTAGATGTGTCTAGTCTTATGTTAGTGACCATGACCTCTGAGCTTCAGAAGCAACATAAGGAAATTGGATATTTCAATATAATTAATCATTTATGACAACTCTTTCAGGGTCACGCCCGCCAGGAGAGATTCGATGTGTCGAAGTCTCTATTTCAGTGAAAAATGAAAGAGGGAACACCAGTCAAAACTCACGTTCTGAAGATGATAGGTTATATTGAGAGCCTCGAAAGATTGTGATTTCCTATTTGCCAAGAGCTATCCATTGACTTGATTCTGCAATCATTGCCTGAATCATTCAGTCAGGTTGTATTAAACTACAACATGAATGAGATAGAAAAACCTCTCCCATAATTGTTGAACTTGATGAGGACTGCCGAGAAGGAAATAGGGAAGTCCAAGGCCATTACATGGTCAACAACAACAGAGGCAAGAGTTTTGGTAAGCCTAGAGGCAAGCCTTCGAGCAAACTTAGCCATTCTGAGAAAGCACTGAAACCCAAGGGCGTTGTAGCTAAGTATGTAAATTGTTTCCATTGTGGACAGAAAGGACATTGGAAGAGAAACTGCCATAGTTTTATTGTCGGGAAAAAAGCTTGGAAATAGAGCAAATGTTGCTTCTGGCTCAGGTATTTATGTTATTGAGGTCAACTTGTCTACTATTACTTCCTTATGGGTATTAGATACCGGATATGGTTCTCACATTTGCATGAATGTGCAGGGACTACAAAGGAGTAGAGAGCTGGCAAAAGGCGACGTGGACCTACGAGTAGGCAATGGAGCAAGAGTTGCTGCATTAGCTGTAGAAACATATAGTCTTAGTTTGCCTTCTGGATTTGTTCTAGATTTAGACAGTTGTCTTTATGTACTACATTAACTGAGAGTATTATTTCAATTTCCTGTTTTGACCAAATGGGATTTGATATTCATATTAAAAACCAACGAATGTCGTTATCGTTAAATGATATCTTTTGTTGTAGTGCTACTTTGGTGAATGGTTTGTACTTGTTAGACCTAGAGTCAGCAGTTTATAACATAAATACAAAGATGATAAAGACTAAAGAGTCTAATTCTACATACCTCTGGCATTGTCACTTAAGCCATATAAACGAAAACCGTATTTCCAAACTGCATAAAGATGGATTGTTGGAATCATTTGATTTTGAATCATATGATACATGAGAACTTTGTTTAATGGGTAAGATGACTGTTTTTCCTTTTACTAGAATTGGAGAATGAGCAAATGATTTGTTGGAATTAATACATAGTGATGTATGTGGTCTACTCAATGTCCATGCAAGAGGTGCTTATCTATATTTAATTACTTTTACTGATATTTTAGTCGTTTTGGATACGTGTTTTTATGAAACACAAGTCTGAGGCCTTCGAAAGTTCAAAGAGTATAAGAATGAAGTAGAAAACAGACTTAGCAAAAGTATGTGCTTGCTAAGAATTTGGATAACAGACTTAGCAAAAGTATGTTCAAAGAGTATAAGAATTTGGATTAAACATAAATCTTTTATGGATGTGCTTGCTAACGATTGGGCAGGTCACATGGAACGTGATGGTTTGTATGTATTTATGTTGAAACTAAACAGATTGAAAAGGGCATTGACACATTGAAATGAAGAGGTTTTTGGAAATGTTGATAATGAGGTAAAGAAGGCAGTAGCTTCCTTGCAAGCAGTCGAGAAGAATTTTGATCATTCACATCTCCAGAACATGCGACAGAACTCTCGGCTGCCCGGGATAGCTACACATTATTTATTAATGGAGGAAATATTCTGGCGAGAAAAATCTGTAGTGCGACGATGGTTGGCAGAGGGGAATAGAAATACAAAGTACTTTCATACTTTTTGTGCGAATCTTCGCAAGAATATGATTATATCTAAAGTGATGGATGAGAATGGAGTTTGACTCACTTCGGCGAATGATATTTGGAAGGACAGGGATAATTTTTAATTGAATTTATTTGCCAAGAATGATAATGTGGTGGTGGATAACTTTTTATTGGATATCATCCTGTTGCTTGTCTCTACAGCCGACAACATCGCTTTAGCTACCATTCCGGAGATGGATGAAGTACGAGCAGCGGTGTTTGCTATGAATAAAGATCGTGTTGCTGTCCCGGATGGTTATACGGGGAGGTTTTTTTAAGCTTGTTGGTCGGTTATCTGTCAAGATGTTCTTATCGCTGTTAGGGATTTCCGGGCGGGGGTGAAGCTCTCTAAATCTATGTCAAGTGCCTTCATCGTCCTTTTACCAAATGCCCAAGTCCTTGCACATTTGGGGATTACATGACTATATCTTTATGTAAGTCCGCAAGCAAAATTATATCCAAGGTGATTGCAACACGATTATCGGCTTTACTGCCGAAATTAATCACTAACAATCAGTCAGGTTTTGTAAGGGGCCAACTAATCTCTGATAATATTCTGTTGGCGCAAGAATTGGTGCAACATATTAATAGAGAGGTTCGCGGAGGCAATGTGATTATGAAATTATATATGCAAAAAGCCTTTGATCGGGTTTCTCATTCTTATTTGATCACAGTTCTAGCTCGTTATGGATTCCATGGACACTTTCTCAATCTGGTAGCTAACTTATTGTCATCAAACTGGCTCTCTATCCTTATCAATGGCAGTCCTCATGGTTATTTCAAGTCAGGAAGAGGTGTTAAGGGGATCCTTATCCCCTCTTTTGTTCATTCTATCCGAGGAGCTATTATAAAGAGGGCTCAACCGATTAATTTTGCAGATGGGTTCCTCCCCTTATTGCATTCCCCGTGGTCCTGTGCCTATTACTCATATGTCATTTGCGGATGATATTATCATCTCTACTAACGGCACAAAATGGAATCTCACTCAATTGATGCTCTTTATAGGAAGTTATGAGAAGGTTTCGGGACAACGCGTTAATGTGGGCAAGAGTTGTTACTATGGTTCCTCCAAAATAAATACCTCCCACGCAACAGTTATATAGAATGTCACTAGATTTGTTCAATGCGATTTTCCTATTACTTATCTCGGACATCCTTTATTTGTTGGTAGGATCCGTGTGATACCCGTAACTTTTTTATTACGTTTAATTTATTTCTATGTGATTTATAGCGTAGGCGTAATTTATTTTGTCTGATTATGTGATTACCTATTTATTTATTTTGTTACGTGTTATGTTTTGGGTACGTTTCGTTGAGGGACATTTCGCACGCATAATGAAGGGAAAAAAATTCTCTGTCCTCGTTCCTATCCCCATCCCTGTCCCCAGTCAATCACAATTCACCATGTGTATATATAATTGGAAAAAATATTTATATAAGTAAATTTCTACTGATTGGGGAGAGGGATGGGGAAATGAATGTGGACAAAGAATTTTCATCCATAACGAAGTATGGAGATTTTATTGTAACTTACTTAGATGGGTAACTTTAATTAGATAATTAATGGGAATGAACGAAGGGAATCGAAAAGGGCAGTAGGTTGGGATTTGAGGAATTGAAAGAAAAATAATAAATAAATAAAATAAAGGGCAAGGCATTTCATGGGTTGGGGGGTTTTAGTATTAAAAAAAAAATAATTTAAAAAGAAAAGGCATCGTGAACATCAGCCGTTTTCGTTCGGGGAAATAGTATATATATATATATTGTTTTGTGGGTTGAGTTAAAGGCATAGATAATAACAAAAAAAAGAAAACAGTAGCCAAGTGTGTGTGTATATATATATATATATATATATATATATATATATATATATATATATATATATATATATATATATATATATATATATATATATATATAAACTTCGTGGAAAGCAAAGCAAAGCAAAGGAAAAAGGCTAGCGATATTGCCAACGCAATTATTCTCCTGTCAAGACAAATATCAATATATTGACATTTGTACCCTTCATAATCAATTACGGGATATATCATCATGAAAGCTATCAATCTTCTCTCTCATCTCTCCAGTCGAAAAAATTTCGACATAGACTCGACCTATAAGTGGGGGACATAGGCACATCAGTCGCATAATCAACCACATCCCACTCTTTTGATTAAAAAAAGCAATAAAAACGCCTCAAACAATGCACCAAAAGGGGAATATTTTTTATTATTTTAATCAAAACGTGATGTGGTGAATGTGGGACTAAGTGATCCCATGACTCACTGGTAGAGCTAGAGTCCCATGACGAAATTGATCCTCCAAGCCGTTAGTCAGTGCTCATTCCGTCTCCTCTCCCAAAGTCCAAACATCTTCCATCTTCATCTTGCTTTTTTTTTTTCTTTTTTTTTCCTCGAATAATTGTATTAAGTTTGGATTTAAAATTTTAGTATCAAGATAATTTAATTATTCAAGTTTCATTTTCAGACTCAATTTAAAGTTGGTTTGAGTCTCAAATCAGACTAAACTCAAACCAAGCACAATCCAATCAGACCCTAGGTAGAAAGATAACTATCAAAATTGAGTATCTCTATAGGAGAGAAAAGTCATAATTCTTACTTTTAAATGAAAAACAGAAGAAGATATCTATTTACTTGCGAAATTATTGTCAAGAGAACATGTATCTTATTTAGATATTTCGCAAGTATGTGATTTCGTTATCAAAATGAGTTTCAATAATTTCTATACTTTTTGAAGAATATGTAATTGAATAGAAAGGAAGAATTTGAGTCTCTTAAAAGTGTGTTTGGAATTAAGAGCAAGGGTGATTAAAGAAGAGTTGTTCTCGTGTTGTAGTTATTTTGGAAGAAAAAAAATAAAATGGTTTTTATCGAAAGTACAGTGAAGAGGAGATAGAAGATTGATATAATATCCAAGCTAGAAGATTGATAGAGACGGAGGATAATGTAAAGAAGTCAATTAATTAAAAAGGGTAAAAATGTTAGTATAGGAACATTTGCCTTGGCAGAAGGATAATTGCCTTGGCAATATCACTAGCCAAAGAAAAAAAGAAAGAGTTAAACAAAATCTTAGTCTCGGGAATTGTGCAAAAGCAATAGAACAGAAGAAATATAAAACGGCTCGGCAAAGTGAGAAAAAGAGAGGTTTTGAGAGTTTTATTTTGTGAGATTTCTAGCAACTTTGAGTGAGTTTTTGAGTGAGAAATCCTTGTCGGATTTTGATGAACCTTATATATAAATTGATCACGCCGAAACAAGCTACGAAGGCGTTAAAGAGGATTCGCATTTCGAATTCGAAGTTGGAAGATATCGCACCAGGAACGGGGCTGGTTTCCTGAATTTCGTTTCTGCGTAGTTCCGGTAGAATCGTCGTACAGGTAACATACAAACTCCAATTGGAGTAATTATTTCTGATTTAGAAACTAGACTGATATGGCTACAATCTGACTGGAGGGATCGAGATTTTAACCGTTAGATTTTTCGTACTGTATGTCAGAAGTAGAGGGAGGAACCATATTTTTTCAGCACTTGTAAGTTATCGCTTTTTCTAAGGATTTAAGTAGGGACCCCCTACGTCATTTAATTATCACCAATAATCGTGTATAATCAGTGGGTTATGTTGGGTTTATGTTTTGGGACTGTTTGGATGATTAATTATCGCATAAACTGTTCTACTACAAAATAATCACATTAATTGAGTTTAATTATTTTCGTTATTTCATAAAATGCTTTGGACTTGAATTTAATTCTCTATAATTTGATTCGTTAATTTATTTACTGCTTTATTAAACTTAAAATGATGTGATTCGCTATTGTAAGTGTTATACGTCTATTGTTAATTGGCTATTTGATAAACTTGCCTACTTGTTTATATCGCTTTGATTGTCATATTTGGATATCGTCGTTCAGTCCTTCTTGGTTTTGGTCGACCGTGTCGTCGCCTTCTATTTGAGCTCTTGTCTAGGATCTATTGATTAGCAGGATTCATTCGGATATCGAGCCGTATAAGAATATCCTTGTGATCTAAGTGAACAGTGAAACATCTAGGGCCTTAACCCGATGAGGAGATAATTGGGACTGTAACGGTTTTGTGGAGTCCCTGGTGGGGGATGATGATGCAATACATAGAATTGATCCTTAAACCTTGGACCCTTATTTCGGGGGGTCATACTGAACCCACGTGCTGAAACATCTTGGGCCGTCCTAGTTTGGACTATAACTGGGATCGTTACAGTAATTGTTGATTAATAAGTGAAATAGACGATTGAGCTCGAATTGCTGGATTTAGTGTCATTCAATTGTGAAAGCGTTTAAATGAGAAAAATGTGACTAATTACCTTTCTTGTTGTCTCAACATGTATTTTGGGAATGAGAATGTGTTATGTACCTACTTGTGTTTATTACTTGTGAATATCAGGTCCCTACCGAGCACCGGAGCTCAGTCCAACCACTTTACTGTGCAGGTGATGATGAGCAATTTGATGATGTTGTTGAAGCTTGGGTAGGGGACCATGAAGAGTGACTCGTAACAGGCTTCAATTAAAGAACTTAGTTTATTTCATTTATTTAGATATACTTAAAACTTTTACATTATTAGTATCGTTGAACAATTTCATTTGTAATAATTAGTTTCAGTTGTATAACTCTTATTTCAGATTACTTCATAATTGAATTCTCTTTTAATAACTCTGTTTGTTGGCTTTGGTGTTTCATTAACCAATGAGACACTGTCATGTCATCTACCCTGGTTACGGGGTGTGACAATCCGTGTTGAATACTTCTCTAGGTTGATGGATTCAGTTGACGCCCGAATTCAAGGATGCCAGAATAAACTTTTAGACATGGCGGGGCGATTGGTTTTGATTCGGTTTGTGGTACAATCAATGACTATGCATATCTTGGCGATATCAATGTTAGAGATTCTCAAGATCCCAATAGTGATAGGTTTCCTTATTCTGTTTAAGTTGTAATTTGGGAAATTAAGAGAAGTGAGGATATGTTGGGATTCTCTCAATATCCCACATCGGTTGTGTTAGTAAACTATGAGGGAGGAAAACCTTAAAAATAGGGATCTCCTACTTTAGTATTATTTGTGTGTGCCGCGTTGGGCGCCACCAACTCAGATGGTGAGTTTCCTGAGTTTGGTTTGAGAGAGGGTTTGTAATTTTGTTCCGTCCAAAAATTACATAGTGAAAGTTTGTACCCTTCGGGGTCGTGGATGTAGGTTTGCGTTGAGACCGAATCACGTTAAAAATATTGATGTTCTTTTGTGTTGATTTATTTATTCTTCTTTTTCTCTCCATATTATCCGTGTGTTTTTGCTTCCGCTACCCCAACAACTGGTATCAGAGCGTTAGGTTCGAGACTGTGATGAGTTCGAGTCTTGCGAGAAGCACAGATCTTAGAAGAAGGCGCAAGTTTTCGTGACTATGATGAGAGTAAAGAAGCATTTCTTGACCCAACATCAAGGAAGTAAAACTGAGACGAAACAGAGAAGAAACCCAAGAGAAGACCTAGGGTTAGGGGTTTTCTATTTTAATTGTAATTTGGGAACTTAAGAAAATGGAGGATTTGTTAGAGATTCTCAAGATCCCAATAGTGATAGGTTTCCTTATTCTGTTTAGGTTGTAATTTGGGAAATTAAGAGAAGTGAGGATATGTTGGGATTCTCTCAATATCCCACATCGGTTGTGTTAGTAAACTAGGAGGGAGAAAAACCTTATAAATAGGGATCTCCTACTTTAGTATTATTTGTGTGCTGCGTTGGGCGCCACTAACTCAGATGGTGAGTTTCCTGAGTTTGGTTTTCTATTTTAATTGTAATTTGGGAACTTAAGAAAATGGAGGATTTGTTAGAGATTCTCAAGATCCCAATAGTGATAGGTTTCCTTATTCTGTTTAAGTTGTAATGTGGGATATTGAGAGAATCCCAACATATCCTCACTTCTTTTAATTTCCCAAATTACAACTTAAATAGAATAAGAAAATCTATCACTATTGGGATCTTGAGAATCTCTAACAAATCCTCCATTTTCTTAAGTTCTCAAATTACAATTAAAATAGAAAACCCCTAACCCTAGGTCTTTTCTTGGGTTTCTTCTTTGTTTCGTCTCAGTTTTACTTCCTTGATGTTGGGTCAAGAAATGCTTCTTTACTCTCATCATAGTCACGAAAACTTGCGCCTTCTTCTAAGATCTGCGCTTCTCGCAGGACTCGAACTCATCACAGTCTCGAACCTGACGCTCTGATACCAGTTGTTGGGGGTAGCGGAAGCAAAAACACACGGATAATATGGAGAGAAAAAGAAGAATAAATAAATCAACACAAAAAAAACACCAATATTATTAACGTGATTCGGTCTCAACGCAGACCTACATCCACGACTCCGAAGGGTACAAACTTTCACTATGTAATTTTTGGACGGAACAAAATTACAAACCCTCTCGCAAACCAAACTCAGGAAACTCACCATCTGAGTTGGTGGCGCCCAACGCGGAACACACAAATAATACTAAAGTAGGAGATCCCTATTTATAAGGTTTTCCTCCCTCCTAGTTTACTAACACAACCGATGTGGGATATTGAGAGAATCCCAACAATCACATCCTCCTAAGCTTCTTTTGGATACACTGGATAAGAAGTTTGCACAATTTTTATGGGGGAATTCGAGTGGTTTCCAGAGACGGCACTGAATGAGTTGGGATGCCATATGCAGAGACACAAGCTGCAATGATCTCGGCTTGATTTCATTAAAGGACTATCACTCGACTACTGTATGTTAGTTATAGTGGCGGATGCGTACTACAACTTCTTTATGGACAAGGTACATGATGGAAAGATATGGTAAAGGGATTGATCACATTTCTTTGGCAACAAATATTTCTGCAAGCTCCACTACATGGACATTAATGATGCAAGTTAAGGAGGATGTTGAGAAGAGTGTGGGGGTGCTGATCCGAGGGGGTAATTCGTTGATGTTCTATAAAAATATATGTTTGACGGGTCCTTTGATTGAATTCTGGCCAACGTTGCTTCCATCTATCCGACTGGCTAAGGTTCGGAACTTTTGTGATGATCAAGGATGGAGCAGATAGAATCTCTCATCTTCCAGCGGTGGTCATCAAGCAATAGGACGATATGAGAGTCTAGCTAAGGACAGGCGTTGGTAACTCCATTAAGTCAGTCGTGGAGATGTATCTTAATGATACGATTGTGACAACGAGGAAACTTATTTGGCTTAAAGGTATGCCTCTTGCTTTATCACTCTTTTTATGGAGATTACTCAATGATTTTTTGGCCTTAGATGAATCAATGAGGAACAAGGTTTCCAAATTGTTTCTTGGTATGCTTGCAAAATGGGATCATATTCATTTGAACATATATTTACGGGACGTAGACTTGCCGAATCGCTTTGGTTATTTGCGGCATCTAGCTGCGGCATTACAGTGGATATTGACACTTATACTTTGCATCAGATGCTCAATTTGTGATGGATGGGTAGCTCTGGTATTAATGGTGTGGCAAGGATTATGTTATCCGGTGGAGTATGTTGGATACTTTGGCGAGCAAGGTGCCACTTTGTATTTGACGGGAAGATTGCCTCTTTTCTGTTCTATAATCCGAATACCAAGATTATGTTAGAACTATGCTCATCACACGAAATATCCCTCATCCTCTCATACGTATGCGGATACATAGACCATTGGGAAGTTGCACGTTGGTTTGGAAGCTTGAGTGTTACCAAACGGATGTGGTACTTAATGTAGATGGGGCTTCTCGTGACAATCCGGGAGTGGCCGGAGCAGGGTGTGTGTTGCGGCATGGTGATGGCAGATTTATTGCTGCAAAATCCTATTTTATTGGCGATGATGTGACTAATTCCCGAGAAGAGATTGTTGCATTCGGTGAAGGTCTTCGTTTGGCACGCTCATTGCATGTCCAAATTATGGTCATTCGTATGGATTCTAATTTTCTTGTTGGAGCATTGCAGCGAGGTATGTTGTCCGCTTAGGCACTTGATAGTTTCTTTAGAGTGGCCTATTCTTTGTGGCAAGGGGAGAAGGTCATCTATTTGTATCCATTTGTCAAATAAAGTTGCTGATTAGCTTGCGAATTTAGCTTGTAATAATTGTTCTACATCGACTTATTATGGCTTGGAAGACTTACCATTGGAGGTCGAGGACTTTGTAACTTAGACCGCTTAGGTATCCCATATATTCGCCGTACCAAAGGCGGTTAGAATTCTTTAGGCATTTAAAATTGCATTCCCCTGTTTTACACCCTGGTAAAGCATTCTGCTTTCAAGGGA
This sequence comes from Vinca minor, assembly GCA_026122235.1. Taxonomy (NCBI): domain Eukaryota; kingdom Viridiplantae; phylum Streptophyta; class Magnoliopsida; order Gentianales; family Apocynaceae; genus Vinca; species Vinca minor. Next base: position 992,454 of record JAOCZM010000280.1, on the reverse strand, counting down.
TGATGTAATTTCTATTCTACTTTTGAGTCTTTTTAATAAAATTCCGCAATATTATTTAAAAAATAAATTAATTAGCACGTGTTCATTTACAAGATAGACAATATCTCTACTTTTGTAAAAGAGTGTTGAAGTAGAATTTTAATACATGAAATTTATGTAATTGCACAGACAATTATAAAAAATCCAATGTGGTAGATATCTCGGTGCAATTCGATGTAGTGATTTTGTCAATTTTCAATGATCAAGTCCTAACCAAATATTAACTTCTACCATAAATATAATAAGTTTCTATAATTGACAGAATCTCTAACATTTATGTGTGTTGGAAGATCTTCTAGTGTATTAGTCATTGAAGACACAGAAGATAGGTAGAGCATATTAGAATTAATATTTTTATGGCATTTTGCAATCTATTCCTCGTATTCTTCACTCGATAGATGAGGATCTGATACTGCTTTTAAGGCAAAGAACTTCAATGCGAAATTCACGTATCCGAACGGTTTTTGTTTGTTTGCACAATATATTCTCAATGTTGATGGAGCTTCTAGGGGTATCCCAGGTGTAGCTGCTGTTGAAGGCGTCATAATGTTAGGCAGGGACGAAGACAAGGGCGGGGGTAGTCTCCCCGAGTTTTTTAAAAATACTGATAGGTATAGTAAATTTTATATGTAATTCGGAATATTTTATCAGTTTCGCCCCCAAGAATTTTTTTTTGCCGTTTTTATATGTAGTTCGACATACTGTTACATTTTTGCCCCCAACGCCAAATTCTTGGTTTCAGTCCGTGATGTTAGCTAATGGCCGATTTTTATCCTCTTTCAGTTCATATTTGGGGGATTTATTGACCAATAACTATGCTGAGTCGAGAGTCGAGCTCTTGCGAAAGGTTTGAAATCTGGTTTCAATGGTGAACCATCAGAGTACAGTTCCATGGCTCTGATGATGTAAGGCTTTGGCCATTCTTGTTCTTGTAACTTTATAATATAAATCTGTTTAGGGCCTACCTCTTTGGTGATTTGTTTTTAATATATATATACTAGAATTAATATCACACTTTCAAACCCTAAACAACACATGTATTAGAAGGAAAAAAAAGATCGAATAAATTCAATTATACCATATCTAAATTTGTATGGTTTGTGAAAGGTAAGGAAGTACTAGCGGTATGAAAAAAGTAGAAAATAATTTTCATTCTGAAAATCAATCCAAATGCAAGTTATTTTAATACTATAGAAGTACCTTAATGTTTGAATAGTTAATATGATGTTTCACATCTTTGAGGGGTACCACATCTTGATAGATGTATCAATATATCTTGAGGAGATTGTGGCCATTATGAATGCATGTTGCAAGACTGTAATTGCATGCAGCCATGTTGCAAGTTGTGAAGTGCGTGTTGAGCTCATTCTTTTTTAGTTCATGTTCTGAACAAGTTCAAAAACCCGATTACGCACGTAAAAGCTCAAGTCATGCTCGATATATATATATATATATATATATATATATATATATATATATATGTGTGTGTGTGTGTGTGTGTGTGTGTGTGTATCGGATCATAGGATATTTTACATTCAAACGAACAAACAAAAATTCTAACTTTCTTTAATATTGTTGTTTTTCATTCCTTTCAAGCAATGAAGCAGTAACGATCGATAACATGTACGATAATAATAATAAGTCAACATGTGATTAAGATGAAACTTATTGGCTATATTAGTCTCTTGTGTCTTTCTCTCTGCAATTGTATTTTGGGATAACAAAAAAAAACATTTTATGCTTACTACCAAGTGCGGCTTCATGTAAATTATTGATTACTTAAATTATAAGCCTATATTTGTGATATACACAAAATATGTTAGATTCTGAAATTTTCTTTTTGATAGAGTTTAGAACCTAGATCCAAGTCCTGCAAAAGGAAAAAAAAATTGACCACCAACTAAATTCTAGAAGGAATCAGAAATCCTAAATTTTTTCCAAGATCTAAGTTCCTTATGAGAATCTAGTAACTTTCTAATAAGTGTGCGATTCCTACCCCCTGCTATTAGCTACCGTCTTCCCCATCCTGGTCGGGTATATTCGACCGTATGCCTTCTGAGCCGATTCTCACATCGCTCTGAATACATGATCATGGATACCTAACCGGGTCAGGTAATCCATCACAAGATCCAACTCCATTGCCCTCCGCCTGCTCCGGTAAGATGCTCACCTAGATTAGCCCAAAAAGGATTACCTCCTCATACTCAATAGCCTTATGACTACCTTTCTTTCATCATAATATTTTTTAAATGATTTAATTATCTGGAATGTTCGTGGAATTTCTAATGATAGTACTGTTGCTAGTATACGGTATTTGAACAGGAAAATCTCTTGGAACATAGGGTTAGTTTAGAAGACTTACATGTTTTTACTCGTTGTTTGGGCTATGATCATAGTTATGGTAATTGTACAAGCAAGATTTGGGTCATGTGGAACGGCTCTGCGAATGCCAATGTGCGGGGAGATATGGAACAAATGGTACACGTTAAAATTAATTCTTTTTCTGGAATGTCGGTTTACTCCTCTTTTATCTATGCAAATTGCTCTTATGTGTTAAGACGGACATGTTTGACAGACCTCCGGGCATTTCACTCGCAATAATCATCCTTGGCTTGTTGGTGGAGATTTTAATGTTGTATTGAGATTGTCTGAAAGACAGTGCTCAGTACCAGCCATGCTTCTTGTTAGTGAGCTCTCGGAGGTCATTAACGACTGTGAGTTAATGGAGTTTTTTTATTTTGACTATTTACTTATTTAAATTTCTCTCTGTGTTTTGATTTCATTTTCATTATTAATCAAATTAAAATTAATACACTTTCATTAAATTTTAAATAATTAAATGTATTTAATTTTTCTTTTAAAATATATTTCAAAAAGATAATTTATGTATTTGTGTATGCAATTGTTATCAAAATATGAATAAAATTTTTATATATGTATATTATTTTTTGGTAATAAATTTAATGTATTACTAAACAAACATAAAAAATAAAATTATATTCTAGATTATAGCATATATACATGTATATTATGATTCATTTTTTTACACAACCAAAAATTATTTATACTTTCCCTCAGTTTCCATTGCAATGCCACTTTTTTTTTCCCATTTTAAAGAAATATACATTAAACGTGATAGGAGAAGAACAATATAACTACATCATATACAAACAATATTTTTTAAAAGAAAAAAAAAATTATATTTTAGGTCTAAACTTTTCGTGACAAATGCATTTTCCTCACGACAATTTTTTTCCATTTTCTCTATTGGTGGAAATATCATCATATCAAAGAGTTGTATGCAAAAAAAAAAAAATTAAATTTTTTATTTTATTTTTTAGCTTTAAAGGATTTTGGGTTTAATTAAATTTTTTTTGTGCAAAAATAAATTGCGAATCCACTTTCTAATTTATATTTATCGACAACGAAGTGTAACTCAAGCGGTAAGACACTTACTTCCAATCGGTAGGTCGGGAGTTCGGGTCATGCGGGAGGGAAATGGGGTACCATTATTGATCCTCCTTTAAAAAAAAATTATATTTATCCTCAAATTATTATTAAATAATCTCAATAAATATTTAAAAAAATTTAAAACAATAGATCATTAATTAGTAAACAATAACTTCATATATTTCAAATGGCATATTTATTAAAATATCTTGATACATTAAAAAAATTTAAATTCATTATATTACAAATGTATTAAATCATAATATTGATTAAACTTTACTTTATAATATTCATCTAAATTCATTCTAACAAGTGCCCCAAATTTTTGGCATATACGTAAAAGTGCCTCATAATGTGACATTATATATATGACAAATTTTATAAAAACAATATTAAAAATCAAAGTTAAAGTTAAATAGCTTAAAGAAAAATATCTTGATGATATGACTGCTGAAGTATTTTAGTTATTAAATTTATTAAGATATATCTATTAATGATCATGACTAATTGTAGACAAGTGACTGTGAATAATTAAATTTTATCTTTTATTAAAAATAATTTAATTTAAATTAAAAATGCATTGTACTATTATATAAAATCTATTATGTTTTCAAAATTCGTATATCAAATTTTTAAGTTTTTTTTTTTTTTTTTAATTTTACAAAACAACATTGTCAAACAATTAGTTATATAAATAAATACTTTTATGTTATATAAATATATAGTTAAAATATATGATGGAAGTTCTTGTGGTCTATTGGTTAGAGCATTTGATTTCCAAATGAGAAGGATTGTGTTCAAATCTAGCCAATTTACAGTATACTTACTTTAGAGTAACAAATTTTTTTTAAAAAAACATAATTATCATACGACGAGAAATTCCACCACGATACTAATACTAAAAATTTGGTCATTTGCATCAGCTTTCTATACGACGGGAGAATCCCATCACAAATTTTGATTATTTGGGGCGAAACTTTTTGCGTTGAATGAAGCCCGTCGCTAATATGGTCATTTGCATCAACTTCCTATGCGGCAGGAGAATCTCATCGCAAATTGTGATTATTTGCGGCGAAACTTCTTGTGTCGATTGAAACCCATCACAAATAATTATTTTTTCACGACGAATTAATTTATTGACACAAATACTAATTAGCAGTCGTAAATGCATATAACCAAACGACGGCGTACCGTTATTTGTGTTGGTGTGTCAATACTGACGCAAATGATAGTTATTTGTGATGGTACATGCTCGACGCAAATTATCTCGACACAAAAACCTATATTTCTAGCAGTGTGCGTACCATGGCTTATGTTATTTGCTGAAGATATTGTTCTTATTGATGAGAATAGAGTATGTGTTAACGCTAAGTCAGAGGTATGTAGACAAATATTGGAATCTAAAGGCTTTAGATTTATTATAAGTAAAACTGAGTATTTTGAGTGTAAGTTTAGTGATGGCCGAAGTAGAGAAAAGAGTGTAATTAGTTTGGATTACAAAAGTATCGTGGTAAATGATTATGTTCTGTATTTGGGTTCTATCATTCAGAAAGATGGAGAGCTTGATGGGGATGTGGCACATCGAGTTAAAGCTGGTTGGTTGAAATGTAAGGGTGCAACGGGTGTCTTGTTCAACTATAATATACTGTTGAGACTGAAGGGGAAGTTTTATAGAACAACTGTTAGACCCACGTTGTTGTATGGTACAAAGTGTTGGGCCATGAAAAGATGTCAAATCCAGAAAATGAGTGTAATAGAGATGCGTATGTTGCGATGGATGTGTGGGCGTACTAGAAAGGTTAGAGTGAGAAATGAGACTATTCGAAAGAAAATAGGAGTTGCACCTGTTGAAGAAAAGATAAGGCAAAATCGGTTACGCTGGTTTGGAGACATAAAAAGAATGTTTGGACCGAAATATATACTTTTGTTGTATAATATATACTTTTTTTTTTTAATGAAAATTGAATTTATTGATTGAAAGGATAAAGCCAAAGTACATTGGAGTTAGGAGTCCGAGCTATGTGACTTATCGTCACAGTAGCCGTTTACAAGAAGAAAACGCATATGGCTAATGAAAAGTGCGAATGTAGGGCAAGCCAGCTTGATTAAGTTTTTATTGTCCTCGAATCAGGAGCGGGGGTCGCATTATATCCCTGTATTCACAAGCCGAACGTGTATTGAAAGCCTCATTTGCCAGACTATCTTCCACTTGATTAGTTACTCTATATATATGTACAACTTGGTGTGTATTTAAGCTCCGCAACATAATCTAAAACAGAAATTCTAACTTCCAAGAATTCATTCTTCGATGCTATATCGAGTCACATAACAACTCAAAGTCTGTTTGGATCAAAAGATTATCAAAACTGAGAGCTGCAGCCAGCTTCAAGCCAATGATCATTGCCTCCATCTCCGCCTAATTGTTCGTCATATAGTCACCCAAAAATGATGAAATCCTGCAATAAAGTCCCCATTTAGGTACCTTAGAATGCCCCCCCGCACCAACTATACCTGGGTTCCCCTTTGAGGCTCCATCGGTATTTAATATTATTAATGCTCCATCCGGTAAGGGCTGCATCCATTTTACTAACTTGATCGACGTCCTAGCTGTCCAAAGAGGAGCTCGGTATCTAGTATAAACATCATATAAGCCATGAGACCATGAGAATTGGCCGAATATAGAATTCGAACTCGAACAGCTGCCCCCTGCCATTAGACCTTTTCCCATAAAAAACGAATCGACATCGTGCTCGCCAAAGGATCCAACACACTCCTGTAAATAATATTGTGTATGTATCGTACCATTTACCTTGCCCTTTCCACCATAGTATTTTTAATAGAGACATAGGAGAATCAAAACACAAATCTCCCCAATTAATTCCTACCGTACCACATATCTTACTCCACAAAAATTTCGCAACATCACAATCAACGAAGATATGCAAAAAACTGTCAATACCATTGTCACAATCACCCTAGGACCATTAACATATGTTGAACGTTTTATATCTTTTTTAGCATGTCTTTTGAATAGTTAATTTTTCTTTTGAACATCAAATGTGTGATTTGATAGTAAAACTTATTAGGTTATGCAATTACTATTCTAAATGTCCCTAGTTTTATGTAATGTTCTTTACAATGAAATAAAACTAGTATGATGTTTGATTGATGATTATGTTTTACTAATCATGTGTAATGAATACAAATCTTATCATATATGCAATATATTGGGATATATTGCATCGGGCGTGATCCGTTAGAGAAGTAATACTTGATGGTCCTTAGTCATAAGTATTATTTCCTCAGTACTATTTTGGAATCCTTAGACCTTATGTCTCCATTGATTCTAGCATGAATGGAGCCACGTTTTGACTCAGTCGGACGTTACTTTTAATCGAGTAATCAATACGACTGGTTATTGGATGTAATATCATTTCATGGCTTGAATGTGAGAGACATTGTAAGGGATTTGTCCCTCTCTATCATTAGAGAGAGATATCCATGAGGCCATCGAAAAGGAAGTCTGTATAAATCCATGGCCGTGCTCAAATATATTTAATAAAGTGGTCATTAAATACCGTTTGTTGGAACAATCTACCTAGAGATCTAGCATATACATAATTAAGCTTTATAAGGGTGACAACTACCATGCCTTATGCTTAATTTGGATATCGCGAGACAAAAGGATTAAATAGTAGATTGATATTAGGTTCCACCGTAAATTCATTCACTTTGGGTAGTCACAATGTCCTGCTAGGGACCGCTTGTGATTTATGAACACATACTACTACTAAGTGTGTTTCCATTACTATTGTGATATGAACCTACAGGGTCAAACGCATAGACGAGTTAACGAGTTTCATGTCCAGATTCAATGAATCTAGAATGTGTCTAGGTTCAGTGTATTTGACATTTATTTCTCTGAGAATAATAAAACATTATTATTTGAATTAGAGATTAAGGAGGGGTATTTTCGGTATTTGGTTATAGTTGGGATTACGTGGGAGTTATTATCCAATAAAGACTCCCACTACCAGTAGAGGTTTACAAGACGTGGGAGTCTGCCGGAAGAGGTTGTTAGGACGTGGGAGTTGTTCTTGGAACAAACTCTCACACCCTATATAATTCTCTCTTGGCCGAAACCTTAGACTAAGTTTTTTTAGCCGCAATAAACAAATACACTCGAAATGAGATTTCTGGTTTTTTCAGCATCATTTTCTCTCTAGATTCCAAAACTCAAAAAAACGAAGAGCTAACACTCGCTGCTCGTTTCGTCGAGTGGATACCGGTAGGGAGTAATTCCACAAGGGAGGACTCTGGTGGCAGCAGCACACATCCAAAAGACAAAATCTTTAGCCGAAAAATGTAAGTCTTTCGTAAGTATTTTTAGATTCGTTTTGGTATGAGCGGATCCTTCCGGGGAGGACTCATGGGTGTTTAGAACGAGTTTCTGCCCAAGAATCCCTTCACTTTCCACCATAGTATTTTTAATAGAGACATAGGAGAATCAAAACACAAATCTCCCCAATTAATTCCTATCGTACCACATATCTTACTCCACAAAATTTTCGCAGCATCACAATCAACGAAGATATGCAAAAAATTGTCAATAACATTGCAACAATAAGAAGCCAAAGAAACGCCCCAACCTTGCTTTACCTCATCTAATGCCAAGTAGCGATTGAAAAACTTACACACGAAGACCCTTATAGACATAGGTAATTTAGATGACCAAATGGTTCGCCTAGAAGCCTGTGTGACCCCTATTGGTTGTATCGTTTGCAATGCGAATGTGATAGTGAATTGGCCTCCTTTCTCCGGCTTCCAGATTAATCTATTCGGCCCATGTCCCAAAACCACCCGAGGCAAAGTAGCCCGCTTCCTTTGAGTGAACACATCATTCACAGTAGATAGCGAGCCAGTAGGCCCAAGATATTGAGAGATGGGAGTTGTTGGTGAAGATGCTCCCACAGTCTGCATTCCTAGAAAAACCTCAATTGTAAAATCTTCCTGCAAAAAAGAGGTCGATCCGCCTCTAATTAATAAACCAATGTGGCCTTCCGCTATTTGTCTCACACCTAACAATCTGCACCAAACCATAGAATCATTCCTGCTGCATGCCACGACGGAAGGATGTGATACATTTTTGCAATAACGATCCATCATGAATTCACTCCATATGGATCGGTTGTAATGCCCCTAAAGAATGCAAACCGAGACCATTTTGCAAAAACTCCACAACACAATCTTCGCCACGACATCCAATGTCGTTTATTACCGAGAGCTGATTGACCGCACAAGAAAGTTAGCAAGGATAGGTTCAATGTCCAATAACACTTTCTTTGGCAGGTTGGATGAAGCCAATATATATATATAGTCATTGATATCAACACATGACGAATAAGGATCAATCTTCCACCAAAACCGAGTAATATTTCTTGCCAATCTTCCACCCTTGAAACAATTTTCTCCACCATAGGCACAAAGTACACAACCTTGGCTCGTCCCGTGAAAAGGGGGCAGCCAAGATATGTAAAAGGAAAAATCCCCAGAGAGAACCCCATGATCCTCTCAATCATTTGCACTTGGCTCGACTGAGTTCGGCAAGAGATATAGAAAGAACTTTTCCTTGCAGTATTCTTTTGAGCCGAAAAGGTCTCATATTATTGAATAAAATACATTAACCGCTCTAAACTCCTCTTACCACCATTAAGAAAAACGACCATATCATCCGCATAAGCAAAGTGAGAAACAACCATATTCGAATGAGGAACGACATATGGTTCTATGGATCGACTCTCTACAAGATAGTTGAGGTCTCACAAGAAATTCTCAGCTGTTAGTAGTGCCCTAGGACCATTAGCACATGTTGTGCGTTTTGTTATCTTTTGAGCATGTAATTGAATAGTTAATTTTGCTTTTGATTATCAAATGTGTGATTTGATAGTAAAACTCATTAGCTTATGTAATTACTACTCTAGTAGTCCCTAGTTTTATGTAATGCTTAATTACTATGAAATAAAACTAGTATGATTGTTGATTGATGATCTTGTTTTCTTGATCATGTGTAATGGATACAAATCACATCATAGATGCAATATATAGGGATACATTGTATTGGGCGTGATCCAGTCGAGAAGTAATACTTCATGGTCTTAAGTCATAAGTATTACTCATCAATACTATTTTAGAATCCTTAGACCTTATGTCTTCATTGATTCTAGTATGAATGGAGCCACGTTTTGACTCGATCGGACGTTACTTGTAACGAGTAATCAATACGACCGAGATCGGATGTAGTGTCCTATCATAGCTTGAATGTGAGAGACATTGTAAGGAATTTGTCCTCTCTATTATTAGAGAGAGATATCCATGGGCCCCTCGATAGGGAAAGACTGTTTAAATGCATGGTCAGTGCTTTCAAATGTATTTGATAAAGTGGTTATCAAATGCTATTTGTTGAAACAGATCTACCCGGAGATCGAGCATAAATACAATTAAGCTTAATAAGGGTGACGACCACCATGCCTTATGCTTAATTAGGATATCGCGAGACAAAGGGGATTAAATAGTGGATTGATATTAGGGTTCAGTTGTATATTCATTCACTTTGGGTAGTCACAATGTCCCCGCTAGGGGACCGCTTGTGATTTATGGACTCACACTACTACTAAGTGTGTTTTTCATTGCCATTGTGAGATGAACCTACGAGGGTCACATGCATAGGCGAGCTAACGAGCTTTATGTCAGATTCGATTAATCTAGAATGTGTGCAGGTTCATTTGTATCGACATTTGTCTTTCCGAAAATAATAAAGTGTTTATTATTCAAATTAGAGATAGAGCAATTTCGGTATTTTACCTATAGTTTGGGATTATGTGGGAGTTATTATCCGATAAGGACTCCCACTACCCGACAAAAGTCTAGGGGACGTGGGAGTTGAGAACTCCCATTGCTGAGAGGAGTTGAGGGACGTGAGAGTTAGTTCGGGAACAAACTCTCACACCCTATATAATAAACTCTTGGCGAAACCCTAGACTTCAATGCTTTTGCACGAAATACCTAAGAAGCCGAAATAGTTTCAGCCTCTCCCTTTCTCTCTAATTCCGGAAAATCGAGAAAAGACGAAGAGCTAGCAATCGCTGCCCGTTTCAGTCGCGTGGATACCGAGTAGAGGACTTTCCCATGAGGGAGATCAATTGGTGGCGATTAGCATCCAAGAAACGCCATCCTCCATTCAAGAAGCGACTTCTTGAATCAGTAAAATGTAAGTTTTTACCTCTATTTTCGATTCGTTTCATATGAGCGGATCCTTGAGGGAGGATCCATGGGTGTTTGGAGCGAGTTTCCGCTCATGAATCCCTTCATCGACCACCAAAATGAACAAAAGCGGGACATAAGATCTTTTTGCTTTACCCTCCGCCGGATCGAAAGAAACCAAAAGGGAAACCATTTATCGAGCGAGAACCAATTGTACTCAAGAAGGTTACGTACCAATAGGATGAGGTGAGCACTAAAGTAGAATTTCTTCAAGACCGCAATAAGAAAGGAGTGGGAAACACGGTCAAAAGCTTTCATCATGTCGAGGTTTAAAATCATATTGCAACCCTTAACCTTCATATTGAAAGATCCCACAATTTCATAGGCTAATAATATATTATTAGTAATGACTCTTCCACTTATAAAACTGAATTGATTGAACACTTCGCATAGATAAACAAACAGTAAATAGGCACACCCGAAAAACAGTTAAGACGGACATGAACAACTTGTTCCATATCTCCCAATACATCAACACCCAATGAACCATCCCAGAAAATCCAAATGTTATTGACATTATTTCCAAAACAAAAATCAAAACCCAGCCTGCGAGGGTATAATTGTAAATCATCTCATCCCATAATTGGTGCCAACAAAACCAAAAGATTCTAATGATGATCATGTTTCAACTGACGAATGCTAGCAACAATTCTATCATTCGCAATACCACAAATATTCCATATTAGCCAATTCATTAAATAACTGATAAATGAATTAATAAAAGTAGTCAGGTAACTATTGAGTAAGAGAGGAGGAGCCCTTTTGGGCCAACCAGGGGAGCGCCTTACGAAAAAGGTACCTCCGTTGCAATATTAAAATTGGTCAAGTCCAATGTGATGGCATCAATGGGCAGAGCATCCCATGCTACAACCTCGAAAATAGTAGAGTCCTCTAGCTGGGTTGCAATCTGGGTTGAGGTGGCTATCGGATCTTCAATATTACCCGCTTCCCCATCAATTGGACCCTCAAGCTGACTCGCCTCACCATCCATACCCGTGGCTGCCATAGTGTCCCTAATCTGACCCGCCACCACAACCGTATCTGCTACTTATGTACAAATCGGGTCTGATTGACCCGTTTCCACTACCTGCCTAACTGGATGCTGCCTCGTCGTCGCCAATTGAACCGCAAAATCAAGCATCAATTTCGTCATCAATTCCCTGGGAAGCTGAGGATGAGATCTTTTCCCATCTGAGTTAACCAAACGTGAATTAGCAATTGGTGAGAACCCCACACAACCAATCCATATATCATCTTGACTACATGTGTTCTTAAACCCTCAGCCAATGGTGAATTAACAATTGGTGATGCTTCCACGGTCGCCGTGTCTCCTCCACATTAATTATTGTAGGGGCCTTGTGTTTTTCCACGACCACCACTACCTCCGCCACATGAATATTAGGTGCCGCCTGTTATTCCATAACCGCCACAGTTTCCACCTGATTGTCCACAGTTATGATTTCCGAAGGGGTTAGGGTTTGCTACGATTTCACCTCTCTTCATCCGCAATTTTTAACTCGAATTTCTGCTTTTGAAGTAAGTGCCAAAAAGCGAGACTCAACCCCCTTTTTCTCTTCCTAGACAATGCTTCCACCAGTAACATTTCCCACTACTTAGCCAAAAAAAAAAAAAAAACATTTCCCACAAATATCCAATAGTTAGGCAAGGCAAATAAAGCTAAAATTACATATTATTTATTTCTAAAGCTTTTTTTTTTACTGCCAAAATGAAAATTAAAGTGTAAAGCATAAAGTATGTCATAGTGTATATACTGCTTAAAAATATGGACTCAAGGCTAATTCTTGTGATGGTCAATTTGTTAGTAAGTCTTCAATACACTATCTAATATATACTTTAATACATAAATTAAATTATTCAGACATAAAAAAACATGATTAATTAGAACCATTTTTCTACTTCAATATATTGTTACATGTATAGCACTTTAACTAATGTTGTAGACGATATAATAGAAAATACACTAGCACTGAATCTTTATAACGTTGTTGGTCAGGTGAGAAGATCTTGCTGAACTTGTAGTTACTTTTCTATATCAAATATTGATGGAAGCAAAATATTATGTTGGAATAAATTTTTGCAAGTTCTATTGGAGAAGTGCAAATAACGAGCAGTATATCTTTGGTTATTATTTAACAAAACAGTGACTTTCTACTTACATTATTGAATCTTTGGAGACTGAACACAATTATTCTTGATTATTCAAATATCTGTATATATTTCTCTTTGATATCACATATTTACTGAATTTAAGCTAATGTTTTCGGTATTTTTTTAATAAAAAGGTTTTTACTACATTTTTGTTTGATATATTATTTACTTCGATCTTAATTACATAAAATTAATATGAAAATGGTGGGAAATTATTTTTTCCTTTCTAGATATCAAATTATTTTTGTAATGGTAATTTGTTTTTAAAAAAAATTCTTTTACAAAGTAGAAGAGTTGCATGTAAAACCACGGGGGCCAATATTGCGTAATATAAGGTTATTTGTGTTCAGAAATTTAATGTGCACAGAAATATTCATACAATTATTTTTCAAATATTTATCACATTTCAGAACTTGTAAAGAGGATATATTCATATAAATCAACTACAAAGAATTTGTAACGTACTCAAATATATTTTTAAAAATTAAATGGATTAAAAATATATGTTAAATGACTCAACTGAAACTAAATATGAAATTTTGAACTGAATTTATAATTATTAATTCACACAATTGACATATTTTAAAAAATTGAAGGGTTAAATAAGAAGTCTTTGTAAACTTCGGGTCTTAAGGGTATTTGTAGCGGTTTCGGGCTGCCACAATATTTTTTGACTATTTGCGGCGGCTCAACTTCTGCAAATGCTTACTATTTGTGGCGGTTTAGAAATCTATACAAATACATTTACATTTGTGACATTCTTTTTAACACCGTTGCAAGTAATTTGACTTTTTGTATCGGACCTCCACAAAAAAAAAACCCTTTTTCTTATAGTACATCCCTGATCAGAAGATCAATCCAATGTTCAGCTGCATCCTTGGCACCCTTTCTTCTACGATTTCACCTCTCTTCATCCATAATTTTTAACTCAACTTTCTTCTTTTGAAGTCCGTGCCTAGACAATGCTTCCACCGGTAACATTTCTCACAAATATCAAATTCTTAGGCTTGACAAATATAGATAAAATTACATATTATTTATTTCTAAAGATTTTTTTTTTACTGATTAATCGAACAAGGCAAGGGATATATATACCTACCACTAGCATAAAGTAGGTCATAATGTATGTACTGCTCAAACAAATGGACTCAAGGCTGATTCTTGTGACAATCAATTTGTTAGCGAGTCTTCAATACACTATCTAATATATTATTTAATACATCAATTAAATTATTCAGACATAAAAAAAAAAACATGATTAGTCAAAACGATTTTCGTACATCAACATATTGTTACAGGTGTAGCACTTTCACTAAAGTTGTTGACGATATAATAGAAAATACACCAGCACTAAATCTCTATAACTTTGTTGGTCAGTTAAGAAGATATTGCTGAACTTATAGTTACTTTTCTTTATCAAATATTGATGGAAGAAAAATATTATGCTGGAATAAAATTTTGCAAGTTCTATTGGAGAAGTGCAAATAACAAGCAGTATATCTTTTGTTATTATTTATACAAAACACTGACTTTCTAGTTTCATTAATGAATCTTTGGGGACTAAATACAATTATTCGTGATTAATCAATTATCTGTATACATTTCTCTTTGATATCACATCTTTACTTAAATCAAGCTAATGTTTTCAGTATTGTTTTACTACATTTTCGCTCTATATATTATTTACTTAGATTTTAATTAAATAAAATTAATGTGAAAATGGGGGGAAGTTATATTTTCCTTTCTAGATATCAAATTATTTTTATAATGGTAAGTTTTTTTTTAAATTCTTTTACAAGGTAGAAGAGTTGCATGTCAAACCCTTGGGGGCCAATATTGTATAATATATGGTTATTTGTGTTGAGAAAGTTAATGTGCGACTTGTAAAGAGGATATATTCATATAAATCAACTGCAACGATTTCGTAACACAACGTCTATCACTAAGTACAGAACATCTACATCTCTTGTTTTAACATAAAACTCACAAATTCCACTAATCCAACCTCCACCTCTGTCACCAATAAAACCAACTTCCACTAGCCCCCCGACATGGCTTTAAAGCCAAAATAAACAACAAAAGACCGACATGCAAAGGTCAGTAGGAGAGGTCGGCCGGTGAGTATGCCGACTCTTTGTGTTGCTCGAATAATTCAGCTAAAAAATGTACGTTTGACCACCACTCTGATGGTGAAGCAATCGAATGGCTCTTGCACGGAGAAAAGTGTTATAGAATATAGGAAACCGGAACCGGTATCACTCCGATGTTTTCTCGTTCACTTTGCGAATAATTTACTTTTACGAAATGGAAGAATATACTCTATACTACACTGTTTATTATATTATTCAGTATATAGATTAAATTTCTCAAGTATAAAGTAATGTAATTAGACGGAACTACGTTTTTGTTTTTCCTAACACTAATGACATTTTTACATGTGTTGGAATTTTATTATTGTATCAAATGATGCAACAGAGTATACTAGAAAATCTAGAACTTTGTTGGTACATTGCTTATTGAACTTATAACTTCTTTATCAAATAAAGACGCCCTTCAAGAAAATATTCATGCCAGCAAAATAAGACACATGATTCAAAATTTTGAAGTTCTGGTGGAGAAGTGCAAACAATGAGCAATATTTTTTTAAAAAAAATTGAAGTTTCTATAAGTATCTTTTCACCATTCTTTCAAATTCTCCAACATAAAATTCCATTAATGTTCTACATCTCCTCTCACAATGTCAGCACCAGAACCACATTGTTGGAGGGATTTTGTAGCTACTTTGCATTTCTTCTTGTATTTGTGGTTGCATTCCTCACAAGTTAGTGAAATAAAAATAAGAACACGGTTGAAGATGGAAAATAATTTTTTGCACATCCGTTCGGTCAATTGGAATCTTTTTGTTGAGTTTCGAATAGAATCCCTATATCCAATTTTTCAAAAAATTAGAAGATGTTTCTATAGAAATTAAAACTGGAGTGCAAAATAAAAGATTTTTAACTAGACATTCTTTTGTTTCATAATACATGCCTTCCTGAACAGCGATGGATCCAGAACTTCAGATCAGTGGGGGTCAGGAAAGATTCTAGGGAGTTTGAAATTTTTAAAAATACTACTAGATATGGTAAATTTTATATGTAGTTTGGAGTATTTTATCAAGTTCGCACCCCCCTCCCCAAGTTTTTGTATTTTATCAAAAAATATGAAGCATAAAAAAATGACTGAGAATGAGAATGAGATGTCTCGTGGGAAATAGTGGGAAGGAATTGAGACTTGAGAGCTGAGAGACAAGACTATTTT
Organism: Vinca minor; assembly: GCA_026122235.1. Classification (NCBI taxonomy): domain Eukaryota; kingdom Viridiplantae; phylum Streptophyta; class Magnoliopsida; order Gentianales; family Apocynaceae; genus Vinca; species Vinca minor. The sequence continues at coordinate 976,176 of JAOCZM010000280.1, read as the reverse complement.
TTATTAAGAGCAACTTGTTAAATATCCCGCGAAGCGGGAAGGAATTGAGACTTGAGACTTGAGACTTGAGAGATGAGAGACAATACTATTTTTTATTGAGAGCAACTTGTTAAATATCGTCTTGAAGACTAGAAACAAAAAGTATTTTTAAATATTTACAATATTTAAAGCTTCTTGTTAAATATCTTCTAGAAACAACAAGAATGGTTAACACCGCTGCTCCAGTGAGGAACAAAAATTGTTCCGTACGTGCGGAACAAATTCTTATCTGTTTGATCAAAATTTTAAGAATGTTTATTTATTAGTGGGGTCATTAAATTTTTTGTGTAGGGTCATTTATACATTTATTATCTAAATGGAGTAAAATATATCATATATAATTAAAAAAATTCACTGGGGTCATTTGACCCCAGTGACACCCACCTGCATCCCTCACTGTTCCTGAATACGTATAAAGGAAAATGACATATATTTTTAAGACTTGTATTGGGAAATACATTAATTAGCATGCGTTCATTTAGAAGGTAGACAATATCTCTACTTCTGAACAAGATTGTTGAAGTAAAATTTCAGCACAAGAGATTTATGTAATTGCACAGATAATTATACAAAATCCAATGATTCGTTGTAGCGATTTTTTCAATTTGCAATGATCAAGGCCTAACCTAATATTAAATTTGTTACAAGTACTACATATAAGTTTAATGTACTTAAATATATTTTTAAAACTTAAATGGACTAAAAATATATGTTAAATGACTCAATTGAAACTAAATATGAAAATTTGAACTGAATTTATAATTATTAATTGACACAATTGACACATTTTTAAAAGTTGAAGGGTCAAATAGGAAGTCTTTGTAAACTCCGGGTCTTAAGAGTATTTGTGACAGTTTCCGGCCGCCACACTATTTTTTGACTATTTGCAGCGGCTCAAAACTGCTGCAAATGCTTACTATTTGTTGTGGTTTATAAACCGTCACAAATACCCGTACATTTGCGACGGGTTTTTGAACACCGTTGCAAGTAATTTGGCCTTCTGCATCGGACCGCCACAAAAAGCCCTTTTTCTTGTAGTACATCTCTAATAAGAAGATCAATCCAATGTTCAGCTGCATCCTTGGCACCCTTTCTTCTACGATTTCACCTCTCTTCATCTGCAATTTCTTTTGAAGTAAGTGCCAAAAAGCGAGACTCAACCCCTTTTCTCTTCCTAGAAAATGCTTCCACCGGTAACATTTCCCACAAATATCCAATATTTAGGCAAGGAAAATAAAGCTAAAATTACATATTATTTATTTCTAAAGCTTTTTTTTTACTGCCAAAATGAAAATTAATTGAACAAGGCAAGGGATATATATACCTACCACTAGCATAAAGTATGTCATAATGTATATACTGCTTAAAAAATGGACTCAAGGCTCATTCTTGTGACGATAAATTTGTTAGAGTCTTCAATACACTATCTAATATATTATTTAATATATCAACTAAATTATTCAAACATAAAAAATAAAAAAAAATAAAAAATTAAAAAAAAAAAAACATGATTAGTCAGAACCCGTTTCCTACTTCAATATATTGTTACATGTGTAGTACTTTCACTAATGTAGTTGACTATATAATAGAAAATACACTTGCACTAAATCGCTATAACCTTGTTGGTCAGGTAAGAAGATCTTCCTCAACTTATAGTTACTTTCTTTATCAATTATTGATGGAGGCAAAATATTATGTTGTAAGCTTCATCTTAGGTAAAGCAAGCTTCCTCTTAGGGTCGAGATCAATAAAGATAGATTAGGTAGACTCATTGGCTTAAGTCAGAGTACATATATAGACAAAGTGCTAAATCGGTTTGGAATGCAAAAGTACAAAAAGGGCCTTTGTCCTATAGCACTTGGTACAGTTCTTTTAAGACAGTAGTGGGCTAAGACGCTGGATGAGAAAGAACGCATGAGTGAGATTCCATATGCTTCGACAATTGGATCTATCATGTATGTCATGTTGTGTACTCACCTGGATGTCTTGTATGCTTTGAGTATAACGAGAAGATACCAGTCAGCATACGGTGAGCGTCACAGGATAGTCGTCAAGAATATCCTAAATTACTTACGAAGGCATAATGATACGTTCTTAATCTATGGTGGGGAAGACGAGATCCTTGTAAGTGGTTACACTAATGCTAGTTTCCAAACCGATAAAGACGACTTTAGATCGCACTCGGATTGTGTATTCTACAACTAAAGCTGATTATATAGCTGCTAAGGAGGCAGTTTGGATCCAGAAGTTCATTGCTGAATACGATTGATAACTGTTGTGACAAAAATGGGGCCATATCCCAGTCAAAGGAACCACGATCTCACCAAAGGTCCAAATATATACTCAGGCAATATCACCTAATCTGAGAGATTATTGATAGGGGTGATGTAAAGATTTGTAAAGTACATGCGGACTATAATATCGCCGATCCACTAACGAAACTGCTGACACAACAGCAACATGATCGTCATACTTGTAGCATTGGTATCAGATACCAAGAGAACCGGTCTTAGAGATAGTTCTTATGTACAATATGCACTAAAAGGAAAGGTTGTTGTCTTTAATGCAAGTGGGAGATGTATCTTATTTATTTTTCATTATGATGAAATATTAAAGGCAAAATTCCATTATTATGTTGTATTACTAGTGTGCAATAAAATTTTACATAATAACGTCCTTTGAATAATTATTGTAATTGTTACATTGAACTATTCTAAATGTCTCTAGTCCATCATTGTTGTGGAATGCTTATGACAACCATAATGTGGGAGATTAGTATGTGTCCTGATTAATATTGGATATCTAATCATTACATGGGAAACACTTCATGGATTATTATATGAATGTCAACAGTGTTTCTTATTATGATTCTGTTTGTATCTGAATCCTTCGACTTGAAATCACACAAGAATTTCCTACATGGCTAATGGTATGCTTTGATGGTGTCAAACTCTATCTGTAACTAGATGGGATATAAAGGCATTTGTTGGGTGTATTTATGAATCATGTGTAGGATGAGGTGTGATAGATAGAGGATTTGTTCCTCCTATATAACATGAGTGATATCTTGGGCCCCTTGATGGAGTGAGGATAATTCATATGGCCATGAACAAGTGAATGAATATGAGTCATTTGATTAGTCTACTAGTGAATCAAGAAATTGATTGATTGAACTATACAAGTGTGATATTCTCCATGACTTGTGTTCAATCTAGATATCAAGGACATAGGGATTAGTACATAAGGTCATAACAGTGATTATTTGAATCACCTGAATATTTGTCAATTGGGAGTAATGATGTGTTGCTAGATATCTATCATTACTGTTGACAATTGTTGTCACGGCAACATAGAAAATACATATTGGGTCGCACACTGTGATCAATTGGATTGGGCTTATTGGAATTTACATTTGATATAGATGCTCCAATTGGATTGAGTAGTTAATTGGATTGGGCCGACCAATACTCGATTGGTCAAACCGATCTGAATGAAGCTGTATGTTAAACCGGATATGATCTGTTGAACTGGAAAATCGGTCCAAGAACTTGAAAGAGTCTAAACAGCCATTTGTGAGGTGTGTGTGTGTAGTGGCGATGATGGGAGCTAGTTAAGGGGAAAATGGAAGTAGTGGTGAATTGATATTCATCCCACTATTCATTTACCTAAAATAATCAATTGTTGAGTACTCTCATTATCCAAATTACTCCCTAGGCAGCAGAAATCCTAGAGAAAAGACACACCACCAAAAACATAAAAGTTAGAAGAAAATTAGATTTTTCGTTCTTCCTTTTTCTGGTTTTTTTCTTAAACCTATATTCTTAATTCCTGAAGATTGTCTTCAACCTTGGGAGCTCTCTGACTAGCATTAGAGACGTCAAGAACAAGTTCAAATTGATCGTATGGATACCGCTAGAGACAAGAACAAGTTCAAGTTCATTGGTTCTTACTCGTGAATGATCTTGTTAGAAACGAATTCCGCTTTTACTTTCCGATGCACTTCGTTTAGGAATCCGAATTTCTTTCTTTCAATATCTAGCCTTGGCTTAGATATAAGACTTACACTAAGTGTTCTTCCAAGCTTCATATATATCTTGCTTAATGTTTGTCTTATTACTTGAGTTGTTTGAACTTACAAGCTTTGCATATAGGAACCTTGAATAAGTTTATCCTTGATCATATACATTGTCTTGTGTTTTTATGTGTTGCTTTTAACACATAAGTCATATAAATCATCTTTATGTTATTAATCAACAGATATATTGTCTGGCTGGCTCTATCGAGACGAATTCATTTTTCGTCACTTTTCCCTATTAGTTGTCTAGTTTGGCACAATACGAGCTTTGATTCGGAAATACTATTGGCTAAGAAATAATTTATTTTTAATCTTCTTAATGTCTTAAGTGGAGATTCAAAAGCAGCTACTCAATTCGTATAAATAGCTTGAAATATCATGTATAATAGGAACAAAGCTATAGTTGAAGGGCAGAAACGTTCTGCTAAAGAAATTGTTTTTCTAGACCTCACTTCAACTGCAGAGTACTCGCAGGTAATTTCTATTACAAGATTATAATAAGGGAATTCTAGTCCTAATTTTAATATTTCAACAAGTGAATTAGTAATCAAAGATCTCAACAAAATCATGTTAAAGCCCTATCCTCAAAGGCATATCAAAAGGAAATATCCAGCCGCCAATAAATTAAAGCTTAATGTTGATGGCTCGTGTATCTCAGGATCAGCAGGAATTGGTGCTATTTTGAGAAATCACAAAGGCAAATTTGTAGCAGGTTTTCACGTTTTGTAGCCTCATCCCTATATCCAGAGCATGCCGATGTGCTACCCATTCTAGAAGGAGCACGTTTCATCACAAAAAGAAACTTATTCCATTGTAAAGTTAAAAGTGTCAAAGCATTGTTAACAAAATAGTTCAATATGAAGAAGATCTATACTAAGAGTATCTATATTCCTTTTCGGCCAATATTTTGCATGTTCATAGGTCTTATAACAATCCAACTTATATATTGATCAAACTAGCCACGAAGAATTAATTCTCATCTCAGCGGTTTAGAGATCCGCCAAAAAGTTTCCTACTACATATATCTGATTATTAATATATGATCATATGTTTCCCCAGGGCCGGTCCTGACATTTCGGCGGCCCTGTGCGAAAACTAAAAATGGGGCCCTTCGTATAAACATTAACATTTTCAACTTGTTACAATTTTTAAAATAAACGAAATATGACATTATAAAACTACAAAATATGCTTTCTTCGAGCATTGGTGGAGGCAAAATCGTCAATAATAGTATCAATATCGTCATTAATGGCTTGATGCCTTGAAACATGTTCATGATATCTTGGATATTTGAGTTGGGCTTAACATATAAATCTGCACATTGGACTATAGGAGTAATGGACATGGATGTCTACATGGTAGCTTGGATATTTGGATTGGGTTTAACATATAAACAGTTATACTTAAAAATTTTGGGCCCTTGCGGTTGCACCACCTCCTCCTTCTTACGGGCCGGCCCTGTGTTTCCCCTAAAAAGGAAATAAAACCCGTTTTCATTATTTTTTACCTTTTTTAAATAACAGAATGGTAAAGTTACATGCTACTATAGAACCACCAAATATTGCTGATAATGTTTAGCAATGATCATACCTTGTTAGTAGTTACCGACGCGCACGACTGCTTTCTCTGTTCAAAATATTCACTTTTCTATTAATTCTAAACAGTGTTATATGAAATACAAAGCATTAATGATATACATAAGTGTGGTTGCTTTATATTTCATTTATCAAAAAATAAATATTTAATTTCTATATAAATAAATCAAAAAATAAAAATTCAATTTAATAGTTGTGATGAGTGCATTTGTCATGTTAAAACTTGAAAGTATATTTAAATTTGTAAAATTCAATATTCAGATAAGGATGTTTAAGGAAAAGTGTGATGACAAAACTGAACCACACCGCACAAGCCAATCGTCATATTTTTTAATAAAGTAGCATTGCTGATGTAAAGTATTGGTTGGATATATATTATTCACTTGAAAAATATTACAAAATTCTTCCTTCAGAGGAAGAGGGTTTCAGACAGCGTTATCTATATGTACTAGTAGAGAAGATAAAGTTGAAGAGCACATCATTTTCTTTATTAATTTTTTTTAGGGATGGGAATTATAAGTTTATGCATGAACATGAAACATTCAATTTAATACAGGGGAAGTACTATTTCAATAACCACAATTGTTGAATCTTTTTATTTAGATTAGTAAAAGTGAACCCTTATAAAAAAAAAATTGCATTCTCCCCTTGGCCACATTGTTCGCATTCATGATTTAGCAGTCCGGCTTCTATGCAGAATAGGAAAAATTCTACACCGTACGGAACAATCTGGGCCATCGGATGATAGGTTTAACGGCCCAGATTTTGAAGAGAGAAAAGTTGCGGCTGTGAACTTAAAAAATAAAAAATAAAAAAATTTCTCTCTCCAAATCTGGACCGTTTAAATCTATCATCCGACTGCCCAAATTGTTCTGCAATGATTCAGACGACAAATCAGACAAGAAGTATATCCTCAGTCTTGATGAGGATGCACAAACCGATGCTGTAAAGCAGGGACGAAGCCAGGAATTTGATGTTGGGGGGCAAAACCGATAAAATTCTTAGGGGGCAATAAAAAAGGGAAAAAAAATTCTTTGGGGGGGGGGAATTGATAAAATTTTCCAAAATACACATAAAATTTTGATAAATAGAAGTATTTTTAAAAATTTCGGCACCCCCGTCTTCGCTCCTGCTGTAAAGGACGAGAAAGAGGCCTTCGATGCTGAAGAATCCGAGCCTGAATGATGTGATAAGTGTTTGTAGGAGACTCAGCCGGCGGCTTTACCTTTTTTTATATAAATTTTTTTTATTCGGGGGAGGGACCTATCAAAGAAATGAGAGAATTCAAAAAATATGGAGGAGATTCAAACTCATGATCTCTACGTCATAAACTCTCAGCCTTTGTGCGGCAACGACTCACAGCTCTACATTTACTTAGCCTACCTTTGATGGTTAAGTTGAATTTAATAGGTTTTCTTGCTTTACTATTGTAATAGCTCCCTTGTTTATTTAGGTTAGAAGGAAGAAGTTAGAGAGTGTAGCTCCGCATCTTGATCCTAGACATTGGAGGCGTCATCGGCCATAGGCCTAATTTACCATGAAACCGGCGTACTTTTCATTGTTTCTCATCGTTCCACATTGTTGCAAAATTGTGTTGTTCTATGTACACATTTACATTTTAGATAAAAAAGAGAAACGAATGGGCAATACGTTGGCTCATTTGTTGGGACTGGTCTTCCTCCTTTTGGTCCATTCAGCGGTTTTGGCTGATCTTCGAAGCTGAAAAATTCCCTCTTTTTTTCCTCAGAGAGCAAGTAATAATCGATTCGTTACTTCTTCTATGAATAATAATCGATTCGTTACTTGGAAGGTTATAATTCAAACCCCTTGAAATATTAGAAAAAAATATTTTCGAATTTGAATTAGTTTTTCATTACTATATTTAAGAAATCTGTAATATCCATTTCGAAAATCCATGACTGAGTAATGATTGTTAGTAACTGAAATCACAAGTGCAATTGCTACAATTCATCTCATCAAAAATTGAACGTTACGTTTACTTATTTATCTAAGGACATTGCTTTGGGGGAGGTAAAATTTAACCAAGTAAATAATTGGGTGAATTCCTTATACCAAATGAAAGTAAATAGTATTTAATTTGTATTTTAGTCAATTTTGTTTAGCCGTTAAACTTTTTTCCTTTATAATATGAATCCGAAATTGAACATTTAATTCCGAAGGTATTATATATATATATATATATATATATATATATATATATATATATATATATATATATATATATATACGAGATATTGTTTTAGTGGTCAAGCTAAGCCCTCAGTGATGTAAATGTTATAAGTTCGAATTCTCTCCCGCTTCTTAATTCCTCATATTTTTTGTAATAGATATATCCCCTCCTCCAATAAACAAAAAAATAATTTATATATATTGAGATAGATGAGTGTTAAAGATAAAGAAGATGGAAAAAAAGGCTTCAATATATTAATAATTGATTGCAACTATAAAAACAAATAGGGATATCGCAAGTAATTTACACCAATTTGGAAATAAATTTTGACAATATTTCCATTCAAACTTGAAGACCCAAAAAGATAACTGAGAACAAGAAAGTAGCTAAAGACTTAGTGGAATACAATTTTGGTGAAGCAGAATAGTTCCCATATGGATAATAGTAAGGACTTGGAGGTGAATAGTAAGGATTTGGAGGTCCATTTTGGCAGCACTGAGTAGGAGCTGCAGGAGGACAGTTGGCTTGTTGACCAGGCTGAGGAGGTGGTGGTGGTGGTGTACCATACGAAGGATTACCGGAGGAGGCTGGAGGCGGCGGAGACTGACACGTGTACGGACAGATGGTGCAGTTTCCGCAACCTCCAGCTGCCGGTGGAGCCATGGAGATGGAGCCATCACTGTGATTATCTTGATCAGCTGGTGGAACTTGTAATTCACCATCACCACAAGTAGTTGATATGAAGAATGAAAATGCTAGAAAAAATCAAAAGTTTTTTTTGAAGACATCTTCAAAAGACAATTGGATTTAAGGATATATCAAAGAGTTTAATGGATTGAATGGCAAATTTTGGTGTTCGGTTCTGATTTTATAAAGCAGCTGCACCAGGAGAGGAGAGTGCCAGCTGTCCCACAATTTTTCTTTTTTTCTTTTTTTAGTACCAAATTTTAAAGGGTGAAAATCGTCTGTCAACGTCGTATGCTTCTATTCCTATACACAATCAATTATATATATATATATATATATATATATATATATATATATATATATATATATATATGGTGAATTGTAATTAGTGAATGTAAGAATGTGAACATACACGGTGCTGGATAATTTTTTGCCAATTTTGAATTGCCTTTTTTATTTTCCACTTATGGCAAACAATTATCTGTCTCCATTCTATGTCTCATTTTCTATCATCACGAATAAATAATTGTTATGTGTTAACTTTTCTCTACGAGTTCCGCTATTTTTTTTAGATTATAAATTTTTTAAATAAAAAATTAACACATGCCAATTTTTTATTAATAGTATATGAAATATGACACTGAATGAGAACAGAAGATTCCTACTATTCACTTGTATCATTCCTGAATCTTCTTTAGATTTACTACTACCACCGTTTCACGACTTTCGGTATAGAAACATAAACATGAGATAAGGATTCAATATTTTTTTCTTTGTTAGTAAATAAGTTAATTGACTAAAATAACATCGATTAAGAAGCGAAATAACTTTTAATGAAATATAAGTAGATATTCTTAACTTTCTTGGGATCTTTCTTAACGAATGTTGTTCTTTTTTGAAAAAAAAGTTGTTTAAATGTTGAGTACCTAGTAATGTGAAAAACTTTAAAGTGTATATTGAAAATGTTTGTATTTGCTGGAACTAAAAGTACTATAATTGTTTATTACTTAAAGTAAAATTGGAATAAACCTAATAAATTTATTAAGAATTTCTTAAATTAAGAGTTATGTCGAATAATAAAAAATAGAAGATATTGACAATTTTTCTTTTTTTAATTCGGGGATGGGAGGGGGGAGGGGAATGTCGAACCTGGGAGACCTCATAGTCTCAGGCAGAGTGCTCCCCCACTGAGACTGCCAATCTCTTGACTATTGACAATTATTTAAAAACATACAGAATATAAGTATCTGTTTATAAATTACTAACTACCAACATATAACTTCTATTTCCGTCCCAAAATTAATATATGAAGAGTTTGCAACGTATGGGCCTGAATTCGGTCATAAATGCCACATACACAAATTTTGCCGCATAGAGAAGCAATGTGGCAATTGAATTGATTATGGATAGTGACAAGAAACAACGCGAAGATTTGCATCAGCAAAGGAAAAAGAGTACAGATTTATGTATATCAGCAATTTTAGCATATGTTACTGTGACCGATCATTCTGAGGCTGGAGGAGGCAATGGAACTCTTAGATGTCATTTTGTCTTTGAACCCATTCAAGAATTTGACCAAATGAAATGAATGACTTATTAGTGTTTATTTGCAGAAAATATGGTATTTCTTCATTAATTAATTTGTCAAAATTAGGACATTTGAATCAAGTAATTGTCACGCCTGCGGACCAGGGTCCTTGAGGCTGTATTTGAAAACCTGAAAACCTGACATGACTGCATTGTCGAATTAAACTTTAAGAATATCATGTCAGTTGTAAACTAAGCGTATAGAGACCGAAATCTTTCATGCCATTTAGATGGCGAAACATCATCAATGGTCAACTTATAGTAGTAATCACTTCTGATAATTGAGTCGCTGAAATGAGGAGGGTACTTATATTCAAAGAATATATGCCTAAATGGTTTCAATTATCTAACTAATATCCTTAAATCTTTAGAAAAGCATTATTACAAGATAAATAAGAAAACTAATTTTAAATATGTAATTCCTATATTTTATTTCGTTTTAAAGAAATAGAATAAAACTCTAAAAGCATCTCTACTCCCAGTCCTTCTCGTATGGACTATCGTACACTTCTAACTCGTTCTTTGAAAAACAAAATAGCCAAGGAATTAACTACAACAAAGTGAACATAGAAACGCCTCTTGGAAAAAAAATTGGTTATATATAGTTTTCACAAAACATACAGTCTTACAGAAGTATATTTTAAACAAAATTATTTGGCAGAAACAATTTTTTTAAAAACTTTCAGAAATTCATACATATTTCTTTTTTTAGAGCTGCAAAACAAAACAGAATTTACAAAGTGATAATTCGACCGGTTATCATAGGTTTACCGAAAGAGAAACTGATATCAGCACTGAACTTTAACCCTCTAGGAATGGGTCACATAAGACAGGGACGAAGTCAGGAATTTGATGTTAGGGGGTGAAACTGCAACAGTATGTCGAACTATATATAAAAACGGCAAAAAAAATTCTTTGAGGGGAGAAACTGATAAAATATTCCGAACTACATATAAAATTTACTATACCTAGTAGTATTTTTTTAAATCTCGAGGGGCAGTCTTGTCTTCGTCCCTGAATAAAGAGCCCAAGCAATTACCCTTTTAGGAGTGTCAAAACAGAGTGGCAATATTGTCTCTAGTACCCCTAAATCATCCCGCCAAGTATCAAATAGTAACAAAAATATTCAGATCAAGGTCAACCAGACCCACAATTTTCATTATCAGCACCCTAATAATAATCTTGTAATATACATATCATATTGATTTTTCGAAAACAGAACATGAACAAAATTTGTGTTAAATTTCATCAATGGAGAAGATGAAGAAGCTTGCCAATGAAAGAGAGAGTACAGAAAGAACATAGGAAGGAGAAAAACAGTAAAATCATTTGGAAATTTTTCTGAGTTTTTTGTTAATGAATAAAGTGCTTCTTGAGCTGTATTCAGTGGCGTAGCAGGAATTTGTCATATGGGGGCGAATTTTTTACTGAACATTTTTTGGGGGGAGAAAATATATAAGAAAATATCACCCCAAAAAAATTTTCCTATAGAAAATTTGTCGTTTCTGAAAATTTTAGCTCCGCCAGTGGCTGTATTTATACAAGACTAAAAAGGAAATAAACTACAATTAACTAACTAATTGACATCTAAAAGCTACTTAAGGAAATAAAATAAAATATTTAATGGACTCGGGCTTTGGTGTACTCCCTACATTCCTATTTAATTGTCGTTTAGGAGATTTATAGGTATTCAAATTAATTGTCGTTTAAGACTCTTTTATTAGTTGTCAACAATTTATTCTAATTATAGCCTCGACATTTCTTTTATTTGTCGTCCCTATTTTTTCCTTTCTTTTCTTATGCTATAGAAGTGAGAAAGAGTGGTGGGTAATATTGAAACTTTCGGTGAAAATGGCAAGTTCCTTAATTTTTTAAAATTGTCTAAAGAGTCTTATATTTAGGAATGGAGGGAGTACTGAATATTTACAACTTTACCCAATCTTTTTTCTACATGACCCAATGACCGTTACGCAGCCCATTTTCTGCATAATTCTTCAATAGTTTCCTTCCAAACCATGCACTCTAAGAACACTGCATGCTATTACTTCTTCAATTTTTTATTTCCTTTTCTTCTAGATTCCTCATAATCCATACACATTACATCTTGTCATTTTCCATTCTTGCTTAATTTTAACTCCCCCACAAGATGGAACACTAAACATGTTATATAATCCAAGTGAATGAACAAGGATTTCCAATCTTCCTATTGACAAAGCTTTTGTAAATGCATCAGCTAATTGGTACTCTGATGTTATTGGCAAAAGATTTATCAGCCAAGTTTGATATTTTTCCCTCAAAATGTGACAGTCAATTTCCACATGTTTAGTTCTTTTATTGAAGACTGCATTCTCTGCTATGTGCAGTGCACTTTTACTATCATAAAAAGATGGAACTGCTCTCCCTTGCTTAACCCCTAAATCCTTCAACAAATTCACTAACCATTGTAATTCACAGGTAGTTAAGACCATTGCCCTATACTCGACTTCTGCTGAGCTTCTTAAAAGTGTGGGCTACTTCTTTGATCTCCAAGAAATAAAAAAAGGTTCCTAAAAATATACAAATACCGGTCACAGATTTTCTTGTTTCTATGCACCCTACCCAATCACTATTTGTAAATGTCTTTAACTCAATACTATTTTCTGCTGAATATAATAGACCTTGCCCTGATGCATTCTTCAAGTACCTAAGAACTATGTGTGCAGCTTTCAAGTGTTGTATTGTTGGCTTATCTAAAAATTGGCTCAGTTGTTGCACTGCAAATGAGATATATGACCATGTTACTGTAAGGTATAAGATTTTTCCTATCAGCCTTATATATGGTGTGATATCTTCCAACATTTTTGATTCATCATGAGCTAATTTGACCACAGTTTCCATTGGTGTACTTACTGATGCACATTCAGTAAAACATGTTTCCTTTAACAAGTCCAAGAAATACTTTAGTTGTGTTAACACCAAGCCCTTTTTATTCCTCATCACCTCAATCCCAAGAAAGTACTTCAATTCTCCTAAATCTTTGATTTTGAACTGATTGTGCAAAAATATTTTGACTGAATTTATTTCTTCTAGCTTGTTGCTTACCAATATAACATCATCTACATATACTAACAAGGCAATGAAGCTTCTAGGTTTTTGAAAGTCTTTCTTAATGAAAATACTATAGTCATGCCAAGCCTGTCAAACCCTAATTTTAGCAATTCTAACGTTGACTTTGTATTGCATTCACTACTTGCATGTTTAAGTCCATAAAGTGACTTATGTAGTTTACAAACAAGCTTACTTTTTGGTGCAACATAAGCTTGTGATGGCACCATACAACTTTCTTCATGCAAATATCCATGAAGGAAGGCATTATTGATGTTCAACTGATGTATAAGCCATCTTTTTTCAACTACTAAGGCTAATAATGTTCGGGCTTTGCATGGGTCTGGCCCAACTTTTCCATTTCGGTCATGACATGGCACTCAAAAGTTTGGGAGAAACATTTTTGTCCAGAACGGAAGTCCCACTTCCGTCCTGGGGCCATAACGGAAGTGGGAGTTCCGTCCTGGGTGACGTGGCAGTTTTTACCACGCGCGTTGCCACGTGTCCACGACGGAACTCCCACTTCCGTTCTGGACTGGCAGTGTGTTTGTCTCAATAACGCTTAGTTTTTTTTTTTTTTTTTGAGGTCTATGTTTTTCAGTGGTTATTTTTCTCAGGTGTTTGTATTACAACAACCAAAACAATATTTCCAAAACACATTGCTTACTAAAATTTGCGAAAGAAAATGAATAAATTGTATATTAATATAAAAACAAATAACAGAATAATCGGAATAATATTTTACATCGGAAAAAAATTAACATGCTTCGTAACTACAATGAACGAAACGTAAACAACGTAAATGAAAAACCTATCTAGGGCACCGAAGGTGAGTATCGAACGGTGAGTCTCGGGTCCGGTCGCAGGAAGTAAATGCGGCCATCTCTCACACGCACGGCCCTACCAAAATTGGTTGTGATGACTTCCGCGCCTTCGTGGTCGATAAATATCTGCTCTTCGGGGTTTAGCGGCATCGGCAACGGAGTCTGATGCTGCGTCTCAGGGATGTGCAGGTTGTACGAAGGCGACCCTCCCTAGTAGAAGACCGGCTGTGCAGATGTAGAGGGCCTGGCACCAGGATCCCTTCCCGTCTGAATACCCGCTGAATAAGTACCGGGTGATGCAAATTGGTATTCAAAACGGGAGGGTACGTCGGCCTGACTGGGAAACTGTGTTTGTGCCGGAGACTATGGCGGATCTGTCGCCGGTGCAGTCGGCTTTGGTGGCCCGCCGCGCTGTCGTTGTCGCCTCGCCGCCAAGTCCTCCCGCGCGGCCTCCCGGTGCCTCCGCGTACCTTGCCTTCCCCTTTGGGACCTGTCCGGAACAGGCTCCCTCGGCTGCGTCCCCGGTTCCAGAACAGCAGACTCTGCCACATCCGCAGCTCGCGATCTGCAGGTCAGGGACTTCTCGGCCGCCACGAACGCCTTTTTGATTGTCTTTGAAGCCCAGGAGACGAGGGACCTGTAGTGGCCGATTGAGTTGGAGGCCGGCTTATCGAGCTCCGTGATTATGAGTCTGTTGGCATCCGCCTGCAACATCAAATCTCGTGTCAGTATATTATAGAAAAGGAAAAACCATGTACACAAACAAAAAGTAAAAACTTACAATAATGTCCTCGGAAGGCGCGATGGGTTGAATGCCCATCGGGAGTGGACCGGCATCCCTGTTGCGTGGGTTTGTAAGGAGGTGAACGGTAATGCAATTGTACCAATCCATGTACTCACGGGTTGGTAAGATCACATTACCGGGGACCGGGACAGCGTTCGCGAGTGCATCCGCTCGCTCATCCCACATCTCTATGTAGTCTTCGTGCTTTTTCTCCCAGTTCATATTCGATCCCGCCGTGTGGGTGTGGACGTCCTGGCCCTCTGTCGTACCCTCCGCCACCGATGGGGTTGGTATCACCTGCTGGAACCCGAATTGCCTAGCAACCCGGTCCGGCATGTGAAACTCAACCAACTCGAAACACGCGAGTGGCGTACGGACCCAACAGGTGGACAGGAAGCCGTCATCGCGAGCAGCCCGGTTGGCAATAACCCAGTCGGGGTACGGCCTCCACATGAACTGTCAAAAAAATTGTACATTAGCATAAATTAATTGCGCTAATTAAAAAAATGAAAATACGAAATTTACGATAATCCTTACCCCCTGAGCGTCCGTCAATCTCAAGCTGGTCGCGAAACACTGTCAGCTGAGATTTGGGCGCGTTCTTGAAACTCCGGGCGGTATTACAACGCGCCCCGTACGCTCGGCCGTCCACGGGAATTTCATGTATATTCTCTCCCCGGTTCGCCAGCCGGAGAAATGATATGCACTCCCACGCCCACAACTGGTACAAACAAACACGGATTAATTATCAAATATTTAAAAAAAATGCATGGAACCAATAAAACCGCATTAAAACTTTCACAAACCTGGATCAAAAGGCTGAAGGAACCCAAGAGGGGGGGTGAATTGGGTTTCTAATAAATCTTGTAAACTATTTCCAAATTAACCAATGATAGTGCAAGTTTAACAAATGCTAAAGCAAAAACCCAATCAACATGACAAAGGATTTAGAGTGGTTCGATTCACTTAGAATCTACATCCACTACCTTGAGCCGCACCCAAGGATTTCAACAAACTTCACTAAGAAGATGCCCACACAAAGTAGGACTTTACAATTGTGGCTAACTCACTAAGAGTTTTACAAACACAACCACAAACAAAAGCTCACTAAGAACTTGCCCACACTAAGTAGGTCTATTACAAAATTAACCCTATCACTAAGAAAGGGAATAAGATGGAATTCAATACAATGAAGTTCACTCTTCTAAGTGAAAGATATAATACCTTTGAAGTACAACAATTGTAGCTCTTGAACATAAGAAGCTCACTCTTTGTCTTGCTTTTATAAAATGCACTTGAATCATCTAGATCATTTGCAATGAAGTGCTTTTTTTCTTTTGAGAGTGTTTTGGCTTGATAAGAAATCAATATAACTTTGTTGTGCAAGCCTTAAAATGATTCTCTAGCTTTGGAGAATATATACATTTCAAAATAGGCTGAAAATCGACTTTGCAACGGTCAAATAACGGCTATATTCTTACAGAGTTCGGTTGACCGAAGCTCGAACTTCGGTGCACCATGCTTGAGGTCGGTCGACCGACCGACCTCGGTCGACCGAGCTTCACAGTGTACTCCTTGTTTTGCTTCGGTTGATCCGAGGCAAAACTTCGGTTGACCGACTTTCCGGACTTTCAAAGATGATTTTTAAACACTTGTTTTCAAGTCTAATGAAGTCTAAAAGGTTTTCCCAAAAGGTAACACATAAGAACACTTGGAAAACTTTTCTAAAAGACTTAACTATGAAATCAAAGGCTTTTTGTATAAGAACACATGTAAAGATCATTTCGAAACTTAAGCCTTTTTGAAAACGTGTTTATGAAAACATGTATGCAAGACTAGAGTGAAGAGCTTATGTTCATTTGAGCATTGGTTAGAGCTTAATGATAAAGACCAATAAAGACAAAGCTAATCTAACCAACCTAAGTCTTCAATCTTCAATCTTGAAAGATAAGCCTTGAATATTATGTCTTTGAATCTTGAACATGGCTTGATTGAAGTACTTAGAGCTTCCATATTGAGTTCCAATATTCTATCACATAGATGAAAACATTAGACACAAACATCAAGTGTTTGTCCATTATCAAAAAGCGAGTTCGTTCGCCCTTAGGGGCTAACAATCTCCACCTTTTTGATTATGACAAACTTTGATGCAATTAGATAGGATATGGACAATATTAAGAACAAGGAAGCATGGCAAAAGGATATACGAACAAGTAAGATTAAAGACTAATGCTTATAAGATAAACCAAGTAAACATGGAAGCTAAAAGCATTAGTAAGAATACTCCTTTCGCCATATGCATTAGGGACTCTTTGTAGAGCCCTAATTCCCAACCAACCTCCTTGCCTCCTTCCTTCCATCAAATAGCTTTCTTGTGTGTATTATACAAACCTTAGTTTACACAAGAAGCTAACTTACCATTTTCATCAATGTTGATGTGAGTGCTAAGGATCCTATTAATAAGAACATTGCTCACACAAACATTAGAACTCTCAATGGTTTGTTATCATCAAAACAACATAGAGTACCTTTGCCCTTAGGGCTAACAATCTCCCCTTTTTGATGATGACAAAACATTGATGCAAATGGGAATAATATACAAAAGATAAAGCTTTAACGTATATAAACATGAATGCATGAGATAAGGATATTAAGGATCTAGGCAAGTAGATACACATTATTCAACTCCCCTATTTTAAAGAATCTCTTATCTCTCCCATTTTACAAAGTTCTAAGCTTTCTCTTTTTTGTAAAATACTTCTCATGGCACATTTGCAACACTAAAAATTCTCCCCCTTTTTGTCAAACATCAAAAAGGGATATCAGAGCGCCAATATGAAAAGCATTTACTCCTCCTCTTTATTGAAGAAAATTTGATACCAATTGAAGAAAATTTGAAATGCCTTGATACCAATTGTAGAATACCAATTGTAAAAGAAAGCAAAAGAGGAATATGGATTAAATTTTGGAGAAGCTTGATGAAATATACGAATTCTCCCCATAAAAAATGATATCAATTGAAAAAAAAATCTAATACCACTTGAAAAACAAAAGCGATACCAATTGTAGAAACCTTTTAAAATACAAAGGAGAATCTTAATGGTCTAATAGATTGAGAAGATAAGAACCAAAGGATCAAACCTAAAGACCAAAAATCATTTTGAAGAAGGTTGATTTTGAATAAGCTTGATTGATTTCTAAAAACAAGGAGTCCATAATAACACATAAAACAAAAGGTGGTCATATATGGCTCAAAAAGAATCTCAACCTAAGCTAAAACAAGGGATATAAAGGAATAAACCTTAAAGCACAATCTCCCTCGTTTATCAACCATACCATGTTAGCTATTTAAGATGAAAAACAAGTTGAAAATATAACATTTGTAAAACAAGTTGAAAATATAGCTAACAAGTATTGGATGTGATACCAATTGTTAAAACATAAAAGTTAAGCATATGTATCACAACCAAAAAAAAATTTAGAGGAAGTATTAGATAACACTTTTTAGTGCATTCCTCTAATAAGTTAATGGTTAGCTAAATGAGTATAACACTCTAGAAGCAAGACTAACCAATAACTCTAATGAGATCACAAAGGATATGAATATCAATTGTAAAGAATATGATCTCATAGTTATTTAGGAAGAACACATGTAGAATATGAACATATATACCATGTATAACTTCCAAAATAACTAACACAAATTGGCTATAAGATAAGAAAGTTGAAAACCAAGCCAATAAGTGATGTGATGATGTAAGATATGGAAAATTGAGAATACATCACATATTAGGGGGTACAAGATGAAAACATTTGAAGACTCCCCTTTATCTCTTAATGATGCAACATTTTAACATGATACTCAAGGACGATAAATATCAAGCACATCATGTTAAGCATATGCAAATGAAGATCAAGCACCATAGAGATAAATTTAGTGCATTCTTGAAGATCTTGATACCAATTGTGATTGTGTTTGTACTCTAATTAAGATCTCGAGATATAAGTTGAGCATAAGACACATCATCAAGATAAAAGAACAAATGCACACAAAAAGAGAGTTTAGATAAACATGTTTATGCTTTTAAACCATCATTCTTGTCAAGTTTTGAAATAAACAACTAACATGTTGACAAGCAAAACATGATGTACATAAACCATAATCAAATAGGCACAAAACTCTCTAGTCAATAACTAAACTCATCATATAGGTAGGTTTTAGCTCATAAGGATCAACAACAATAGTAATGATCACTAACAAAGGATGAGTTAAGCCTTGTACCTCAATGCTCAAGGAGCTTGGACTTCTTACCATTTAGGTTGATCTTCTTTATCAATCAAGTCCATTGAGGCCTTTAGTGTGATCTTTGTCATGATCATCACTTTCAATTGAAGCTCATTGAGAGGTTGACTTATGATTGCTCCACTTTCTTTGATGTTCATCATTGATTGATGAGATGACAGCAATCTCCTCCTCTTTTCATTGTAGAGTCATTATTGATGGGTGACCTTTCTTTACTTGATGAATCCTCTACAATCTTGTGATCCTTGGCATTGGACTCTTTTCTTGGAGTCTTAGCTCACTTGTGCCATTCCTTGTAGTTCATATCTTCTTTTTGAACTTTAGAACACTTTGTAACCTACAAGGAATTCTTGAGAACTAATTTGGTACCTTTTCAAAGGTCCTTCAAGATTAGCTCAATTTCTCAAGTAAACACATATTTGCTTAAGGATCAAAAACTAAGGACAACTAGATGGATTCTTAAATGAATATGACATATCAAAACAAGAATCAATCAAGTTGCATATGCTACATCTCATAGATACCTTAGCTCAATAGACATGGATAAACAAGAGCATGCTAAAGGTCATCTATATAATTATTGAATTCAAGCATGTGAGATGCACCATATATAAGAGCAAGCATATAAAAATATATATATCAAAAACACTTAACCACATTAATTAAAGTGTTAAGAGAAGGTGATTTTGATACCTTTGCTTTCTTACCAAGTGATGAAGATATTGATTGACACTTTGGCTCTTGTCATCACTTGATGCTTTGCTCTAAGTACTTAACCAACTTGGTTCTCCAATTTGATTACCATTTGAGCTTTGAGAATCCAAGTGTTAAGGAGTGCTTTTGAATTTCTTCCATTGGCACATCTCCTTTGATTTCTTACCCAATGCCACTTCTCTTTGAATCTATAACATTCAAGCTTTGTGGCATACATCTAACTTATAAGAACCTATGAGATCAAGGGAAGAGTAGCTTTTGGTACCCACTTTTGTTTGGGTCCATGGGGGTTAGTTAAAATACGCTTAACTTTCCAAATAGTTTTTACCCCCTTTTTCAATCTTCTTCTTAACATGGCATCTAGCATTAGTATGACCATGTTTTCCACAATATGTGCAACAAATGTGTGGCTTAGAAGATTTGTGAACATGCTCATGATATCTATTTTGCCTATGTGAGGAACTAGCATGCACAAAGTGATTCTTAGGCAACTTAGAAGAGCTAGCATGATCAATGTGATTAGCATTATAACCAAGACCATGTTTAACATTTGAAGCACGTTGCATATCAAGAATATGATCAAGCTTTTTTTGTTCCTTTGGAGAACTTGTCAACAAGTGATGTAAGCTCAACAACTTTGATTTTCAAACTATCAAATTCAACAAGTTGACATTCAAGAGATGACATTTTATCACATGCTTCTTTGTATTGTAATGAAGATGTTTTGCAAGAGATAATAAGATTTTCATTTTCACATTTCAAGCATTTAACATCATCACACAATTTTTTCATTTTCATTAGTCAATATTGATCTTTCATCAAGCAAGGATTCAATTTTAAGCTTCATCTCTTTGTTTTGCTTTGCACATTTTTTTTCATTTGCTCATACATATCATATAAAAGCTCATTAGGATCATCCTCATCATCATCATCATTAGAACATGAAGGGGAGGGAGAAAGATGTACCTCATTACCAAAAGCCATGAAGCAAACATTTGAGTTTTCCTCTCCTTCTTCATTTTCACTCCCATCTTGATCCCATGTGCATAGCATGCCCTTTGCATTCTTTGATTTGAAGAATTTTTTTCTTTTTTGTCTTCCTTGAGGCCCTTTGCTTTGGCGGTTGGGCACTTTCCTAAGAGATGTTGATTGCTTCCACATTCATAGCATTCCATCCCATAAGGATTTAGTTCTCTTCTATTTTGAGGGAATTTTCTTCCTTTCCCGGAAAGCATCATTTTCATTCGTTTTACCACTAAATCCATAGTCTCATCATCTACATTGATGTCTTCCTCATCACTTGAATCATTTGATGCTTCTAGATCAAGAATAGATTTTAGAGCAATACTCATCTTGGACTTGTCAATAAGCTCTTCCTTTTTGTGTGTTAGCTCATATGTGAGAAGAGAACCAATAAGCTCCTCCGTGGAATATGTTTTCAAATCTTTGGCTTCTTCAATGACTAGAGCTTTTCCTTCCCAACTTTTGGGAAAGTGAGTTGAGAATCTTCCTATTTATTTCACCCAAAGTGTAATCTTTACCATATGACTTCAAACCATTTACCACATTGGTGAATCTTGTATTCATCTCATTGATTGATTCATTTGGCTTCATGGTGAATAGCTCAAACTCTCTAACTAGCAAATTCAACTTTGACTCTTTCACTTGATTTGTGCCTTCATGAGTAACTTCAAGCATTTTCCACATAGCATGAGCCGATTTGCTTCCACGAACACGGTTGTACTCATCCGGATTCAAGGCACAACTTAGAATGTTCATTGCCATATAATTTCGAGTCATTTTCTTGGACTCAACTTCATTTAGCTCATTATCCGGTTTTGACATTAAAGTACCATCAACAATCTTCAATGGAATAAAAGGACCTTCTTCAAATATATGCCATAGAGAATAATCAATGGAGCACATATATCTTGAATCGGTTTTTTCCAAGCATTATAGTTGTTTCCATCAAAGAGAGGTGGTCTATTTGTAGAAGAACCCTCTTGGTAGGCTAAAGCGGAAATACCGGCCATGATCTTTACTTCTAGTGGTTAGACTAAAATTGAAGACGAGGCTCTGATACCAATTGAAGGAACCCAAGAGGGGGGTGAATTGGGTTTCTAATAAATCTTGTAAACTATTTCCAAATTAACCAATGATAGTGCAAGTTTAACAAATGCTAAAGCAAAAACCCAATCAACAAGACAAAGGATTTAGAGTGGTTCGATTCACTTAGAATCTACATCCACTACCTTGAGCCGCACCCAAGGATTTCAACAAACTTCACTAAGAAGATGCCCACACAAAGTAGGACTTTACAATTGTGGCTAACTCACTAAGAGTTTTACAAACACAACCACAAACAAAAGCTCACTAAGAACTTGCCCACACTAAGTAGGTCTATTACAAAATTAACCCTATCACTAAGAAAGGGAATAAGATGGAATTCAATACAATGAAGTTCACTCTTCTAAGTGAAAGATATAATACCTTTGAAGTACAACAATTGTAGCTCTTGAACATAAGAAGCTCACTCTTTGTCTTGCTTTTATAAAATGCACTTGAATCATCTAGATCATTTGCAATGAAGTGCTTTTTTCTTTTGAGAGTGTTTTGGCTTGATAAGAAATCAATATAACTTTGTTGTGCAAGCCTTAAAATGATTCTCTAGCTTTGGAGAATATATACATTTCAAAATAGGCTGAAAATCGACTTTGCAACGGTCAAATAACGGCTATATTCTTACAGAGTTCGGTTGACCGAAGCTCGAACTTCGGTGCACCATCGCTGAGGGTCGGTCGACCGACCTCCCGGTCGACCGAGCTTCACGAGTGTACTCCTTGTTTTGCTTCGGTTGATCCGAGGCAAAACTTCGGTTGACCGACTTTCCGGACTTTCAAAGATGATTTTTAAACACTTGTTTTCAAGTCTAATGAAGTCTAAAAGGTTTTCCCAAAAGGTAACACATAAGAACACTTGGAAAACTTTTCTAAAAGACTTAACTATGAAATCAAAGGCTTTTTTGTATAAGAACACATGTAAAGATCATTTGAAACTTAAGCCTTTTGAAAACGTGTTTATGAAAACATGTATGCAAGACTAGAGTGAAGAGCTTATGTTCATTTGAGCATTGGTTAGAGCTTAATGATAAAGACCAATAAAGACAAAGCTAATCTAACCAACCTAAGTCTTCAATCTTCAATCTTGAAAGATAAGCCTTGAATAGTATGTCTTTGAATCTTGAACATGGCTTGATTGAAGTACTTAGAGCTTCCATATTGAGTTCCAATATTCTATCACATAGATGAAAACATTAGACACAAACATCAAGTGTTTGTCCATTATCAAAAAGCGAGTTCGTGCTCGCCCTTAGGGCTAACAATCTCCACCTTTTTGATTATGACAAACTTTGATGCAATTAGATAGGATATGGACAATATTAAGAACAAGGAAGCATGGCAAAAGGATATACGAACAAGTAAGATTAAAGACTAATGCTTATAAGATAAACCAAGTAAACATGGAAGCTAAAAGCATTAGTAAGAATACTCCTTTCGCCATATGCATTAGGGACTCTTTGTAGAGCCCTAATTCCCAACCAACCTCCTTGCCTCCTTCCTTCCATCAAATAGCTTTCTTGTGTGTATTATACAAACCTTAGTTTACACAAGAAGCTAACTTACCATTTTCATCAATGTTGATGTGAGTGCTAAGGATCCTATTAATAAGAACATTGCTCACACAAACATTAGAACTCTCAATGGTTTGTTATCATCAAAACAACATAGAGTACCTTTGCCCTTAGGGCTAACAAAGGCAACACCCAGCAATGTCCTTAGAGACGGCCTGTGCAGAGATGCACATCTGGCGGTACAGGTAGGACAGGACATCGCTGGCCCAGGAATGCTGGTCGAGGGCGAGGTCTCCGTCGCTGATGGGCAGGAGATAGCGCATGTTCCCGCGTGACCCGGATTTATCCGGTGGTGATGCAGAGAAAAATCAGGGCCCGGGCCCGCTGGTCAACCGCGAGCTTCGTGGCATCCTCGCCTAGGGGCTCGGAAATGTGGGCGTACACCTCTGCAAGCTCGATGGCGTTACCCCTAATTGACCCGGCCGGGGGGGGAGGGGGCGGAATCCTAGGCTCTCGTTGACGCGCTCTGATGGTCGATTTACCTTACTATAAAAATCACTAGGCAAGTGCACCTATCGCTTAGAATAGTATAGCAGTCTAGTCAAGTGTCGATCCCACAAGGACTACAAGCACTAATAATTACCCTTTTTCTACTGTTTAATCGATCGAGTTATATGCTTAAAAATAGTAAATAACTAGAAAACAAATAAATAATTTATAAGAATAAGATGAGAAAAGATACTTGAACAAGAATCCCCCTAGACGTATCTATGTATGAACTGGATGGATTAATTCAAAAGAACTTATTCTGAAGCAGTGAAAATTCCAATAATGAAGCTTTAATGTTTTTCAACGAGTTTAAAGTTCCTACCTTTGAGTTGATTAATTGAAATTTCTTTCGTAATTAAAACCCCCAAAGATGCATTAAGATTTATGAATTCCCTTATTAGGTTTGACCCTAATCCCGAAGATTTATGTAAATTCTATTTCTAGAAAACCATGCAACTCTTTTTATTATGCGATGATCTATTCAAATTCTTCCTTTTTCAATTCCAAATAAGAAATCAAAGATGAATTAATACTCTAGAAAATTAATCCAACACAATGAAAACGCATAATAAACATCAAAATATGGTTCAATATGAATTAATCACAATCCCAAAAATCAATACATAGATATAAGTCTAGGGTTCATCCCATTCAAGTAATAGAAATTTAGCTACTCATAACGCTAGAATTAATAAAAGAATTTATTGAAAGCGATAAAGAAAGAAAACTCATTCTCATGAAAGATTAAATCTTCAAGGTGTCTCCGTCTTCAAACCGTTGATGATGTTGAGTTTCCTCTTGTAGATCTTGGTTGAAGAAAGCCTCCAATAATTCTCTCACAATTACTCTAGGTCTAGAATAATAATCGTAATATCTCGATGTCTAATCTCCTCCCTTATATGATGAATCTTCAGGGATATTTATAATGTTCGGACTCCTATAGCTTTAGGAAAAAATACCATAGAGGTTGAAGGGAATTAGGAGTCTAATAGGAAAGTCCCAAATAATCTTCATGGTTGACCAAATTTTCAGTGTTGACCCTGAGTTGACTTCTTTGACCAGCTTTGACCACAAGACGACTTTTCAGATTTTGCGGTTAAGTCCCACGACTTTCCAAAGTCAAGTTTCGATTTAGCAATTAAGTCCTCAAAACATCATAAAAGCTCAATAAGCACCCTATAATCATAAAAACACAAGGTAGTGAGGATTATATCATTCTAAGCTCAAAACTCGACATATAAATACATTTTTAAGCACAAAGTCGCTATAAAACTAAATGAATATATCGATGTATTTACGAGTTATCACGCTCCATCCACTGACCCTTGGTCATGTTGTAGTCCTCGTTCCACGTAACCACGTTGCCCCGGGTGGGCAGTCCTAGTAGGCATCCTACGTCCTCTAGGGTGATGGTGACCTTACCGCATCGCAGATGGAAGGAGTGCGTCTCGGGGCGCCACCGCTCTACTAATGCGGTGACCAGTGCGTGGTCTATCTTAATCTTACATATCCTACAACAACCCCCGAAACCTATACGGTCAATGAGCTCTCGCACTCTCGGGTTGCCCTCGCGTTGGTAGGCCTCAAAAAAACTCCCGTCATAGCTAATGACCTTCAAACCTCTGTCTAGGCCTACATCCCCGCCGCAAATCCTAAGTGATCTATGTGAGGTGTGTTTGTTCAACACACTCGGGATCAGTACTGACTAGGGAATAAGGTAGTCGAAAAAAGCCATCTATAATAAAAACATTGAGATTTTATCAATAAAATATGCGTAAAATAACAATTCGCACTTAAATCATAAAGATATCAAATTTACAAAAATTGCAATTAAAATACATAAATATCAAATTCACAAAAATTGCAATTAAAATACATGGATATCAAATTCACAAAAATTGCAATTAAAATACAACTATATATATCAAATTCACAAAATTGCAATTAAAATACATAAATATCAAATTCACAAAAAATTGCATTTAAAATACATGGATATCAAATTCACAAAAATTGCAATTAAAATACAACTATATATATCAAATTCACAAAATTGCAATTAAAATACATAAATATCAAATTCACAAAAATTGCAATTAAAATACATAAATATATCAAATTCACAAAAATACATAAATATCAAATTCACAAAAATACATAAATATCAAATTTACAAAAATAAAATACATTTTTAATCGGCAATTTATTTTTAAAACTATGGAAAAAAAATTAAATAAATTAAAACAAAAAAATAATACCTCCAAATTTAAAAAATTTGGGAGAGAGAGAGAGAGTGGTGGTGGGGAAGATTGACAGTGGGTCGTGGCAGTGGCAGCAGGTGGGAGGGAGGGAGGGAGTTGTAGCGGAGGAGGGAGGGGAGCTTTTTTTTTTGGGAGTTTTTTGCTTGCAAATTGCGGTGAGGGGAGGAAGAAGAAGGATTTTTTTTAAAAATCGGGAGGCTGAACGGAAGTCCCACTTCCGTCCTGGGTCCATAACGGAAGTGGGAGTTCAGTCCCCTGGACACGTGGCAACGCGCATGGGAAAAATCGCCACGTCACCCTGGGGACGGAACTCCCACTTCGCTTTCTCCTACTTTTTGGGGGGCCATGTCATGCCCTTTATGAATTTCCTGGGCTATACTAATGACATTCCCATAATGTTCTCACATATGTCATTTTAGCTATAGGTGAGAAAGTATTCAAATAATCAATGTCTTCTTGATGTGTATAACCTTTTTCAACAAGCCTAGCATTATATCTTTACACTTTCCATTGGACTCAAATTTAACCCTGAATACTCATTTGTTACCAATAGGATGCTTACCATCAGGCAGTGGCACTAGAGTCCATGATTGATTCTCTTATAAGGCTTTGATCTCAACATTCATTGCCTCCCTTCAAACCTGAGACTTAATTTTCTCTGAATAACTAGCAGGCTCATGTCCAACGTCAAGAGCATAAACATAGGAATGCTGTGAAGGTGACAAAAGCAAATAGGTAATGAAATAATTCAAAGAATTTGGAGAGGTTTGAGGTAAAGTAGGACAAACATAGTCCTTCAAATGAGCTGGAGGATGACAGATTCTTGCGAAATTTCTATAAGGAATAAGATCAATACGTGGTTAAAAAAGAAAGTCAGAAGAAGGAGAAGGAGATGAAGATTCAGAAGAGAAAGAATGTGAAGACGAATTGGATGTAGGTGGATGTGAAGGAAAAAGAAGTGGGACTAAAACTGTCATAAGTTGAAGGATCTGAATAAAATGCAGTGTCTAGATTTGACATTGACTTAGGAGAGGTAGATAATGACTGAGAAAGGGGAATTATATGTTCAATGAAGATAACAATCCTAGAAATAAAGAGTTCTAGAGTATCATTGTCTAAAAGTATAAATCATTTTGTTGTGGTAGAATGGCCAAGGTAAACACTTTTTACCCCTTGGATCAAATTTGTTTCTACCATGATCAAGGGTACAAGTGTAGGCAAGGAAACCAAAGACCTCCAAGTGACTGTAAGCAGGTGGTTTAGTATGAAATTTCTCAAAGAAAGTCATATTTTTCAGTGTGAGAGTTGGAGTCAAGTTAATTAGATGGATTGCATGGTTGACACAGTGACCCCAATACGAAATAGGAATATGAGATTTCAACCTAAGACTTCTTGCAACATTTAAAATATGTTAATGTTTCCTCTCAACTAGGACATTTTGTTCAGGGGTATCCACACAAGATTTTCAATGAACTATGCCTTTTTCTGAGTAGAAAACAGGCATTTCGAACTCCCCCCATTATCAGTTCTAACAACCTTAATTGCTTTCTCGAACTGAGTTCGAACATATTTGCAAAAGTTAAATAAGGTGAGTCTAGAGTAATCATCAACTATAGTAAGAAAGTATCTATGACCACAAACAGTAGCTTCACCAAAAGGTCCCCAAATGTCAACATGTATTAAATCAAAACTAGATGAAGACTTTGTTTGACTAAGTGAAAAAGGTAGCTTGTGTTTCTTAGCAATAGGGAAAACACTACAATGACTTAAAGAATGAGAGATAATACATGTAGGATGCAAATCCTTAATACATTGTAACCTAGAATGTGCAAAGTGGCCAAGTCTATAATTTTATAACAAGTAATTTATTTCATCTGAAGTAACTGGCAAAGAAACACTACAAACGGAAGAAAGAAATGTATGAGTAACATCAGGATACAACTAGAACAAGTAGAGGCCTTGCTTCCCTCTAACTGTCCCAATCAGTTTGAGTGATCAAATCTTGTATGTCACAATGATCAGAAACACATAGAACTTAACATGAGTTTTGTGCAGTCAGCTTTGAAACATATATGATATCGAACTTAAAATTTGGAAGATGAAGGACATTGTGAAGAGTGATATTAGAAGTCAACTTAATTGTTCCTTTCTTAAGGACATGTATGATGCATTGATTATGTAAATGCACATACGCATGAGTCACAAATGTAGAAGAGACAAAATACTCATCAGTCATAGTTATATGATTTGATCCTCCAAAATCCAATATCCATGTGGACTTATTAGGTTGTTGAGAAATACCTACTGATGCCACTAAGGCATCAAAGTCCTCAGTCAATGCTAACTTCTCGTTGTTAGGTGTCGTGGTCACCTTTGCTACTGTAGCACTAAGAGTTGCATATTGAGGATTAACTTGAGGAGCAAGTGCAACATCTCATCCATTCTGAAAATTTTGAATTATCTGCATCAAATGTTGTTGTTGTTCTGTGCTAACACCAACAAAAGG
Organism: Vinca minor; assembly: GCA_026122235.1. Taxonomy (NCBI): domain Eukaryota; kingdom Viridiplantae; phylum Streptophyta; class Magnoliopsida; order Gentianales; family Apocynaceae; genus Vinca; species Vinca minor. The sequence continues at coordinate 947,346 of JAOCZM010000280.1, read as the reverse complement.
TGTGTTAGTAGGTGTTGATCCATGCAATTGAGAAACCGTGTGATCAAAAGGGTATGTGGAGTACCAAGCTGCACGGTTAGCTTGGGCATCATATCCTTTTTGTGTATGAGTATAAGAATCAGTATGATTTCCTCCAACATGCTGAAGATTTTCAGTTCCAAGTGCATTAACTGGACTAAAATTAAGGTTTGTAAAACCACTGTTTCCATACTTATGAGGTCTAGGATCTAACATACCAGATCCTGAAGAGTTAAACCCATATTGATAACATCTAAATTGACTATTCTGTGGATATCCATGCTTCTTATTGCTTTTTTTCAACTGGGTATCCTTGTTTACCCCAATAGGTACACTACATAGCCTTTATGTTAAAATTTCCTTTAGAATATCCACCTGAGACTGCATTTATGTGCTTAAAACCTGTAGTTAACTGCATTGAAGAAGTTTCTCCTTCCTTGAAAGAGTTAGAGCCTCCTTGGCTACATAAAACCTGTGAAATAGTTTGCTGAGATGCATATGCCTTTTCCTTTTCTTGTTGGCATGCATCATTAAAAACTTCATTTATTCCTGGTGTAGGCTTTTTCATCAAGGCATTTGACCTAACTATTGCAAAGTTCTCATTCAATCCTTTCAATAATTTAACAACAAAGTCAAGATCATTATATTTCTGTAAGGTTGGTAAACATCCACAGATGCACAATCCACAAGTGCATTGCAACATAGGCCTTAATAACAAGAACCTTTCCCATAAGGTCTTCAATTGTGTATAATACTCACCAACTATTGAAGACCAAATATCTCTTCCAACAGGCTGTAATATCTGTAGAGATCTCCGCATTGATATCTTTCTTCCAGATCCTTCCATATTTCCACAGATGTATTTAACAGTTGGATACTTGATCCAATACCTTCATCAACATTGTTCATTATCCAAGTAAAGACCATTTGATTTGCTTGTTGCCAGGCTTGATACAAAGGTTCTCCTGCCTTAGGCATTATTAATGCAGGCACATTTTCTATAAGAGAAAATAGCCACATTCGTCCCCCAACTTATTTTTATTGCCCTCGAGAATCCCTATTTAATTTTTTCAGCATAAAGAATCCTTAAACAATTTACGTTCCGCCTACATAGTCCTAAACACCTATTTTGCGGTGGTTTCCGGCAATTCAAGTGCACATGCACTAAAAGAACAAGGGCAAAATGGTCTAATTACTATGTAGCTTAAAAACAATTTTAAAAAATAAATAAAAAATAAAACCCCTTTCTTCTCCACTCCACCACCGCTCTCATCCTGCTCTCTTACTCCGCCACCGACCACCAACACTGATTTCTCTGCCTCCGTCACCGACCACCAACACTAATTTCTCTCGCCTCCGTCACCGTCCACCAAAGATCATTCTCCATATCCAACCGCCGCCACCATCTCTCGAAAATGGTCCAAATCAACAAACGACTTGTTCAATTTTTTTAAACATCAAATGAGAATACAAAACTCCATCATCAATACACTTATCTTTCTCCCTTAAAAATCAAACTCATGAGACTCGGAAAAAAAACCAAAAGATCGAAGAAATTGATTGATGGTAGAAATAAAGTGAAAAATAAAAAAGAAAATGTTGGGTATAGCGAGAAAAGATCGAAAAAGAAGCAAAATCCCAAAAACTCAACAACCCACTTCCTATTTCACTCTCAAGAACACAAAGAAGAATTAAATATAGAGAAAAATGCCAAGAATTTTCAGTAGCATACAAACAAAAGAAAACTAGCAAGAAGGTTAAAGAAGAAGATGATCATCAATTCATATTTCCCCAAAATTCCCATTGATCTGCCAATTCATATTTCCCCAAAAATGCCAATAATTCTCTATTTCTTCTTCTTATTGTTCATATTGACTGGCAATTCATATTTCCCCAAAATTCCCATTCCTAAATCTCTAATTTCCCAACCCCAATCCCTCAAAATCGCACTGCCCAGTCCCAGTTTGGAAGAAATCCTTTCATTTTCTTGGTTTTCTTGAGGGATTTTGATACGTAAAACCCATTTAATTTTCTTAGATTTCTTGAAATGTTTGGAAGAAAAAGGAAAAAGGGGATTTTGATACGTAAACCCATTTCATTTTTTGGATTTCTTGAAGTGTTGTTGTTCTTGAAGGGGTTGGTTGATGATGGATGGAGTTTGGGGGATTTCTTTGAATCGAGAGGAAATATGAGATGACGGTGGTGGGGTGGGGCGGTGGTGAGAGAGAGATGAAGGAGGGGGAAGGGGTTTGTTTTTATTTTTATATTTTAAATACGAAATGACTATGTTTCCCTTGTTCTTTTAGTGCATGTGCGGTGCACATGCTTGAATTGCCGGAAACCACCGCAAAATAGGTGTTTAGGACTATGTAGGCGGAACGTAAATTGTTTAAGGATTCTTTATGCTGAAAAAAATAAATAGGGATTCTCGAGGGCAATAGAAATAAGTTAGGGGACGAATGGAGCTGTTTTCCCTTTCTATAAAGCACAGTTTATTCTTTGTTATCAAAGTCCTTCTTATAGTTCTTCTGCAATTAAAATAGTTATTTGATCCTGTTAAGATCTTAGAGCACAGTTTAAGTGTTGGATTCTCATTAAGATGTATGTAGAATGGATGAGATACATGTAACTCAATTGTAGTATGTCAATTTGTTAGGTTTGCCATCTGATTTCTAGGTTATGCCTTCAATCTTAAGGAAAACTTGAATACAAAACAATCTAAGTAGAATTTAACCAGATAACTATGAAACTATAGCACCAATGCATCAATTCTTAACTAATTTGAATTTCTTTAGAAGAATTCAAGTTAAAATAACAGTTGCTTAATCACTACAACAATCGAAGTTAATATTCTATTTCGATGTACAGAACTAGATTCAATCAATTGAATCATACAAACAGCTTCACAACAGCTCAGAGAATTAAGAACAACGAAAAAAACTTCACAAGTCTTCGAGAGCTAAACTAGAGAACTTTAATTAAAATAGAGAAACTCACAACTGATTTGTCTATCATCAATCACTAGTACGAGGAAGAAGGACAATGCAAAAGCATATGTGTGGATTTAGCTTCCACGCAGCTCCGATACCATGTTAAATTTCATCAATGGAGAAAAAGAACAAGCTCGCCAATGGCGGTTACCAGGGGAGAGAGAGATAACAGAGGAATGAGAAAAGTAGTAAAATCATTTGGAAAATTTTCTGAGTTTTTTTTGTTAATGATTAAAGTGCCCCTTGAGCTGTATTTATACAAGACTAAATCATATCCGGAACTTTGAGCATCGTCCTTTACTTACTTCAGATATACACATACATACACACACACATACACTTCACATCATTCACACAATCGAGGGAGGGCCTCAGTTATCATATCACATTTCTTGGTTCGGGTATTATACCCCCAACCCCCACCCACCCCGGACGATGGGCCAGAAGATAAGGATACATCCTGTTATGTCACCGCACAGCTCCACAACAACTGTTAGCAGTCCTAACTATTATACCCGTCAGTGCTCACTTGTCATATTGATTTCATCGGGAACTCAAAGGTTCAAGCGATACAGAATTTGGGACATATCCTGTTACAGATTCATTCGTAGACAAGAGCTCAAATTGGGAATATACACTTTCAAAATTTACAAAATAGCCAAATTAGATCATTTACTCAAATGTCCAGTGCAGAAATCTGGAAACAATATCACACAATTTGTGCAATTCACAAATCATGATACCTCGTCCAATTTTAATGCAACAAAATAGTGCAAAAATTATTTCATCATAATGCACAAATTAACAAAAATTTCTCTTTTCATTCTTTTGGACAAAAAATACAAGAGTGTAAGAACCTTACCTTAAATGCTTAATCCAAACTTAACAACACTTCAATCATCTCTCTCTCTTTCTCTCTCTATCTCTCTCTCTTTCTCTCCCTCTCCCTCTCCCTCTCCCTCTCTCTCTCTCTCATGCTGAAATCTACTTCTCCCTAGTTTTCTATCAGATCCGACCTCTCCGTTTCCAGAAAAACAGCACACTGTTCTGACTACGAGTACTAAAAAATTAACCATACAAAACTGACCTCAGTCGTCCATAATGTAGTCTTAGATAGATGTCTTCTATCCTCAGTTAAACTTTGAAACCAATAGGAATACAAAGGACTACCCTGAAGGAAGTCCGAAGACCACTGCGCAGGAAAATCACCCTAGCAGTTTCTACTTTTTTCTCTCTTTCTCTCTTTTTCCTCTCTAGGTTCTCTCTCCCTTTTCTCTACAAAAGAATCTACAGAAACTAACTATCAAAAACCCCTTCCAAAACTTCCTAACCTCTAAATTAACTAACTGTAATAACGCTTAGGTCCCTGAACTTCCAAAACATACCCAAAATGAAGGAACCCAAGAGGGGGAGTGAATTGGGTTTCTAATAAATCTTGTAAACTATTTCCAATCTAAACAATGATAGTGCAAGTTTAACAAAAGCTAAAGCAAAACCCAATGCAAATCACAAGACAAGAGATTTAGAGTGGTTCGATTCACTAAGAATCTACATCCACTACCTTGAGCCGCACTCAAGGATTTCACCAACTTCACTAAGAAGAATGTGCCCACACAAAGTAGGACTTTACACTAGTGGCTAACTCACCAAGAGTTTTACAAACAACCACTATAAACAATTGAAGGATGCCCACACAAAGTAGGACTTACAATAATAACCCTATCACTAAGAAAGGGAATAAGATGAATGATTAAGCACAAGGTTGTTCACTCTTCTAAGTGAAAGATAATTACATTTGAAGCTCATCTTGTTGGCTCTTTGAACATAATAAGCTCACTCTTTGTCTTGCTTTGCAATTTCACCTTTGAATGCATTTAGATCATGCCAATGAAGTGCATTTGCTTTCAAGGTGTTTAGACTTGATAAGGAATCAATAAGAATATGTTTTGCAAGTCTATCAAAGTGTTGGAGTCATTCTAAAGCTTTGGAGTATTTATACAATTTGAAATCTCGCTGAAAAACGACTCTGGAACGGTCAGAAAACGGCTAGTAACAGTGTACTTCGGTTGACCGAACACAGAACTCGGTGGACCGAAGGCAATCTCGGTCGACCGACTTGGGACCTCGGTTGACCGACCTTGGTCATCTCGGTCGACCGAACCAGCTCTTGGTCGACCGAACCAAGTCAGACCAACTCTCTGTTTCTTCCTCGGTTGATCCGAGATAATCTCGGTTGACCGACTTTCTGGGCATTCGGAGAGTTGTCTTAACACACGTTTTGAAATCTTTTGAAGTCTAAAATGTTTTCTTAGTATATAACAAGTAAGAGCACTTTGGAAAACCATTTTACAAGACTTATACTTTGAAATCGAAGGCTTTTGAAATACGAACACTATTTGAAACTTAGCCTTTCAAAAACGTGTTTATGAAAACATGCAATGCAAGACTATAGTGAAGAGCTTATGTTCAAGAGAGCGTTGGTTAGAGCTTAAGGATAAATACCATTTTCAACAAAGCTAATCTAACCAACCTAAGTCTTCAATCTTCAAGCTTGACGAATGTGTCTTGAATGAAATCTTTGAAGCTTGATCAAGGCTTGATTGAAGTACTTAGAGCTTCCATATTGAGTTCCAATATTCTATCACATAGATGAAAACATTAGACACAAACATCAAGTGTTTGTCCATTATCAAAAACCGAGTTCGATCGCCCTTAGGGCTAACAATCTCCCCTTTTTGATTATGTCAAACTTTGATGTAATTAGATAGGATATGGACAATATTAAGTACAAGGAAGCATGATGAAGCATGGCAAAAAGATCTTAAAACAAATAAGAACAAAGACTAGTGCTTTCAAGATAAAACTAATGAAGACTAAAGCACTAGCATGATAACTTCTTTTTGCCAAATGCATCTAGGGACTCTTACAAGAGCCCTATTTCCCAACCAACCTCCTTGCCTCCTTCCTTCCATCATATAGCATTCTTGTGTGTAATATACATACCTTAGTTTACACAAGAAGCTAACTTACTATTTTCATCAATGTCGATGTGAGTGCTAAAGATCCTATTACAAAGAACATGCTCACACAAACATTAGAACTTACAATGGTTTGTTATCATCAAAACAACATAGAATATGCCCTTAGGGCTAACAATCTCCCCCTTTTTGATGATGACAAAACATTGATGCAAATGGGAATAATATGCAAAATAAAGATACCAAATGTATGCATGAGATAAGGATATTAAGGATCCAAGCAAGTAGATGTTTTCTCAAAAACAATTCTACTCCCCCTATATTAAAGAATCCCTTATCTCTCCCATTTTGCAAGTTCTAAGCTTTCTCCTTTTGTAAATAACTTCTCTTGACACATTTGCAACACTAAAAACTCTCCCTCTTTTTGTCACAATCAAAAAGGGATATCAGAGCGCCAATAAGAAAAGCATTTTAACGAAAAGTAAAGATTCATTTTGGAGAAGCTTGATGAAATTTAATAATCCTTCCCATATAAAGACAAACTTAAAAATCATGGAAACAACTTGATAGTCTTGTAGATTGATAAAATAAAAACCAAATGATCAATCCTAAAGACCAAAAATAATTATGAAGAAGGATTACTTCTGAATAAGCTTGGTTGATTTCTAAAAAAAACAAGGAGTCCATAATAACACATAAATCCAAAAGATGGTCATATATGGCTCAAAAAGAATATCAACCTTAGCTAAAAACAAAGGAGATATGGAATAAACCTTAAGCACAATCTCCCCGTTTATCAAACATACGATGTTAGCTATTTGAGATAAAATCAAGTTTGAAACCAATTGACCAATTGTAAAACATGATACCAATTGAAAATATAGCCAATTGTAAAACACGTTTGAAAATATAGCTAACAAAGTACTAGTGGAAGTGATACCATGAATACATAAGTTAAGCACATGTATCACAACCAAAAGAAGTAGAGGAAGTGTAAGAAAACACTTGGAGTACATTCCTCTAACAAGTTAATGGTTAGCTAAATGAGTGTAACAACTCTTAAAGTAATACTAACCAAAAACCATAATGAGATCACAAAGGATATGAAAGTATTATACCAATTGTAAACAAAATATGATCTCATAGTTATTTAGGGAGAGTATATGTGATATCAATAGAAGACATAAACATTTATAACACATATAACTTCCAAAATAACTTACACAAGTTGGCTATAAGAGTTAAAAGATGAAAAGCAAGCCAACAAGTGATGTGATGATGTAAAATATGACAATTGAGCATACATCACATATTATGAGGGAGGTATGAGTTGAAAACATTTGAAAAACTCCCTCTTAGGTTGTGCCACTTCCAAACATTCAAATAGACACAACCCATGGCATATTCAATGCCACAATCACAGTTTATATCCTAAGTCAAGCATCTAGACGATCAACCAAATAAGATTAAATGCTATAGACTTGAATATAAACACAACCCCTATATGCAATGAAGATCAAGTGAAAACTAAACATAGCATATACAAACTCCCCCATAGCATAAAACATTACATAATAGAGGGGAGGGGGTTGATAAAAGGAGATTTCATCACAAAGATCAAATCATTAAGCTCTCTAATAACATGCTCAAAAACAATCAAAACATATGAAGAGCACAACATGTTATTAAATCTCCAAGGTGCCCATTTCAAGAACAATTGAACATTATATGGAAAGTAAGATCAATAATTGTTCAAAGAAATGAAAGAGATTGAGTTTAGTAATATCTCATTGAGTTTGATGAATGCTTTTGCATTTTGAATTTCTTCAATGAGTTCCTTGAGCTTCTCAATCTTCTTTGCATGACAAGTGTAGAGTCATCAATGATGGGTGACTTTTCTTTTCTTGATGAACCCTCTACAATCTTGTAATCCTTAGCATTTGACTCTTTTCTTGAAGTCTTAGCTCATTTGTGCCATTCCTTGTAGTTCATATCTTCTTCTTGAAGTTTAGAACTCTTTGTTACCTACAAGGAATTCTTGAGAACAAATATGGTACCTTTTTAAAGGTCCTTCATGATTAGCTCAAAATCTCAAGTAACCCAAATATGCATAAGGATCATGCAAATCAAAAACCAAGACAACTAGATGGATTCTTAAATGAATATGACAAGACAAAACAAGAATCAATCAAGTTGCATAAACTACATCTCATAGATACCTTAGCTAAACTTAACAAGGATAATAAGAACATGCTAAAGGTTATCTATATACGCATAAAATTCAAGAATGTGAGATGCAATCATAAATAAGAGCAAGCATTAATATATATCAAAAACACTTAAACACATTAATTAAAGTGTTAAGAGAAAGTGATTTTGATACCATTGCTTTCTTACCAAGTGATGAAGACATTGTATAGACACTTTGGCTCTTGTCATCACTTGATGCTTTGCTCTTGGTATCTAAGCAACTTGGTTCTCCAATTGATTAACATTTGAGCTTTGAGAATCCAAGTGTTAAGGAGTGCTTTTGAATTTCTTCCTTTGGCACATCTCCTTTAACTTCTCCCCAATGCCACTTCTCTTTGAATCAAGTCCATTGAAGCTTTGTGGCATTCATCTAACTTATAGGAACCTATAAGATCAAGGGAGGAGTAGCTTTTGGTACCCATTTTTGTTTGGGTCCATTGGGGTTAGTCAAAGTACGTTTGATTCTCCAAACGGTTTTTACCCCTTTTTCAATCTTCCTCTTTACATGGCATCTATCACAAGTGTGACCATGTTTACCACAATATGTGCAATGAATGTGTGGCTTAGAGGAATTGTGAGCATGCTTAACAAGACTATTTGCCCTATGTGGCGTACTAGCATGCACAAAGTGATTCTTAGGCAACTTAGAGGAGCTAGCATGATCAAAGTGATTAGCATTATAACCAAGACCATGTTTATCATTTGAAGCAAGTTGCACACCAAGAAAATGATCAAGAGTTTTCTTACCCTTAGAAAAGTTATCAACAAGAAGGGTAAGGTCATTTAATTTGTTCTTCAAATGATCAAATTCAACAAGCTTGTTTTCTAAAGAAGACAATTTATCACAAGCTTCTAAGTATTGTAATGAAGATGTATTGCAAGTAGTAATAAGATCATCATTTTCACATTTCAAGCAATTAACATCATCACACAACTTCTTATTGTCAACAACCAACTTAGCATTATCAACAAGCAAAGATTCAATTTTATGCTTCATGTCTTTGTTTTGCTTGGCACATTTTTTTTAATTGATCATACATATCAATTAAAAGCACATTAGGATCATCCTCCTCATCATCATAAGAATTTGAAGTAGAAGGAGAAGGATGTACCTCATTACCAAATGACATGAAGCACAAGTTGGCGTTTTCATCATCACCGTCGTCACTTGAAGAGCTTAATCCTTCATGAGTATCTTCAAGCGTTTTCCACATAGAGTGGGCGGATTTGCTTCCAATGACACGGTTGTACTCCTCCCGGACTTAAAGGCACAGACCAAGAATGTTCATAGCCTTATAATTTTGAGTCATTTTCAAAGACTCATATTCATTTAGCTCATTGTCCTTCTTTGGAGTTTGAACACCCTCCACTACTTTCATCGGTACAAATGGACCTTCTTCAAATATATGCCATAACGAATAATCTATAGAGCATACATATATTTGAAATCGTTCTTTCCAATCATCAAAATGATTTTCATCAAGAAGTGGTGGTCTATCGATGGAAGTCCCCTCTTGGTATGCTAAAGCGGAATTAACGGCCATTTAATCTTTTCTTCTAGTGGTTAGACTAAAATTGAAGACGAGGCTCTGATACCAATTGAAGGAACCCAAGAGGGGGGGTGAATTGGGTTTCTAATAAATCTTGTAAACTATTTCCAATCTAAACAATGATATTGCAAGTTTAACAAAAGCTAAAGCAAAACCCAATGCAAATCACAAGACAAGAGATTTAGAGTGGTTCGATTCACTAAGAATCTACATCCACTACCTTGAGCCGCACTCAAGGATTTCACCAACTTCACTAAGAAGAATGTGCCCACACAAAGTAGGACTTTACACTAGTGGCTAACTCACCAAGAGTTTTACAAACAACCACTATAAACAATTGAAGGATGCCCACACAAAGTAGGACTTACAATAATAACCCTATCACTAAGAAAGGGAATAAGATGAATGATTAAGCACAAGGTTGTTCACTCTTCTAAGTGAAAGATAATTACATTTGAAGCTCATCTTGTTGGCTCTTTGAACATAATAAGCTCACTCTTTGTCTTGCTTTGCAATTTCACCTTTGAATGCATTTAGATCATGCCAATGAAGTGCATTTGCTTTCAAGGTGTTTAGACTTGATAAGGAATCAATAAGAATATGTTTTGCAAGTCTATCAAAGTGTTGGAGTCATTCTAAAGCTTTGGAGTATTTATACAATTTGAAATCTCATTTGAAAAACAACTCGGAACGGTCATAAAAGCGGCTAGTAGCGAGTGTACTTCGGTTGACCGAACACGGAACTTCGGTGGGACCGAAGGCAATCTCGGTCGACCGACTTGGGACCTCGGTTGACCGACCTTGGTCATCTCGGTCGACCGAACCAGACTCTTGGTCGACCGAACCAAGTCAGACCAACTCTCTGTTTCTTCCTCGGTTGATCCGAGATAATCTCGGTTGACCGACTTTCTGGGCATTCGGAGAGTTGTCTTAACACACGTTTTGAAATCTTTTGAAGTCTAAAATGTTTTCTTAGTATATAACAAGTAAGAGCACTTTGGAAAACCATTTTACAAGACTTATACTTTGAAATCGAAGGCTTTTGAAATACGAACACTATTTGAAACTTAGCCTTTCAAAAACGTGTTTATGAAAACATGCAATGCAAGACTATAGTGAAGAGCTTATGTTCAAGAGAGCGTTGGTTAGAGCTTAAGGATAAATACCATTTTCAACAAAGCTAATCTAACCAACCTAAGTCTTCAATCTTCAAGCTTGACGAATGTGTCTTGAATGAAATCTTTGAAGCTTGATCAAGGCTTGATTGAAGTACTTAGAGCTTCCATATTGAGTTCCAATATTCTATCACATAGATGAAAACATTAGACACAAACATCAAGTGTTTGTCCATTATCAAAAACCGAGTTCGATCGCCCTTAGGGCTAACAATCTCCCCCTTTTTGATTATGTCAAACTTTGATGTAATTAGATAGGATATGGACAATATTAAGTACAAGGAAGCATGATGAAGCATGGCAAAAAGATCTTAAAACAAATAAGAACAAAGACTAGTGCTTTCAAGATAAAACTAATGAAGACTAAAGCACTAGCATGATAACTTCTTTTTGCCAAATGCATCTAGGGACTCTTACAAGAGCCCTATTTCCCAACCAACCTCCTTGCCTCCTTCCTTCCATCATATAGCATTCTTGTGTGTAATATACATACCTTAGTTTACACAAGAAGCTAACTTACTATTTTCATCAATGTCGATGTGAGTGCTAAAGATCCTATTACAAAGAACATGCTCACACAAACATTAGAACTTACAATGGTTTGTTATCATCAAAACAACATAGAATATGCCCTTAGGGCTAACACAAAACACCCCAAGCATAAAGGATAAAACAAAGAGAAAGCCGCTATATATGTACATCAACTATTTTTGCTTTTCTATAAATAGCTTTAACAATAAAATAGAGCATTTTTAGCACAAACTATTTACGGGTCTGCTAATTGTGTCAAATTATGGAATCATGCCACTTTTCAGGCCAAAAATAGCAAGTGCATAGCACATGCCGTCGGACTTGAGGGTATATTAGTCCAAACAATTAATTACCTCCAACCCATTTTAACCCTAAAAACCCTCCATTACATAGCTTAATCTTCTTCATCTTCTTTACCCTAGCATAACAAATTTCTTACTAAATCCTAGCAACCAACATACATATTTCTAAGATTTCTTACCCAATTCGAAAGTTCAATCTAATCAAGTACCTAGCTAGCATACCCGATTTGGTTGTTCAATCTAATCAAGGACCTCTAGTTTGTTTATTTGCTTGAGGACGACATTTGTTTGTTTAGTGGCTTCTTTCCCAAATCGGTAAGGAAACAGCTACCTTCGATTTGCAATTACTTCATATTGGAAACTCCAATTGCTAATCCGTCAACGCCCAGACGTAGCTTTTTCAATCCTCTTTTTAACACTGCAAGAATCACTCAATTCCGACATTGTTTACTATGTCAACTCTAAGAAAACCCTCTCAGCTCTCAGTTTTTCCAGCTCCTCTTTTCCTCTTTCTCTTTCCCTAACTGTTCCCCCATTTCTCCAGCAATTACTAAATGAACTTCAATCTCCTTACAAACAAGTTCCCCAACTTTCTAACTCACATACTTATGTCCCTCAACTTCCAAACACGTCAAATGCGCCAATTAACCTAAATGTACCCAACATATAACACATAACTATATTCTATAACACATAAATTCATGCAATGCAATTAATCATGCAAAAATTAAAGTCACGACATGCAAAATATGTAAGCAAAAAGTCCCGGGTATCACAATTAATATTCAACTCATGCCTACTGCAGTACTTGCATAAATCCTCATCGCCTTAGCATTGTCTTTGGTCTTACCCTTCACGTCCATCACAATGTTGAAGATGTTATCAAATACAATTTTTTCATTATGCATCACATCAAGGTTATGCCCAGCTAGAAGTGTTCGCCAATATGGTAGATCCCAAAATATACTACGGTTAGCCCAAATGTGATACACACCTCTACTATATTCCTTTTTTAATTCTTCAACCGTATCTAAAAATTTTGGGTAACCTTGAACTTTTCTCCACATTTCATCACCTGTAAAACTTGGGGGGTTCGACTCTCTCATGCCATCTATCCTTACGAAATCCGTTCTTGAAGAGTTAGCACATTTTGTTTCACTCTACCAAAATGTACTAAAGGTGTTTGAAATTATTTCAAGACGGAATGACATGTTTCCTTTCAAGTAGAAGTTGAATTGTTAAGAATAATTAAATCCTTTTTCTTATGTAATTCTTTTACACTATTGACCACTTTTTTTAAAATTATTTATTAATTTATCTTAGTCCTTATAAAATTATAAATTAAAACATGATGTCAATGGGCATTATTGGAATTCAAAATCTAAAATACTAAAACACAAAACACTTTTAATATATATAAGTGTAAATAGTTATTTAGGTTACTAAACTATTTAAGCGTTGCTATTTTGGAAACTCAACTATACTTTTTGCTAATTATATCACACCTAGTACTTAGGTGTGGCTAAAAATAAACCATCACCACTTTTGTGGTGGTTTCCGACAAAATTAGACACGTATCGAGCATGTAGCCAATAATCTAGGGGAAATGAAAGTACACACTAACCTCCCTCCGTACAAAGTCTTTGAGTTTTACTGTTTGAACCCTGAAAAATAAAGTGACATTGATTTTGGACCATAGATATTTTGACACAATAACTTCCATTTTTGCCCTTGATTTATCAGCCACATGTCCGACGCGTGTCTAATTTGACCGGAAACCATCACAAAAAATAGTGGCGATTTATTTTCAGCCACACATAAATACCAGGGTGAAATCATTAGCTAAGAAACTAGTTGAGTGCCCAAAACAACAAAGCGTAAATAGTTTAGTTACCTTAATAGTTGTTTACTCTATTACACTTTGTTGTTTTGGGCAGTCAACTAGTTTTTTAGCTAATTACTCTCTATACATATTTAGGTCACTAAACTCTCTGTGTGTGTGTGTGTGTGTGTGTGTGAGAGAGAGAGAGAGAGAGAGAGAGATGTATGATAATAAATAATAACAATAATAATAACAGAAAATAGGCCAAAAGGGAAGAAAGCTTCAGAATGGATAACTAGAGTCATTTCATTTACATTCTCACTGACTATAAACCAATACATCTGAAACCTAAAAGCTCCGAGTCTTGCATTGCCAATGAAACCTGTGAGAGCTCTGGTTTTATCAATTACCCGCGAACATGAATGTCAGTCCTCTGATATTATGCAAGAAGATTACAACTATTTATCTTCTGAGATACGGCGGCTAATCAAAGCTGGCACCTCTGAGAGTGGAGGCCGTAGGAGGAGATACAAAGCAGGACCTAGGACAGGAACTATCGATATAGGGAGAAGCCAAGAACCTTTGTTATCCCTGCACACATTTTTTTCTATTTATTATGCAACCAGAGTCTCTACTTACACATTTTAAGGATACTTATTACATATTTTCCAAGAGAAACCCATCATTTATTACATATCCTATCTCTTTCTCTCTCTCTCTTTCAGTGTTGTAAAAATCGGCCGACTAGTCGATAAAAAATCGCTAATCGGCACCTAACTGATTAGTCTGGGTAAAAAACACTTGACCAACTTAATCGGTCAAAATTGGTCAAAGTCGGTAAAAAAAATCGATCAAAGTCAGTCAAAACGATTTTGCTGACTTTTTTTTAAAAACACAATTTTCCGCCCAAAACTACGTCGTTTGATTATTTTAGTATTTGAACTTGTTATTACTTATTATGGTATTGAATTTAATTATTATGGATGGACTTTGCGTACCTTAATTTGACTAGTATTTGATTGTTAAATTTGTATTGAATTTTGTTTGACTAGTATAATAGATAAGATAAGGAAATTTTAAAAAATCCATTGTAATCTGGCGACCGACTAGAGACTAGCGACTTCTGCAACATTACTCTCTTCCTATTTATGAAGGGACAAAGGGTGTTTCACTTAAAAAAGTTTCCTTGTTTTAGAGAATCTTAATTTTTTTGCACAAGTCCAATATACTTGAAAAAGAAGGAGAGAGTATAATTGAAGGATGATTCACATAGATTGAGACTAGGAAGCTTACCACTTCCGATTGGTCATATCGTTGTAAACCCAGAAAGGAGCAAAAGCTGATAGAAGAGTAAAATCAATGGAAGTGGCATGTATCTGCAATCAGAATGTTGAATTTATGAATAAAACAAAAATAACTGGCACAACTTAATGAAGATCTTGCTTTGGATTCTTCTTTGTTTATGTTTCTTCATGATGTTAAAGTTCTAGAAGCTAGTTAAAAATTGCTACTCCCTCCATTTCTAAATATAAGACTTTCATTACATATTGCGAAAATTAAGGAATAAAAAATTAAAATATTTTTGTAATTAAAATACCAATATTACTCTTTTAAATATGACTTGTGTACCACTAATTCTATTTAAGAGAGTAATAGAGATGTCACTAGATATTTAACTTCCGTCCCCTCAAGATCATGTAAAACTCTACCTGCTCCCCCACCCCCATAATGAAATTCCTGGTTCCGTCTATGAATTTGGAACAAGCAAAACTGTATATACTGAACTACATAATCCTTTATTGCATGAATGATTTATAAGAATTGAAGAAAGTATATGACAGCTTTAAACAGAAACACATGCAAGCAGAGTACTACTCACGAATCTGCTTTCTCTGAAGTACTGGTAAAACTCCTTCCACACTTCTCCACTTGATAAACCGGCATAAGCCAATAGACCTAGCCCTGCACCCGCTGCGACCTTAAAATAAAAATAAAATAAAAAGAAAGCTAGTAACTTTTAGTATTAAAGTGATATAGTTTGAGATTTTTTTTTTTAAATATCCGCACTGATTCCTCTGTTGGCATATAAAGGAGTGTCAACCTTTTTCAAATTGGAGAGGAACAAGTCCTTTTTCTTTTCCTTTCCTTTTCGACAAATAATTTCATTGAATTCGTGCTTTATTTATTTTTTATTGATCTTTAAGGGAAAAAATATTAAGAATGGCATATTCTATTATTTTTCCACCCTTGAAAAATTGAAATATTTCTTTTGGCAATACATCCATGTAATGTTGCAGAAGTCGCTAGTCGATCGGCTGACTGGCGACTAGCGAGTAGTCGACTTACCTACATTACAAGGAATTTTTTAAAATTTCCGTATCTTATATATTATACTAGTCAAACAAAATTTCATAAAAAAATTAACAATCAATACTAGTCAAATCAACGGTAAACAAATATCATCCATAATAATTAAATTCAACATCATAATAAGTAATAACAAATTCAAATACTAAAATAATCAAACGAAGCAGAAATTTGAGTTTAAAAAATCAGCAAAGTCGTTTTGACTAACTTGGACCAATTTTGACCGTCTTTGAATTTGACCGATTAAGTTGGTCAAGCGATTTTTTTATGCTGACTAGTCAATTAGGTGCCGACTAGACCGACTTTTACAACACTGCATCCATGTATTAGATGTAGGAATCGTATTCAACATGAATTCCATTCCACTCATTTCAATCCCGTCCATTCCCCTCCTTTTCCTTCCACATAAATACACACCCCAGAACCTATGTCCTCGCCTTCCCTTCCTCCAAATTCCTTCGGCTCAAACTAGTCTAGAGTTATAAATGTAATTGATTCTTTGAAACAACAGAAATGTGATTATTTTTACTAAATCTTACTTCTAATTCCAGATCTTATTTCCCCTTCATTCCAGTTTTTGGGGGGACATTTGCATTAGTTATAAGATTTTGTGACAAGAATGTCTCTATTATGATTCATTACATTGTTTCCAATCTGGAAGTAATTACCAACATAATCCCAGTCCCCCTTTAAGTCTAGCTGAGATGGCATCTAATGACTTACACAATTACGATAAAACGAATACAATAATATAAATGTAAGCCTACATTTGCAAAAAGGCCAAACATACTTTGAATATGAACTTTTTTTTTTTTTATGGAAGCTTATTATGAAGAGAAAGAGTGACCTAAGATGTAAAAAAAAAAAACTTATTCCGATCCCATTTATAATACATTCATACACCTATTCTACTATTGCTGTCTTTTTAAACCACTGCCTGAGTATACATGATCTAAAGGCCAATGTTGTAAAAAAAATCGGCAAAAAATCGCTAGTCGACACCTAACTGACTAATCGGGGTAAAAAATCGGTTGACCAACTTAATAGGTCAAAGTCGGTAAAAAATCAGTCAAAGTCAGTTAAAATGATTATTTTAGTATTTGAACTTTTTATTACTTATTATGGTAATGAATTTAATTATTATGGATGGACTTTGTGTACTTTGATTTTACTAGTATTTAATTTTTAATTTTTTATTAAATTTTGTTTGACTAGTATAATATATATTATAAGGAAATTTTAAAAAATCTCTTTTAATCTAAGTAAGCCGACTACTCGTCAGTCGCCAGTCTGGCGACCCACTAGCGACTAGTGACTTCTACAACATTGCTACAGGTTAAGAAGTACTAATAAGTTTACTTGGAAAATAATTGAAGGAAACGAAAAGCTCAAGCGACCGTTCAAACAAAAAAAGAAATTGTTCGACTCATATATATGGATCATGAATGACTTTATCAATAAAACTACGTCAGTGACAAATTTTCATCTCTTAAGTCTTTGCTTCATCAAATGCTTTATATTTGATATTTTTTTGTTCCTATTTTTGTTTTTTGCTAAAATTGGTTAGTATCGTTATGTCCTTCATAATCTGTACTATTTGTTCAATATTCCTAGTAAAGCTTATCAAACTCTACTGTCAGTGCATTCAAATGAAAAAAAATAAAAAATAAAAAGAAAATAATCACCTTTTCCTAAATATCTGTGTTGTAAAAATCGGCTTAGTCGGCACCTAACTGACTAATCCGGATAAAAAACGCTAATCCAACTTAATCGGTCAAAGTCCGTTAAACCGGCTTTGCTGACTTTTTTTTTAAACTCAATTTCCTGCCCAAAACTACGTCGTTTGATTATTTTAGTATTTGAACTTGCTATTACTTATTATGGTATTGAATTTAATTATTATGGATGGACTTTGTGTACTTTAATTTGACTAGCATTTGATTGTTAATTTTTTATGAAATTTTGTTTTACTAGTATAATATATAGGATAATGGAATTTTAAAAAATCTCTTGTAATTTAGGTAAGTCGACGACTATCACTAGTCGCCAGTAGCGACTAGCGCCTTCTGTAACATTGTTAAATATTGAGACTAACATATTGCTTTTACTATTAAATTTTAGTATAAATGTGATTCATCATCTAAGGCATTGTTCTTTACAGCATAACCCATCATAAACTCAAAGATCCTAAATCAATAATTTTTCTTAGTCACTCTTCAGTCTTCACTTTCATAAATGTTATTCTTTTTATTCCTAAAACTGTAGTAGCTATATGGACTGATTTTTTAAATGAAAGTCTTAGAAGTTTGTAATTTTGGATAACTTGGGTGGGCTGAATTAAAATCTTCTATCTAATGATCATCAAGGTACAACATTTTTCCTCTTTTTCTTTTTCGTTTTTCCTTTTTCTCTTTGATACATCGGGAAAGGGGGATATGGATTGAATCCAGGACCTTGCGGCCTACTAAGTATTAAGGAATGCATCTTCACTAACTATGGTACCAACTCGTTGCATAAAAAATAGCATTAGTTTAAAAGAAAAGAAAAAGAACAAACAAAATAACAAAAATGATAGGCAATAGTGACAATCAATGGATTAAATAGAATTAGTCAGACCTTTTCTAAAATTTGTTCCAAGGGATCGGACTAGTTGCCTAGTTTTTTTGGGAAAACGCAGCCTTGGGAAGTACCAAGAGGGTGGTTTTCAGTAAGAGTCTGCAGCTGTCGTCCATGGAGGCCCGTAATGGTGAATTTTATTGACCTTGCCTTAGCTAGCCTCATGTTTATATGATCATCATCCATTAGATAGTAGCTATAAGCTAAAGGGGATAAAAAGAAGAGTTGGAATTCTATCAAACTATTGAAATTTTCCCTTATTCATTAGCCATTACCCAAACTCATTTCTCTTCATTGAATCGAGGATATAGTCATTTTTCGTCGATCTATGCTACCTAAGCAGGAGACAATATATTTTGGATATTACTGATCATTCTTTGATTCAAAGCATCGCTCCATCTGAATTGATGAAGTAAACAACGTTCTAGGAAGAAATCTAGTTCTACTCCTGTATTTCTTAACCCCCTCCCCCACCCCCTCTTTTCCCATTTGATTTTGCATAAGAATCTTGGATGTCCTTTTTGTTGTTTGTTGAAGGAACAGATCCGGAATTCCCTTTTTTTTGTACATTTGATCTAAGGTAATTTTTGCTTACAATAGGTTCTTTTTATTTAGATTTTTATTTTTTAGTTTGCATATAAGGTCATGCCCAAATTTGCACCTTCTCATAGGCTATCTTTAATTGCCTAATCCATGTCAATTTCCATTGTCTAGAATAAGAGAGACATCTGTTTCATCCTCTTTCATCTACCACATCATTCATGGACTCTTATAAACGTACGAACTTAAAATGGCTAATCAAGAATCTAAGATCAAGATCAAGCTCTGCAACTTGAAATAGATTAGGAGAGAACATTTCTATCAAGATATACACGAGGAACATATCCTGATACTTACTGAAGTTAATATCTCACAGCCTTTGAAAAGAAAATTAGGGGGTCAGTTTTGCCATGCAACGTTTAAGAATGATTACTAAGAGAAATATTTTGTATTTAGGCAAGAAATTTATCCTGCGAATTTAATAGTATATTAGTTTTGACATGTTACCTTATTAAAGGTTTCTAATGTAGTCCATCTACCTTAACAATGAGTTTTTAGGACAGTTATCTACTTACTTAGCCTGTCTCTACATTTTCTTTCTATTTAAAATCTTTTTCGTTTTATATTTCATTCCTATAATATTTTCACCATTAATTTTACATAATTTGGAAGAAATATGTAAATTCTAATATTGGATTGCTTTATTCTACCAGAACTGATATTCTCTAGATAAACCATGAAGCATTATTTTCCAGCATGAAACTCCCTCGTGTCCCACCAAAGATAGCATCTTCAAGATTTCTTCAGCTGAATATCTACTAGACGGGAAAATGAATCAAGAATAGTTTCTTACAAAATCATTATATCCTCACATACTCTCGGATCTAATGTAAACAAAAAGCATGTTTTGATATTCCCAATATCTAAACTTCTTCTCTTTCCGACTAAAATATCCCAGAAACTTATCATCATGTTAAGTAAAGGAGTTACTATTTTCTCCCTATTGCAAAAAACTAAAACAACAAAAGAAATTGAGATTTTAATACCCCCGCTAATTTCTTGCATAGAATGTCCATTCTCGGTTCCTTTCACATTATTCGCACTAAAGAGTTACTTTTCTGTGTCTTTAACTTTTTCCCGTTCCCCCCACCCACAATTAGTTCTTTTTTGGTCTTTTAGGATAATTACCTGATTCATATACGGCATCTTTGTCTCATTTGACAAAATAAATAAACGTATAAGTTCACTAAACATTGTTCTTCACAGTTATGATCAGAGAAGAGTATACATGTTAAATAAGATTCTCCTTACCCCGGCTGTCAGCTTTGATTCCAGTATATTCAGAGGCCATCTTTTGAGTTCCTCTTCCTCAATTGGTGGAGATGGCGGTCTCCAGAGGACAAAATAGGGAATAAGAGCATATGCGCCCCCAAAGCATGATAGCACGAGGAAAGGCCAAAGAGGAACACTACCTTTGGAACTGCAGGAAAAAATGTCTTAAGAATTCTGAAACAGAAAATCATGAAAGTGAAGCAACTTATGGCTTAAAATTACCTTCTAGCAGTGGGAAGCAGCAACATACTGTAAAGCAGGGGATATAACCCCATGATATACCACAAAGCCACAAGAACTTCATTCATTTTAAAGCCATCATCCCCTTTTAAGTTTAGGAGCTTTTTCAAGAAATACAAGTCCGTCAACTGCAATTATTCAAACTCATTAGTTCATAAAATCAAAATGCTTAAAGTGACAAGAAATTAAATTGCCAATAATTCAAAATCCGTTCGTTTTAGCGGATAACAACTTCAAGAGGAAAAAAAATAAAAATTAATCAGCAGCAGCATTCTCCTATTAATCCATATCAATTTTGATGAATGAAAATAGCAGAATAACAACCAAAAACAGTCTCCATTCTCCAAGAACAACTATTAAAAGCTATACATAGCAACTAGAAAGGGGGTTAATTAGTTATTGTTTCTCCCCAACTCTCTGCAATAATTAAACAGCAAAAATTCCCACTCAAAGCAACTAAACCAAAATAAGAAAAAGGAAAAAGAAACAAAACTGATTATCCACTCCCACAAAAAGTTTCAACCAAGTTCATTTGTGAAAATTAGCCAATTGGTTTTGAGAGAATATGGAGGCCCATTAGTTAATTTTCACGTGCTATCAGAGCACTCGGATGTGTGGGCTCATAATGCCCAAGTGGGCTCTAATTTTCCTCATACAACCCAAATACGACGACAGACCTTCATCTGTCCTAGCGTGACCCAAGAAGGGCGGTGGGCCTTGAATTGACTCCCACCTCGACCTTGATGTTAGGGGAGTGTTGAAATATGAAGTCATTCTTCCCACATCGAGTGTCTAATGAATATCCAAATCACTTATAAACTCATGGGTTAACACCTCTCTCATTGTCAATTGGTTTTGAGAAGATATGAGGCCCATGAGCTAATTTTCAAATTAAGACAGCATAATTGACATAATCATAATTCAATCAATGACTTAATGAACAAAACAGAGAACCCAAAAGAAAAACAAGAAAACTAAAAATTGCAGGACAGTAATGATACCGGGGTCTGATTAGGTGCAAGAAAGAAAACATAAAAAATCAATCCAGCCCAGAATCCGAAGAGCAAGAATGAGGTGGTCCAGTCCCTTTCCTGACCATTTCCACCACTACCAACCTCCTCTTTAACATAATCTTCTTCATTTTCAGACACAGGTTCTTGTGGGGGTTCTATCAGTGTCCAATGAATTGTAACAACAGAATTTCTGAAATTGGAGATGCCTCCTTTTCATTGTATTAGAATTATTGACATTATTTTTGTAAATCTGAAATCTTGAACTAACAATTGGGAGGGGTAGTAAAATTGAATTGTTGAGCTTAATAGGAAGTGGAAATGGGGTTTTGAGATTGTGGATTTTGAGTGGGAAAGATGAGAAGTTGGAGGAGATGAGGTTAGTGTTGGCCAGCATTTTCCCACTTCTCACTGCCAGAAGTTACTCAACTCCAAGTATGAATATTTCATTGTTTTAAAAAAAAATGATATATAAAAAATAAAAATAAAAATAAAAAAAGTTATATTACCATTAGCTCCTTTGCATTTGTCTAAACTACATGTCCTCAGCTTGAATGCGAAACAACGTGTATTTCGTATGTGCCTAACATATGGCAGTCGTCGGATCAAAAGATTTAATGGTTGTGATCGCCTGTTTCACAAAACATGTTAGAATGTTTCCAACCCGTGTTATGAAAAAGTGATAACAATCGTCATATATGCGATTCGATAGTTAATAGATGTTTTATACGTAAGAAATTTTTAGTGTTCTGCATTTTAGATGGATTGTAATTACAGGGCCATTGTTGACACTTGGCAAAGCTGATTGTTCCTTTTTTGTGGAAATGGGGTTCCATAAAAACGCCAATGAGAATAATTACATGTTGAGGGTTAAAACCCCTTTCTACCAATCTAGGGGAGTTGAACCCTTACTCAAATAACAGAGTTCCCCCTCACCAAAATCTATTTATGTTAACTCTAAACAACTTATGTGGTATTGTCATATATCCGGGAATTGCATTAGACTAGTATGGGGAGAAACAAATAATAAATGATCAATTAGCTCAGCGGTCGATTCATGAAATACATGCAGGAGGTTGCGGGTTTGATTCTCGTACCCTTGAGTAGTGAAATTTTTTATTCTGCATTATTCAAAGGTATCTAGACTCGACGACTCAGCTTGTCTATGCTCCAGCTCTGTCTTCGAGTATTCAAAGGTGGCTAGACTCGAAGGCTCGGCTTCGGATCCGGCTCTGATTATTCAAAGGTGGCTAGACTCGATGGCTCGGCTTGTATAGGCTCCGGATCCGACTCGGTACATCCAACCTAGTTTCAAAATTTACGAAAGTCGAAATATATATCTAGTTGCCTCTATATAAAAATGCCGGGAAAAAATCTTTTGATACACAATAAAATGACGTAACAAATGTCGGAATAACTACTTATTCATGATATTTACAAACGTCGGAATATGTGACTTGTTGCGATTATTTACAAATGTCGGAAAAATACCTTTTTAAACACTTTAAAATGACGCAACAAACGTCGTAATAGATAGGTACCGGCGCTTGTAACAAATGTCGTAAAAAACACGACACAGGCAAATGCGACGTTTAAGCGACATTTGTAATAAATGTTGGTATAGATCTATATCGACATTTTTTTTACTTATTTCGATATATGACAAACGTCGCAATAGACCTTTTTTGTTGTAGCGCGAAAGCAAACGAAAAGACTTACATTTATGGCTCAAGAATCTGATTATTGAATGAAAGATTCTGTCTTTGGGCTCTTAGTAAAGATCATCTTGAGTCCTCCCTTGCGGAATTACTCCCTACCGGTATCCATGCGACGAAACGAACAGCGATTGCTAGCTCTTCGTTTTTTCTGAGTTTCGGGAATTTAGAGAGAAAGGGAGAGGCAGAATTCATAAATCTGATTTCGGGATTCTTAGTTTATTGCGGCTGAAGCATTAGACTTAAGGGTTTCGGCCAAGAGAGTTTATATAGGGAGTGGGAGTTTGTTTCAAGAACAACTCCCACGTCCTATCCAACTCTTTTGGCAGTGGGAGTTTATAACTCCCACGTCCTCTAGACTTCTGCTGGTAGTGGGAGTCTTTATTGGATAATAACTCCCACATAATCTCAGCTATACCGAAAATGCCCCTTATCTCTAATTCGAATAATAACTCTTAGGTTCATATCACAATGGCAATGAAAACACACTTAGTAGTAGTATGTGTTCATAAATCACAAACGGTCCCTAGAAGGACATTGTGACTACCCAAAGTGAACGAATTTACGGTGGAACCTAATATCAATTCGCTATTTAATCCCTTTGTCTCGCGATATCCTAATTAAGCATAAGGCATGGTAGTCGTCACCCTTATAAAGCTTAATTGTATTTATGCTCGATCTCCCGGTAGACTGTTCCAACAAATAGTATTTGATAACCACTTTATCAAATACATTTGAGCACGGCCATGCATTTAAATAGTCTTTCCCTATCGAGGGGCCCATGGATATCTCTCTCTAATAAGATTGGGACAAATCCCTTACAATGTCTCTCACATTAAAGCCATGATAGGACGCTACATCCGATCATCAGTCGTATTGATTACTCGATTAAAAGTAACGTCCGACTGAGTCAAAACGTAGCTCCATTCATGCTAGAATCAATGGAGTGGAGACATAAGGTCTAAGGATTCCAAAATAGTATTGAGGAAGTAATACTTATGACTAAGGACCATGAAGTATTACTTATATAACGGATCACGTCCAATACAATGTATCCCCATATATTGCATCTATGACATGATTTGTATTCATTACACGTGATTAGTAAAACATAATCATCAATCAAACATCATACTTGTTTTATTTCATTGTAAAGAACCTTACATAAAACTAGGGACAACTAGAATAGTAATTACATAAGCTAATGAGTTTTACTATCAAATCACGCATTTGATGTTCAGAAGCAAAATTAACTATTCAAAGACATGCTCAAAAGAAATAAAACGTACAACATATGCTAATGGTCCTAGGGCACTACTAACAGAGGGTTCTTGTAAGTCCTAAGGGTTAATGTCATCAATCTTGTTTTGATGATAACAAATTATTGATAGTTCTAATGTTCGTGTGAACATATTCTTAATGATAGGATCATTAACACTCACACTAACATTGATGAAAATGGTAAGTTAGCTCCTTGTGTACATCAAGTCAACATCCTACACGGAAGGAAGGTACACTTTGCAAGACTCCATAACACAAACTTGAAGTCAATCCACGTGCTATGGAAGTACTTGCAAAGTCAAGAAAAATGAAGATCAACAAGTTAAGTGCTACTCAATCCAAGAGAAGAATCAAGTGTTATGCTTCTTAACAAAAAAAAGTATGAAGTCCAATACTATACAACTCAAAATTGCTATAGGACTTCATCACTCCAAAAAATATGTTGATAAAAGGCTTCAAGTCAAAGCTCCAAGAAGATATTCAACTTGAAGACTTGAAAACCTTAGGAAGATTAGTCTATGCTTTATAGGCACATCCTTGTGACTAATATTAATTACCTTTTTGAATACTAGGATAGAATATTTAAAACTCAATCATGCATGTTTTCAAAACCTCATCTTTTACATTGTTTCAATTCTTTGAAAAGGTTTTTGAAAACTTAGATAAGTGTTGGTCAATGCATAAGTTCCTTAAAATGTGTTGTATATATTTACAAAACACTTAGACATGAGTTTGAGAACATTGAGAACTTGTCTAAGTGGAAAAACCCCTTTAGGACTTCATTCCGGCCGATCTAGGTCTAGTCTCGGAAGACCAGATGAAATCCGGTCGACCGAGGTTGTTTTGTCCTTAGTCAGATTTTGAATGTTCAAAAGCTCCAACGGTTACATTCTCTCCGATGACCTTGCTATAGGTCGGTCAACCGAGCTTTGCTCCGATAGACCGGACCCCATCTTGCGGTCGACCGAGATGAGAACAAAGGCCTTTAATCTTTACTTCGGAGGCGCCTCTATCGAACAACTACATAGTTTGATCGACCGAAGCTGTCAAATCTAGGCAAAAAATATAGTCGTTATGACCAAGTTTACTTGTGTATTTTTCCCCCTATATAAAACATCTCAAACTGAATTTTCATAACAAATCAAACCAAAATAGGGAATAGGTTATACACTTCATAAACAAGCAAACAAACACCCTTGAGTTTAACTTTCATATCATTCAAAATCTTTTTGAGTTGAGCTTAAACTGGAAAAAAGAAATTCAGATTCCTAAACGAAGTGCAGTGGAAAGTAAAAGCGGAATCCGTTTCTAACAGGATCATTCACGAGTAAGAACCAATGAAGTTTGATTATGATTTTTACCTTTAGTTTACAGGATGATAGAAACGATTTCTATTTTGATTTTGCTACGGAATCACCAACAGCAACTGACTCATGTCTCTAGCCGTATTCACACGATCAACTTGAACTTGTTCTTCGTGTCTCTAATGCTTGTCAGAAAGCTCCAAAGTTGAAGACAATCTTCAGGAATTTCGGTTAGGGGTGTCAACTGGTTCGGGCCAAGCTCACATAACTCGAAAAAATGTGAGCGTGAACTTAGATGAGCTGAGCGTGAGCTAAATATTCAAGCTCGAATTTTATGTGAGTTGAGCATGAGCTTGACCCCGCTCAGCCCGGTTAAACCTCACACCCAAATAAAAATAATATATTTGTATTTATATTATGTATATATATTACACTAAATTTCTAATTAAAAAACATAAAAACTGGCGACAAAACTCATTGATTCTTTTCTCTGTTTCTCAAACCCTATCTTTGATTATCTTTTTATTAGTTTACCTTAATACATAAATTATTGTCTTATGTATATTTGTATTATTGTCAGGATTTGATCTCGTGACTAATTTATTCTACTATTCTTGCTACATATATATTTTTTCTAATATAAATTTAACTCATGAGGCTCATGAACTTGGCTCGAGCTCACCTTAAGGTAGTGAATGTAGATCTTTGTGATCGAACCACTCTAAATTCTTGTGTTTGTTCTCTCTAACTCTTCATCTTTACTTTCAAGTTCTTATCTTTATCTATTATGTTTTTGTGCTATATGAACTTGTGTGTTTAAGAGTAAGTGTTCATCATGAGTTAGCATTCTACCTTTGTATATCTTGCGTTGTCATTTCCATATGACTTGTATTAATTGGTCATACAAGCTTTGCATATATGATTTTTGGCTATAGTATTGCTAGTGGCACCTTAACTTATCATACTTTGATCATCATCTTTATTTTGATGGTTTAATATGCTATATCTAACATACTAGTCACCTAAGCTCTTCTTCATTTACCTCACCTCCATGTGCTTAATCAACATAATTGTTCATAAGTGATCACGTAAGTAAATATTTGATTAGAAAAGCGAAAAAGTTTGAGAGTCTAATTCACCCCCCTCTTAGGGTCTCCCTTTCAGATATTTCAGTGTGGACCTGGGTTTTGGTGGTGGCGTTGATTTAAGAGGAGAGACAAAGAAGGAGGGTGGTGGTGGGTTTGCGATTTAGTGGGGAGGGAGGGGGCTAGTGATGATGACAGATTTGTGAGAAAGAAGGGCTACGGTGATGAAAGTTAGTGGTAGGTTTGGTGGCGTTGCAGTTAGGGATGAGCAAATTCGATTTTTACTGAATTACCGACGAAATTTGAATTCAATTGGGCAATTTGAATTCGGTAATTCAGATACATTCGTATTCGATTTTGTAAAAAATAGGATGAAATCGGTTGGGCTATTATTGAATTCAATATGACCTAATTCGAATTCATTTTAAAATAATTTTTTAATTTTATTTTATAGTGAATATATAAAGTAAAAGAGAAATCCTCTATATTTAGCACCCACTATTTAACTAACTAACATAAATAGAAATAATTTTTTATTCGACTATTTTTAGCATCAACAATTTACGGGCTGCTGTAATTGTCAAATTAACGATTCTGATAAGTTTTCAGGCAAAAAATGCCACGCGAGGCGCACATATTGAAGTAAAAAAGGGCAAATTTGTCACTTTTTGTCCTATTCTAAAACCCATATCTTGTGTGAACCGACCCGGTGACCATTAAAATCTGATCTTCATCTCCTGGGATAAAGGAGGGATGTTTCTCTAGCCAACCTCTTCTTTTCTCATCCCAACTCTGGATGGGTTGATCTATGGTGTAGCTCAATTCCGGGTCACCGTAGAAATTCGGGTCGGGTGGGTCATGTGTCAAATTAAAATCGGATGGATTACATTTGAGAGAATTCTAGGGAAGTGATTGTGAAGTGATCTTCTTGGGGTTGTTAATGGCTTTTGAGAAACTGGGATTGGAATCGGGCTCGGGCCGAGGGCTAAAGAAAGGAGAAGACAACGATAACTCCTCCCAGCGTAAAGAAAGTTGCCACCACCGTCACGGGAGATAAATTTTTCTGCGACCATTATTGTGTGTTTCATTGCCATGGGAGAATTATCTTGAAGATGTGAAAGCTCATGTGGGTACCATTTTAAGGAGAGTACTTATCTTTTAATTCAATACTACTAACTCGGTGGGATTCGTTTAGCTACTAGCATAAGCTTTTGTCCATATGCAAATTAGCTGTTAAAGTGAGCGCCGGACAATTCCAATTTCATACATTTTGCCCAATTTCATATATTTAGCATGGATTTCATACATTTTCCCCAATTTCTCTGCAAAAATGATGAAGGGATGAGAGAAGATGATGATAATTAGGTTTTAAATTAAGGGAGGCTTTAAAAAATATATGAATGGACAATTTTGCCCTTTTGACGTCAATATGTGCACCTCACGTGGACATTTTTTGCCTGAAAAGTCATTTGAATTGTTAATTTGACAATTACAGCAACTCGTAAATTGTTGGTACTAAAAATAATCGAATACAAAGTTATTGATATTTATGCCAGTTAGCTAAATAGTTGGTGATAAAAATAGAGGATTTCTCTAAAGTAAAATAGACCTAACAATTATTATTTTGGTATTTTGTTATTAATTTTCCTTGTAAATAAAGTATTTTGCTAAAAGTAAATTGCCACCATTTTTTTCAAAACTGTAATTAGTTTACTGATAAAAAACAGCTATTAACTCAACCCAAAATGTAATAATAGCGGGTGGTAATGCAGATTACTCTATAAAGAAATACTAGGTTGTTATCCCGCGCGATGCGCGGATTATTTAAATTGGTATTTTGCGATTTGAATTCATTTTTGTCTTTATTTTACTTCATTTGTTAATATAAATAACTGAAACAAATAAATGTGTAGTAAATAAGAGCTAAGAATACAGTGAATATCATCAAATTTTTTAATATATCAATTTACAAAAAAAGTTTCATTCCTAAAAGAAAAATGAACAATATTAAATATTCTCTTTTTTGTTACTTCTTTCTTAGTTCTTCCATGTATTAGAATGATAAACATATACTTTTAATATGTAATAAAGAAAATATTAAAAAATTTAGAAAAAAAAATCTACAAAGATAATTGCATTATTGACTTTAAAACAGAAGAAAAAAAGACTCCAAAAAGGAAAGTATATAATAATGAATGAAATAATAAGAAATTTAAAAAAAAATTCTACAAAGATAAATAATTACATTATTATTAAAGAAAAAAAGACTCCAAAAAAAAAGAGAAAAGAAAAAATAATTACATTATAAGATTACAATTGATTTTTTTCTTTTTCTTTTCTGAAAAAAAAATCTCAAAATTTTCCCTTAAAAAAATAAAATAGAGAAAATTTGCATTTTTACAAAATTGGGAGAAAGTAGAAACCCTAAATCTCTTGTCTTCCCTCTTGTAGCACCGCGCCGCCTCCTCCCGTTCCAACTTCTTGTCGCCAACATCAAAAAAATTTCTTTAATAGAACTTGAATAGATTATATAGATAGTAACATTTAATGAATTGAGGAAATCATTGTACCTTGATATCCAAGATTAAATAGTCATCAAACTCTTATTGTTTTATGTGTTGTAAGGCTTCCCTAATATGATCATTTGTGCCCAACTTTGATATAGTCTCTTAGATAATTGCCACAGTCATTGTTTTCTTCTCCTTTTTCCTTTAACCTTCAA
Organism: Vinca minor; assembly: GCA_026122235.1. Taxonomy (NCBI): domain Eukaryota; kingdom Viridiplantae; phylum Streptophyta; class Magnoliopsida; order Gentianales; family Apocynaceae; genus Vinca; species Vinca minor. Next base: position 917,518 of record JAOCZM010000280.1, on the reverse strand, counting down.
TACCTTCATGAGTAAATATATGCATAAAAATGTTCTTGAAGCAAACAAATTTTCAGATTCATGAGCAAATATATGAAGAAACATGTTAAGAATCAATCAATAGTCCCAATATATTTTAAAAAATAGAACTTGAATAAATTGTGATCTTGGAGCTTAACAGCAAAATTTATTGACAATTCAAAGTACTATTACCGTAAGTAATTACAGTTCAATTAGTTCTTTATTTAAAATATATTGATTATGAAGGAAATCATGATGCACTAATAATTATCATCAAATCACATGTGCAATATCACTCAATCAATATATTTTCTCATAATTCAAATAGATTGTTCTAAGGAATAAGTTGTTTGATGCGATGGAATTTTGCAACCACTTTGTGCACTTGTTGCCAAAGGTTAGGTTAGTCTCCAATACATCTGTTTCAGTGGTATCCTGGGATCAGCCACTTTGTTTGACAAAGGTTAGGTCTGTATCCCGTCCATCCCCGCCCATACCCCCAATTATTGGGGACTTAATGGGTTATGCTATTGTTGTTGTTGTTGTGTAAAATATAGAAAACATAACAAAAGTAAAAAAAACTTACTTTTTCATCCAAAACCACAAAATTCATGCTCATTAACTCGTCCGGCTTCATAGCATTGTATGTATTCCAAAGTCGAATTACACGACATAGAATTCTCTTCTCTTGTTTGCCATTTGCCAATTCATTCAAACATAGATATTGCATCCTTGATTTTGTCATCTTCGAATTTTGAATTTGGTTGCTATCTCTTTTTTTGCTCTTGATATCTTATTGATGTGAATTGGTGAAATTGTCGTGAACAGATGATGTGGAAAGAAAGCTGGGTGGGAGTAGAAAAGATAAACAATTTCCAAATATTTAAAGGTAATGAGAAAACTTTTCATTTCCTACAAAACTCTCCAACTTCATGTATAATTATTGAAAAACTTTTCATTTCCTACAAAACTCTCCAGCTACAGTTATTACCTAAACAAAATTAATGAAACTTCCTCCTAAATCGTTCTTCTAAAGGCTAAAACTTATAACCTCTTATGACTCTTAGAAGAAAAAAAGACTATAATATAAATTATAGATGATCTTATATAGAAATATGATGGTTTTAAAACCCCTTTAACTAATTTTCTCTATTTATCTTTCATTCATTGTACATAACCATAGTTATTACCATTTACTTCTAATTTAGGTTCTTAGGTAATGTTATTAACTAAGAACCTTTGGTTATCTTTCATTCATTGCATTCATTCATTGTACATAACCATAGTTATTACCATTTACTTCTAATTTAGGTTCATAGGTAATGTTATTAACTAAAAACCTTTGGTTATCTTTCATTCATTGCATTCATTCATTGTACATAACCATAGTTATTACCATTTACTTCTAATTTAGGTTCATAGTTAATGTTATTAACTAATAACCTTTGGTTATCTTTCATTCATTAGTACATAAATTTAGGTTCATAGTTCAGTGTTATTAACTAATAACCTTTGCTAATGAAGATCCGGGATCATCAATGTCAATCGCCACATGGCGATGTCCCGATTCGCCCGCCGCTATGGAGCTTCCACGTGTCGTAGATGAAGATCCAGGATCATCAATGTCAATCGCCACATGGCGATGTCTGATTCGCCCGCCGCTATGGAAAGCTGCCACGTGTCGTAGATGAAGATCCGGGGATCATCAATGTCAATCGCCACATGGCGATGCTCGATTCAGCCCGCCGCTATGGAGCTTTCCACGCTGTCGTAGCCCATGCGCTCTGCCTCTGGCTTTTATATATTATATAGATTTTTTTTTTTTGCTAAGTATAAAGAAATAGTATAAATATGTGAATTAACACAATCTCGTGAAATTGGATTACAAACCGTTAAAATGGCCACACACCATCTCAGAACCCAATCCTTATTATTCCTCTGAGATAAGGTAAGGTAAGCCAAATTCTCTTCTTCATCCTCTCCCTCTTCAGACATGACTGAAGCTTCAATAATAATCCTTCAAACCACCTTAATCCCTTCTTTCTCTCAAACCCCAAATCAATTATCTCACAGAAATCCCATACATTATCATAATTTCCACAAAATCTTCAAGAAAAAAAGCTCCAGCAGTTTGAATATTTGTTGCTCATCATCTATTTCTACTACTGCTACTACTGCTACTAATGATACCATTAGACCCCAGAAAATCCCTTTGGGGTTGTGAAATTGATTCGCTGGAAAACGCATCTGCCTTGCAGCAGTGGCTGACTACTCAAGGGTTGCCTCCACAGAAAATGGGTATACAAAGAGTGGATGTTGGAGAAAGAGGATTAGTTGCTCTCAAGAATATTAGAAAGGGGGAAAAGCTGCTTTTTGTTCCTCCCTCTTTGTTCATCACTGCTGATTCTGTTAGTTTTTTTGATAATTTTTTTCATTTCCAAAATTTCTTAAAGTTCATTGTGTAAATCTGGTCTAGTAATACACAAACAATAACATAACCATTAAGTCTCCAATAATTGGGGGTATGGACAGGGGTGGATAGTTGACTGACCTAACATTATGCACGGAGTCACTGATCCCAGAATATCACTGAAAAAGATGGATTGACTTTGTCAATGAATACACAAAGTGGCTGCTTTCATAGAATAACACTGAAACAATAGTCCCCTATACCGTCACGTTTGCTAGGAAATCATACCCTCAAATCAAAGCCAAAAAGGCATGAGATGCAAGAACCATTTCGATTTATGTGCACATTAAATCTAGTATATTAATCTAATTCAATTATTCATCTTAAACAATTTAGGAGGAAAAAAAACCTATATTTGCCGTACATTTTGCAATCAATGTATTGATATTTTGTTTGAAATTGATCATATAATCGATTCATAAAGTAAGAACAGGGATTTAATCAGATAAAATTTAAGATAAATTAGGACTTAAAAAGATTTATATTCAAATGAAGAAACTAAGATTCAGCATTGATATTGTGGTGAATAAGCTTCTCAGACTAACTGACACTATCAAATAATTATAACAATTATAGCATTGAAGTCCTGAATTAGAGATCAGTTGAGAGACTTTTATATTGGCCTCTTTCAGGGCAATCATAAACTGCAATGAGCATCTTTTTTCCATCATCTTTTAAAAACATGATGCTCATTTTTAACATAGTTCCTTTGTCTTACGGGTTAATAGACTTATTTTTAAAATTTATAATCCTTACTATAGATTTTTTAATTTTTGAATAGAGAATAGTACGTCGATCTTGCAGAAATTCCATTGCCTTCATTATTGCAGGAAAATGAGTTTTTCCATTATTTTATATGTAGTTAAGTTATTTAATTTTCTTTTAGCTAATCAATAACTAATTTATGGTATGTATTGTCTAAATTACTATTAAAAGATGAAAGATGGTAGCTTATGTATCCTCTATGCATTTTGTGTGACAGGAGTGGACATGCTCAGAGGCTGGCAAAGTCCTAAGGCAGTATAATGTCCCTGATTGGCCATTGATTGCGGCATATTTAATCAGCGAGGCTAGTTGTGGGACGTCTTCAAGATGGAATAACTACATCTCAGCCTTGCCTAGACAGCCTTATTCCCTGTTATACTGGTAATAATAGTTATTGCCCAACCTTACTAGCTATTTTGGAGGATAAGTAATCCGGTCCATGCTCAGTCAGTTTGTCTACAGCTGCTCTATGTCATTTCAGGACTCAATCCGAACTAGATAGGTATTTGGAAGCCTCACAGATTAGAGAACGTGCAATTCAAAGAATTAATGATGTTACTGGAACGTAAGGCCTCTTCTGCTATATTTCTGTAATTATTGCAATTTTGATGATGTATGATGACTTTTGTTGCTTTTTTGTTCTTTTGCTTCTTAATGGTAAAGCTAACTTTTAATACCTATACAGATACAATGACTTGAAACTTAGGATCTTTTCTCAGTATCCAAGTTTATTCCCCGATGAGGTACGTGGTCAGTCAACTCTTTTTCTGTATGATCAGACATAGGTGAATACATATTTCCTGTTGAACTTCCGGTTCATGTTGTCTTCGTAAAAACCTTCTGTAATATTACTAGAAAAGAACATTCTAGCCTTTTAATTATGTAATATGGTTATCGTGAAGTAATATATCAACTATTATGCACCAAAAGAAATTATGTAAGCCAGTGGTTTTTAATCTAAATTTTATTACCGGTTTCTTTATTTGAAGGCACCACTTTTCTGTTAGCTGTGTGAAACAAAACATACTCTCTCTCGTCCTATTGACTGTACACATCTCTAGAACTATTTTATTCTATTTGGGATCAAGGGATTATTTGTTTTGTTACACATAGAACCAAAAACTCTTTTAAAAGAAATTTTGTGCGATCAATAGTATGGAAGATGTTAGTCCTCCATAAACTATTCTGAAGTATGTTAATGAGACAATGAGATAGTTACAGCAAAATAATGTCCAACAGTGATAGAATGAGATTTAATTGCTGAAAAGAAATGTCTGCGAGTGACAAAATGAGATATAATTGCTAAAAAGAATTGTCTAACATTGATTTTGATATTTGACATTGGTCTAGCATGATTAGCCACCCCCCGAAATCTGAGTTATTTATACTCTCTAGCATACATCTCCTTACCAGCGATGGAGAAAAAAAATGTCGAAGCTCCTAAAGAAAAAGGAGATGGTTCAAGAAGAAGAATATTTTATGCTCTCAACATTGTCTGTCCCTATTATCCATTCATCCGTCTTAACTTTTACTTCATTTCAAACCTTTGTCAGTTCATGGTTTCATTCCAATGTTAGCATCGGTGTGTTGTATGTGAATGGTAGCCTGATGGACAAGTCTTATGATTTTCCTTTCATATGTATTTGTCTATGTAATTTTCTATTATGCCAGTCATTGCATTCATTTTGATGTTTTCTTTGTTGCAGGTATTCAACATTGAGACTTTTAAGTGGTCCTTTGGAATCATCTTCTCTCGCTTGGTAAGTTCAGTAGGACTGCTGTAAAAATGGGATCTACTTCATGAATTTGTTCAACGTGTAAGATCCTTGAGCTACAATGGACAAAAAAAGGTTCAACTCTGTTTAGAAAACATGGTCCGTACCACTTGAATAAAAAAATTTAAGTCTGTGTTCACAATCTGAGACACTTATCTATCTTTGCTGATTTTCTAACTGACCATGACAACAATATTTGGAAAATGGCAGGATGGATACAGATTAATTTTTCCTTTTTTTTTTTTCTTTCTTCCAGGTCCGGCTACCATCACTAGAAGAAAAGGTTGCATTGGTTCCTTGGGCAGATATGTTGAACCATAGCTGTGAGGTATATACAAGAGTACTGTTTTTTTTGTCATGTTATTTGCCAACTAAAATGACATCATACAATTTTGATAAGTTTAATCTAATTTTTCTAGGTCGAAACATTTCTGGACTATGATAAATCATCACAAGGAGTGGTATTTACAACAGACAGGGGCCTATCAACCCGGCGAGCAGGTATACAATATCCAATAATTCTGCAATTCACAAGATTGAAGTACTGGTCAGAGTATCCAGAGATTAAATCAATATAAGTCCATGTTAGTCTTTCATGTATAATTACACTCCTCTCTAACAGCAAAAGATTTTGGATGATGCCTAATTCAGTCTTACCCTAAGTTGTCCTTTAACATTCTAATACGTGAAACTTGGCTCTAAAAATGCAACATAGATTCATTTATTGAAAATCGTTCAAGGCCATTTGACTTAATGCTCATCATTTGTATCAATCTTAAAGTGTCTGCTAAATGTTTAATCTCCAATAGCGTAGCCTTTGAAATGGCGAAATTTCTCGAGTGGGGTACAGGGTTGCAAAAATCGGGCTAGTCGGCCTCCAAACGCCTAGAAAAATAAAAAATCGGGTAAAAAATCTGGTGTGAAACAAATCGGGCAAAAATCGGGAAAAAAACGTCCTAGTCGGTCAACTAGTCGGGCTAGTCGGTCAACATTCGTAGTAATCGGCCAAAATCGTTGACCGTTTTTTAAAAATCGATTTTTTTGGTCCAAAACGACGTCGTTTTGGTTAAAGGAAATTAAAAACTTCTCTGCCCAAAACGACGTCGTTTTGAGCAGAGATTTTTTCAATAAAATAAACTTCTCAATTAGGGCTAAATACTTCAAATAAACCCAAAAAAAAAAACGAAAAAAATTACCAGGAAGCAAGAACTCCCATCGGCTGAGCTGCGAAAATCCACCATAACCGCCTTCTTCTCCATTTCTCCGGCTGCCCTGCTCTCTTCTCCATTTCTCCGGCTACTCTGTGTTCTCCGTCAACAAAGGACACCGTCAGACTTCGATTGGAATTTGCAAAGGGTTCCGATTGACTTCCATTTCTTTGCTCCGGCTTCTCTGAGCTTTCTGTCCGATTGACTACCATTTCTTTGCTCCGGCTTCTCTGAGTTTTCCGTCACGGGTAACAAATTTAATATTGTTTACGGATGCTCGGCTGCTCTGAGCTTTCCGGCTGCTCCATTTTTTTTTAATGTTCTTTGATCCATTATCTTGAATATATTACATGGTAGTTTTGAATTTTTTTTGGGAAATTTGAATTTGTGGCAGTAGCTCTCTCTGAATTTGTGGAATTTTTTTTTGGCTTTGCTCTCTCTGGCAGTAGCTAATTTTTTAATGTTATGTGATTCATTGGCTGTGGCAGTAGCTAATAGCAGTAGGCAGGCAGTAGATAATTTGTGGCAGTAGGCAGTAATTTAGGGTCGTCGACTAGTCCCCGACTAGGCCGACTAGTCGCTAGTCCCCCTGTCTGCCCGACCGACTAGCGACTTTTGCAACATTGGTGGGGGTACGAGATCAGTAATTCTTTGAGTCATAAATTTGCAACCACAAAAAGCCCTGTGCTTGTAGGAGTAGAGCTGCTCCATTCACATCACCCACTTCGAGTGGCTGGGGTCAAGATAGTTGCAATGGCTCTCCTCTGAAGATATACTAGCTTTTCTTTTAGTTGAATACCTTTTTTTTTTGAGCTAATTATTTCAGCTTAAAACCTGTTCAGTTAATTGGATGATCTTAAAGATCAATGATTCTGCTACTGGGGTCTTTAGCCTTTCAAGGGGAAATAAATGCTTGCATTACCCAATGTTGCAGAAGACTTTGACCGATTTTTGACCAATTTTGTCCGATTAAGTTGGTCAACCGATCTTTTTACCCCGACTAGTCAGTTAGGTGCCGACTAGCGATTTTTTTCCAACTAGGCCGATTTTTACAATGCTGGCATTACCTCCTGCAGGTTTTTATATCATATGGGAGAAAATCAAATGGAGAGCTGCTTCTTTCTTATGGATTTGTACCTAGGGAAGGCACTAATCCTAGAGATTCAGTGGAGCTGTTATTGTCAATTAAGAAATCTGACAAATGTTATAAGGAGAAGATGGAAGCTCTGAAGAAGTATGGATTATCAGCGTACGTATACTATTGACAGTCGTGTAATGTAGATATGACTATATTTCTGCTTAGTATTTGGAGTTCTTAAATTCGTTATCTTACATTGTTGATATGACCGCAATTAAGCAGAATAAGTGGGTTACTTTTCCTTCTTGCTTATGTTCCAAATGGGCTCATAATAGTTGGTGAACTTTGACAGGTCACAGTGTTATCCTTTGCAAATTAGCGGATGGCCGCTGGAGTTAATGGCATATGCTTACCTGGCCGTCAGCCCCCCAAGCATGAATAATCAGTTTGAAGAGGTATTATATTGATGCTTGTTAATAGTTGTACTCCTTCCGTTTCATATGGCGTTTAAGGTATTTTATAGCATAGACTAAGGAATGGAACAACAAGGGGTATTTTTCCTATTTTACCCATAAGTAATTTAATTTACCCTTATTAGTCCAACTGCCAAGAAGGTAACTTTAGTAAAATAATCTTAAAAATATGAAAAAGGACATATATTTTGGGAAGAGATGACAAGCTTAAAAGGCTTTATATTATGAAACAGAGGGAGTATTAAGCATCATTAACAAACTAAACGAAAACTTCCACATCTTTTTGTATTCAGATGGCTGCGGCAGCCTCAAATAAAACTACGTCTAAAAAGAATCTCTCATACCCTGAATTAGAGGAAAAAGCATTGCAATTTATACTGGATACTTGTGAGTCCAGCATATCAAAGTACTCAAAATTCCTACAGGTACCTAACTATTTCATCTCAAACGACAAAATCTTTGAATATTTATATGCTAATGTTCTTGTGCCAATCTATATCACATGCCTCGTTCGTTTTTCCTTTCCTCTGTGACAGGAAAGTGGTTCGATGGATTTGGATGTGACAAATCCAAAATTGCTAAACCGGAAAATGTTTCTGAAACAACTTGCAGTGGATTTGTGTAACAGTGAACAAAGGATACTATTTCGTGCACAATACGTAAGAACTCGGTACTTTTATAGTGAACAATGATCTTCAGATTTCTGGTTCATTTAGTTCATAAGTTAAAATTTTCGTTTTTAAAATTTTCTATGAATGCATACCGAGCGTATACTTACCTAGGAACTTTGCCTAATTTGTCTATTTCGTGCACAATACGTAAGAACTCGGTACTTTTATAGTGAACAATGATCTTCAGATTTCTGGTTCATTTAGTTCATAAGTTAAAATTTTCGTTTTCAAAATTTTCTATGAATGCATACCGAGCGTATACTTACCTCGGAACTTTGCCTAATTTGTCTGCATAAATTTCATTTATGTTTCAACAAGAACATACTCTAGTTACTTCCAAATATTGAAGTATCTATATACTACTCCCTCCTTTTCAAGATATAAAGGGCTTGGGCCCTTTTTACTTAAATTAAAGGTCCAAAAAAACAATCATGTTTGCCCCTTAAAGGGTAAGATCTGCGTACATCGGGACCTTCCCTAGACCCTCGCTGATCGCGGGAGCCTTCATGACCTGAGTACGACCTTTTATTGATGGTTACTTCCAATTATCTTCATTCTCTACTTGGATTGGTTTTTGTTTTTTTGAAACTTTTCGTTTTTGAGTGAGGTTTCTGGAGGGGTACAGGTTAGTTATTGTGAGAAGGCGTGGGGGGTCAAGAGTTGACTTTACAACTCGATCAAAGTGAAGCCGAGTTTTTCTTCACTCCGTTACATGATTCGTTTCTCTGTCCATTTCATCCACTCAATCTTTCCTTGTTAATTATGAATACAGATACTGAGAAGGCGATTGCGCGATATCAGGAGTGGGGAACTGAAGGCTCTGAGACTTTTTGATGGTTTCAGGAAGCTTTTCAAGTGAGTAGCAAATGGGGGGGATGAATGACATTTCCATTGTATGTGTACTCAACAAAGCTTTTTTTTTTGTCCATCATGAGTTAATTGTTAAATGTTAAAAGACTTCTGATTCCACTTGAAGTTATTCTTCTCTTGCCCCTCAAAAGCATATGAGCTAATAATAAAAAAAAAGTCTTACTCAGTGTACAAGCCTCCCGCATCAACAGGGTCTGGGAAAAGTCTCGACGTATACAGCTGTACCTTTATTTTTCATAAAGAGGCTGTTTTCGGGTTTCGCACCCGTGACGTAGCGGATAACAAGGAAACATTTGACTATCGCGCCAAGCACGACCCTCAAAAAGCCTATGAGCTAATATTGATGCAAAATTTTGGGTCACTTTGGAAATTATAGAAAACCTTTGCCTTTTCGATTACGATGCTACAAGCTTATAACATACAACCTTTCTTTGTTAAGTATCCGCTTTCTTATTCAAAATAAATAGAAAAATAGAAATTTAACTGTGAGTAGAAGATCATTATTATATTATTCGTAATTTAGGACATAGTTGCATATGGGTGTTGATTATTTTGTTTAAAACGAAAAGTGAAAGGAACCTACTTATTATTTATTTTTCAATTCGATTTTTTTTCAATTCTGTTCAGTTTGGTTTGATAAATTTATCAGACTTTCAGGTTGGCTTTTGGTTCTCTGTCTTTGAAACTAAACAGAAATAAACTACATAAATAAGAAATCTATTGAATAATGTTCAAGTTTGTTAAGAAAAATTGGAAATCTACGTAATTTAAAACATGTACCTTTCACCTTTGCCGAGCGAAAAAGAGTTTCTAAATTTAGAACGTCCATTATTTCATGTGACGACTGCTCGAACCAAAACAAAATACTTTTTTTTTGCTAGGTGTAATACGTTTGACACAGATTCAATTATTCAATTTTTGAAATTCCTTGGAATTTCTTTTCCCCTTCCTGATGGTATCAAAACGCTGCTATGCCGGGATATCTTATCTATATCTCCAGGAAAATGTATATCTCTAAAAAATATTTGAAGTTCAATTTCTTTTCTCTCCACCCGGACCAACCAGCTGTAGTTTTTTACTTAATCGGTGGATAGGAGCATACCCTTGGTCCGAATCGTGGGTAGTACGTCTTTATCATTTCTACTAACTTAAAGTCCTAATTTGAATTCCGTTTATATACAGAAATATCTCTTGAATAATTTAGAGGATATCCATTACCAATCCTTTGTGTATTTTGATCTTTCTAACCATCCACTATATTTCTTCCGTTTAAATCCGCTTCAAGTGATGATAACTAACGAAATATTTATTATTTTAGGACAGTGATATACGACTCAAATTTAGTCGATTAATGAGCTAAAAACCAAAATTTTACATGTATAAAGACTATCTTGCTCTCTAGGACAGTGATATACGACTCAAATTTAGTCGATTAATGAGCTGAAAACCAAAATTTTACATGTACAAAGACTATCTTGCTCTCAATTTCATTCCAATCAGTTCAATTGAATTTTTGTTTTCTTTTGGTCTTACCCTACCTATTCTATGCCTACCCTAACTTTTTCCTACATTACATTTTTATTTATTTGTGGGACCTACCCAAACATTACTCACCAAGGACAAAAACTTAAGGACAAACATTACTCACCAACTTGAAAAAATCACAAATTTAGTCCTCAAACATTTTACGAATTGTGGATTAGGTCCTTTTCATTATTTTTAAATTTTAAGTACTGTAACATTTTACGATTAACGGACTAAGTCATTATGTTTAATGTAAAACACAAGAGGAGGGGGGGTGAATTGGGTTTTAGTCACTCTTGCAAACTTTTTCGAATCTAAGCAATGCTAGTGTAGGTTTGAGCAAGATGATTAAAAGCTATACGAAACCCAGCAACAAGACAAAGGATTTATAGTGGTTAGATTCACTTAGAATCTACATCCACTACCTTGAGCCGCACCCAAGGATTTCAACAAACTTCACTAAGAAGAATATTACACTTGTGGCTAACTCACAAAGAGTTTTACAAACACAACCACAATACAAAACTCACTAAGAGTTAATTGCCCACACTAAGTAGGACTTTTACAACAATTACCCAACCACTAAGAAAGGGAATAAGATGGATAATAAACAATGCTGTTAACTCTTCTAAGTGAAAGATATATACCTTTGAAGTACAAGAAGTTTAGCTCTTTAGAACCTATGAAGCACACTCTTTGTCTTGCTTTTGAAAGAACACTCTTGAATGATTTAGATCATAGAAATGAAGAGCATTTGCTTTGTGAGTGTTTAGACTTGAAAAGAAATCAATCTATATTGTATGTGCAAGTCATTGAGTCATTCTCTAGCTTTGGAGTATTTATACATTTCAAAATAGGCTGAAAAACGACTCTGCAACGGTCAAATAACAGCTAGTTCTCGCAGAGTTCGGTTGACCGAACTGAGACCTCGGAAGACCGAAGCACCACTTCGGTTGAGCCTTACCTAGGTCGGTCGACCGACCATGGTCGACCGAACAGGCTCATATAGGTCGACCGAACTACCCTATGGTCGACCGATCCAAGTTTGTTCTGCTCTCAGTATCTCGACGGTTCAACCGAACTTGAGCTCGGTTGACTGAACTTCCAAAGTGATTTTACACACGTTTTGAAATCTTTTGAAGTCTTTTAAAGTCTAAAAAGGTTTTCCTAAAAGGTAACAAGTAAGAACACTTGGAAAACTTTTCTAAAAGACTTATCTATGAAATCAAAGGCTTTTTGGATAAGAACACATTTGAAACTTTTGCCTTTTGATAACGTGTTTATGAAATCATGTATGCAAGACTAGAGTGAGAAGCTTATGTTCATAAGAGCTTTGGTTAGAGCTTTAAAGATTACGACTAATGACGACAAAGCTAAACTAACCAAACTAAGTCTTCAATCTTCAATCTTCATAGATGAGCCTTGAATAGTATGACTTTGAATCTTGAACATGGCTTGATTGAAGTACTTAGAGCTTCCTACAAGATTTCCAATATTCTATCACAAAGATTAAGATCATTAGACACAACATCAAATGTTTGTCCAATATCAAAAACAGAGTTCGTTCGCCCTTAGGGCTTACAATCTCCCCTTTTTGATTATGACAAACTTTGATGTAATAAGATAGAATATGGACAATGTAAGTACATGGAAGCATGGCAAAAGAATCTAAGAACAAATAAGTACAAAGACTAATGTTTAGAAGATACCAATTGTATACGATACCAATTGTAAAGACAAATATATGCAAAGACATAAGCACTAGCATTATAAGTTCTTTTGCCATATAAACTAGGGACTCTTAGAAGAGCCCTATTTCCCAACCATCCTCCTTGCCTCCTTCCTTCCATCCAAAAGCAAGTTTTGAGACAAATGATATATACAAACATATAAAAGCTCCCCCTCAAAACATGCCGGGTGAAAAGATACAATATAGATAGAAACATGTTAAGAAAACTTCCTACATATCTTTTCCCTTTTTTCTACATTCAAGCTAGAAGCATGTAAAGATAACTCCCTAAATTTCTCCCCTTTGGCATAATCAAAAAGATTTCAAACACCAAAGAAACTATGACATTTAAGAACATGGGAACATGCTAGTAAACACAGCTTGAATTCATCCAACAACAAGAGTATGTAATATCCATAAACTTCTAGCACATCAACTACCGCGGCTATTAAGTCCGCTTTGGTGGTGGAAAAGGGAATACACATGCTTGTTGTGAAGCTAAGACAAAAGGAGATAAGGAATAAAACTTAAAAGAGCAATCTCCCCTTTTTATCAAACATACCATGTTAGCTATTTGAGATGGAAACAAGTTGAATACCAATTGTAATAGTCATAAACACATTGATACCAATTGAAATACATATGAAAAATATAGCTAACAAGAGTTGGAAGCAATACCATAAATACATAAGTAAAGCATATGTATTGCAACCAAAAGATTTAGAGGAAGTATAAGATGACACTTCAAGTACATCCCTCTAATAAGTTAATGGTTAGCTAAATGAGTATTACAACTCTAGAAGCTAGACTAACCAAAAACTCTAATGAGATCACAAAGAATATGAAAATCAATTGTAAAGAATATGATCTCATGTTTATTTAAGGAGAAGACATGTTAGAATATGAACTTGTATTACATGTGTGACTCCCCAAAAATAACTCACACATATTGGCTAAATGATATGAAAGATGAAAAACCAAGCCAACAAGTGTTAATATCTCTAAATGATGCAACATTTTAACATGATGATCAAGGATGATAAAGATCAAGCACATCATGTTAAACATATGTAAATGAGGATCAAGCACCAAAGAGATATGGTATGTGCATTCTTGAAGATATTGATACCAATTGTGATTGCGTTTGTACTTTAAGCAATTAAGATCTTATAAGTAGAACACAAGACACATTATCAAGATAAAAGAACCTATGCACATAAAAACAGAGAGTTTCAATAATCAAGTTTATGCTTTAAAATCATCATTCTTGTCAAGTTTGGAAAGAACAATAAGCATTTTCACAAGCAAAATATGATGTACATAAACCATTAGCAAAAATGCACAAACTCTCTTTGTCTTACAAAGACTAGAAGTATATCCTAAACTACTTGCACTAACAATCCACAAAGTGATCATGCAAGTTGAAAATTGAATGAGCAAATACTTCTTAGCCATATAACTAAACTCATCATAAAGGAATGTTATAGCTCATAAGGATCAAAAAACAACATAATGACCACTAATCAAAGGATGAGTTAAGCCTTGTACCTCAACGCTCTTTGAGCTTGGACTTCTTACCATTTTGGTAGATCTTATTTATCAACAAGTCCATTGAGGCCTTTTGTGTGATCACTTTCATTGATCATCACAATTTTGTAATCCTTAGCATTTGACTCTTTTCTTGGAGTCTTAGCTCACTTGTGCCATTCCTTGTAGTTCATATCTTCTTCTTGAAGGATAGAACTCTTTGTTACCTACAAGGAATTCTTGATAACAAATTTGGTACCTTTTTAAAGGTCCTTCATGATTAGCTCAATATCATCAAGTAACACATATATGCTTAAGGATCATGGTTATCAAAAACCAAAACAACTAGATAGATTCTTAAATGAATATGACATAACAAAACAAGAATCAATCAAGTTGCATATGCTACATCTCATAGATACCTTAGCTCAATAGACATGAATAAACAAGAGCATGCTAAAGGTCATCTATATAATTAATGAATTCAAGCATGTGAGATGCAACATTTATATAAGAGCAAGCATGTATATATATCAAAAACACTTAACTCATTAATCAAAGTGTTATGAGAAGGTGATTTTGATACCTTTGCTTTCTTACCAAGTGATGAAGACATTGGATTGACACTTTGGCTCTTGTCATCACTTGATGCTTTGCTCTTTATATCTAAGCAACTTGGTTCTCCAATTGATTAACATTTGAGCTTTGAGAATCCAAGTGTTAAGGAGTGCTTTTGAATTTCTTCCTTTGGCACATCTCCTTTGACTTCTCCCCAATGCCACTTCTTTTTGAATCAAGTCCATTGAAGCTTTGTGGCATTCATCTAACTAATTAGAACCTATAAGATCAAGGGAGGAGTAGCTTTTGGTACCCACTTTTGTTTGGGTCCATGGGGGTTAGTTAAAATACGCTTAACTTTCCAAATAGTTTTTACCCCTTTTTCAATCTTCTTCTTAACATGGCATCTAGCATTAGTATGACCATGTTTTCCACAATATGTGCAACAAAAGTGTGGCTTAGAAGATTTGTGAACATGCTCATGATATCTAATTTGCCTATGTGAGGAACTAGCATGCACAAAGTTATTCTTAGGCAACTTAGAAAAAGCTAGCATGATCAAAGTGATTAGCATTATAACCAAGACCATGTTTAACATTTGAAGCACGTTGCATATCAAGAATATGATCAAGCTTTTTGTGTTCCTTTGGAGAACTTGTCAACTAGTGAAGTAAGCTCAACAACTTTGATTTTCAAACTATCAAATTCAACAAGTTGACATTTAAGAGATGACATTTTATCACATGCTTCTTTGTATTGTAATGAAGATGTTTTGCAAGTAGTAATGAGATTTTCATTTTCACATTTCAAGCATTTAACATCATCACACAATTTTTTCATTTTCATTAATCAACTTTGATCTTTCATCAAGCAAGGATTCAATTTTAAGTTTCATCTCTTTGTTTTGCTTTGCACATTTTTTTTCATTTGCTCATACATATCATATAAAAAGCTCATTAGGATCTTCCTCATTATCATCATCATTAGAATATGAAGGGGAGGGAGAAAGATGTACCTCATTACCAAAAGCCATGAAGCAAACATTTGAGTTTTCCTCTCCTTCTTCATTTTCTCTCTCATCTTGATCCCATGTGCATAGCATGCCCTTTGCATTCTTTGATTTGAAGAATTTTTTTCTTTTTGTCTTCCTTGAGGCCCCTTTGCTTTGGCGGTTGGGCAATTTCCTAAGAGATGTTGATTGCTTCCACACTCATAGCATTCCATCCCATTAGGATTTAGTTCTCTTCTATTTTGATGGAATTTTCTTCCTTTCAGGGAAAACATCTTTTTCATTCGTTTTACCATTAAATCCATAGTCTCATCATCTAGGTTGATGTCTTCCTCATCACTTGAGCAATTTGATTCCTCTAGATCAAGAAAAGATTTTAGAGCAATATTCATCTTGGACTTGTCAATACGCTCTTCCTTTTTGTGAGTTAGCTCATATGTGAGAAGAGAACCAATAAGCTCCTCCGTAGGATATGTTTTCAAATCCTTGGCTTCTTCAATGACTAGAGCTTTTCCTTCCCAACTTTTGGGAAGAGAGTTGAGAATCTTCCTATTTATTTCACCCAAAGTGTAATCTTTACCATATGACTTCAAACCATTTACCACATTGGTGAATCTTGTATTCATCTCGTTGATTGATTCATTTGGCTCCATGGTGAATAGCTCAAACTCTCTAACTAGCAAATTCAACTTTGACTCTTTCACTTGATTTGTGCCTTCATGAGTAACTTCAAGCATTTTCCACATAGCATGAGCCGATTTGCTTCCACGAACACGGTTGTACTCATCCGGATTCAAGGCACAACTTAGAATGTTCATTGCCATATAATTTCGAGTCATTTTCTTGGACTCAACTTCATTTAGCTCATTATCCGGTTTTGACATTAAAGTACCATCAACAATCTTCAATGGAATAAAAGGACCTTCTTCAAATATATGCCATAGAGAATAATCAATGGAGCACACATATATCTTGAATCGGTTTTTCCAAGCATTATAGTTGTTTCCATCAAAGAGTGGTGGTCTATTTGTAGAAGAACCCTCTTGGTAGGCTAAAGCGGAAATACCGCCATGATCTTTGCTTCTAGTGGTTAAACTAAAATTGAAGACGAAGCTCGATACCAATTGTAAAACACAAGAGGGTGGGGTGAATTGGGTTTTAACTAATCTTGCTTACTTTTTTCGAATACTAATCAATGCAAGTGAGAACTTGAGCAAGATGAATGAAAGCTAAAGCAAAACCCAATCAACAAGACAAAGGATTTATAGTGGTTCGATTCACTTAGAATCTACCTCCACTACCTTGAGCCGCACCCTAAGGATTTCAAACACTTCACTAAGAAGATGCCCACACAAAGTAGGACTTTTACAATTGCCCACACAAAGTAGGACTTTACAACCAAAGGATGCCCACACAAAGTAGGACTTACAATAATAACCCTATCACTAAGAAAGGGAATTAAGAAAGGTTAAGTACAAGGTTGTTCACTCTTCTAAGTGAAAGATATAGTACCTTTGAAGCACAAACAATTTAGCTCTTGAACATATGAGGTCCACTCTTTGTCTTGCTTTTGAAAGAATACTCTTGAATGCTTTAGATCATAAGGATGAAGAGTATTTTGCTTTGAAAGTGTTTAGACTTGATAAGATATCAATGTTTTATGTTTGTCAAAGTCTTGGAATGTTTCTCTAGCTTTGGAGTATATATACATTTCAAATAAGGCTGAAAATCGAGTTTCCAACGGTAAAAAAACGGCTAGTAGAAAGCGAGTTCTGTTGACCGAACATTTCACTTCGGATGACCGAACCAACTTCGGATCCACTTGGCCTAGGTCGGGTCGACCAAACAGGCTCATATAGGTCGATCGAACTACCCTATGGTCGACCGATCCAAGTTTGTTCTCGCTCTCGAGTATCTCGACGGTTCAACCGAACTTGAGCTCGGTTGACCGAACTTCCAAAGTGATTTTTACACACGTTTTGAAATCTTTTGAAGTCTTTTAAAGTCTAAAAAGGTTTTCCTAAAAAGGTAACAAGTAAGAACACTTGGAAAAACTTTTCTAAAAGACTTATCTATGAAATCAAAGGCTTTTTGGATAAGAACACATTTGAAACTTTTGCCTTTTGATAACGTGTTTATGAAATCATGTATGCAAGACTAGAGTGAGAAGCTTATGTTCATAAGAGCTTTGGTTAGAGCTTTAAAGATTACGTACTAATGACGACAAAGCTAAACTAACCAAACTAAGTCTTCAATCTTCAATCTTCATAGATGAGCCTTGAATAGTATGACTTTGAATCTTGAACATGGCTTGATTGAAGTACTTAGAGCTTCCTACAAGATTTCCAATATTCTATCACAAAGATTAAGATCATTAGACACAACATCAAATGTTTGTCCAATATCAAAAACAGAGTTCGTTCGCCCTTAGGTCTTACAGACCAGTGATGTTTTTGTCCTTAGTCAGACTTTGAATGTTCAAATGCTCCAATGATTATATTCTCTCGGAATACATTATTATAGGTCGGTCGACTGATCATTTCTTTGGAAGACTGAACCCCATTTGGCAGTCGACCGATATGAAGACAGAGGGCCTTTACTCTTTACTTCAGAGGCATCTTAGTCGACCAACTGTCTAGTCCGGTTGACCGAAGCTGTCAGATCCAGACCAAAATTGTAGCTGTTGTAACCAATTTTTCTTTTTTATTTTCCCCCCTATATAAAGCTTCTAAAGATGATTTTCTTAACTAATCAAGCCATAAGAGGGCATAGGATATACACTTCATTACAAGGAAATCAAACACTTTATTGAGCTTAATCTTCAAATCATTCTTTCAAAATATATCATTTAGAGTTGAGCTATAACTTCATCTATCCTTCTATTTTCAAGAGTGAATAGAGCTTTCAATTTGTATACTCAATCCATTTGAGGGATTTGTATAAGTGAGTTAAAATTGTAATGTCTCCTTTGAAAGAGACTAGTTACCTTTCTCTTTGTGAGAACTAGTTCTTTGTGAGCTAGAAAAAAGCTCTTTTTGAGCTTCACTCTTTGTGAGTGTTTGCTATTCCTCTTTGTGAAGCAAAAGTCCTCTTGTGAAAGGTCTCTCATTTGTTGAGATTGGCTCTTTGTGAGCTTAACACTCTTTGAGAGTGGATTCTTCTTAGTGAAGCACAAGTCCTCATTTGTTGGGGCAATTGTAAAATGTAGAACCCACCTTGCATTTGTTGTGAAGGGTATCCATTTGTGGATGTTGAAATCCTTGGGTTTTTCCTAAGGCAGTGGATGTAGATTCTTTGTGAATCGAACCACTATACATCCTTGTGTTAGGTTTCTCTATCCCTACTCCTTTACTTCATTGTTCATATAGATTATATAAGTTGTCTACTTGATTATATGAACATATAGGCCTAAGGATAGAAAACAACACATGCTTCCTAGCTGTATACAATGGCTTCACTTAGTCATCTAAGTTGCCTGGAACATAATTAACTCACCTTATGTGCTTAAACAACATACTTGTTGTTAAGGTGATCACTTAGGCAAATAAATTTTTAGAAAAGCTAAGAAGTTTTTTAAGAACCCAAGTTACCACCCTTTTAGGTTCAATACCCTCAAAGGAGTGGTCTTTCAGGAATGATGTACCTGGTGATGTTATGCTCGTGTGGTGGGAGGCGCTTCAGGTAATTATTTAAGTTTATTTATGTCCTTTAAAAAGTTGGTATATATGCTCATTAAAGCTCTTTTTTACTTATTTGTATCTTTACATTTTTTGCATAAATATTATAGATGGGATCCAGTGCATAAGGGAACCATCATGATCGGATGGAGAAAATTAACAGGAGGAGGTTATTGGAATTATGGAAGACTATAGAAAATCTAGAGTTAGGCCGAGATGGACCCATCCGGATTTTTGGAATAGACTCGAGATCGTTTGGGACTCAGATGAGTTCAAGGCTCGATCTACAAGAAACAAGAAAAACCGTCTCCAATGGAGGTGTGGAAAGGGCCCACAGAAGCATAATGGCGGCTCCAAGAACTTTGAAAGCCATTTGAAGGAAATGTTGGGTAAAACTAGTTTAATTTCTGTTTGTTTTCATCATACAAACTCAAAATGATGGTAACTTAGATATTTAAAATTTGATGTACATGTGGCTAAGAAAGGACCGAATGTCAACTTAGCCAACTTACACGACGACCTGCATACTTACAAGAAGGGTGTGAAAAAGAGTACCTGGGTAGACGAAGACTCTAGATAGTTCTCGATAAGTCATGCTTATCTTTTCTATTATGTCTTTCTTGAATTTTGAATTTTGAATATCATATATATTTGGGTTATTTTATTAATCTTGACATATTATGCAAAATTCTGTGCTTTCTTTTGTTATGATGATGAATGACTAGTATTATTTACCTATTAGACTCACCAGTTAAACATACTCCTGTCAAAGTTTGCAATATGACATTTTGTTTAAGAATAAGTTCCATCAACGGTTCTGATACGTTTAGTGGAATAACATAGATAAAATAAGGAATGACCTTTTTTAATCGCCGTTAATTAAGTCAAAAATTAGTTTCTCTTAAATTTAGCATAATAACATAGTTAAACATGTTGCCAAGCAATGTAATATCATCAGGTACTTTAGTTGATCGCATGTTAATCCTACTGCTAAGAATTCAATGTTCTATTATAATTATGACCTTGATTTAGTTATATCTGGATAATAACTTCACGTCATTTATGAAGCTTCACTGGGCATTCTTAAATGGGTTTGCAATTTGACACATATTTATTGTTTATTTTGGAAATAAATTTGTTTTTGAACATCTTGTTTGTAGTTCCAGGGGAAAATAAGACAGGTATTTGATCCCCTTTCTCAAGAATCTTTCTCTAGTGGTGCATCTGCCCAAGATATTTTATCACATATCCATATGAATGTTGATATAGCATGGGGATGCAAAATGGAATTGTTCATGGGTTGGGGTCTTTATCAACAATTGTCAAGGAAAAGACTCAAGACTCATCTTTTCAACAACCGATTATGAGTTCGGCGCAGATGGAATCCATCGCCCATGACGTGGAGAGAGAATTTGATCCGACATGACAACCACGTTTGAGGCTAGAGGTAAAAAAGGAAAATGGAAAGGAAAAATTTGTTGGATTTTTGGTAAGCACCCTACAAAGTTGCTTAGCTAAAGTCAATGTACTATTGGATTCCGCTGTTCTTGAGCATGAACTAGCTGCTCTTGACGAGTCTAAAGACGGTGAGAATGATGGTTCTATTCTAGTTAGAGACATTTTGGCTGATGGTCCTGATGATAATCTAGAGATTATTTATGTCTTTATTTTCTCGACGGAATGCGAATAATTATCTGTTGCGCTGGGAACTTGACCGATGTGTTATAGAAGCAATATTTTGTTTCTTTGAAGGTCAAAGTTTGTAATGAGGCTTTGCAGGAGTCTAGATGATGGAGCTGGGTCTTAGGATTCGTTCCTGACCAAGATGCGCTGAATGTAGCCGATCTCAAGAGTTGTGTGAGAGTACGGCTACGAAGGTTGATGCTTGAACATGCCTAACCAGGCAAGGGCGAGTAATGGATAAGCGGTAAAATGGTTTCCTAAGCATTAGGAGACCACCCACCAATTTTGAAGTAACTAGATATGGAGAGACTTTAGGAACAAGATCTTGGAAGATATATGGTTTTCAGGTTCTTCTAGGCTTACTTGGAGTTTAAAGGTTTGATCACTATTAATACATAACAAATTTGTTACAATGTCTTAAACTTTTATTATCTTTGATATGATTACTGACTTAAGAATCAGAGAAGGTTCTGGAAATTCAACTGTGCCTTCTTCTCTTTTGAAAGAATGGTATCCTTGTTCTAAACACTATCAAGACTCTCTTCTAATCTAATTTGTGGGTTTTCGCAACGAAGTTGTCTCATTGTTAACTTTCTATTGTGACTAAATACAAGTTAGATGATTCATTTATGGTTTTTCCTAACCAATTTATATCAAAGCGAAGTTCATATTTTTTTAAACCCTAATATTCACTAATACTTTTATTATTTTGTATGTTGTAGGGGAATCTAAACGATTTTTGGGAAAGAGTGTGTGAGAAGGTGCCATGGTACTACAGTTCTAATAATATCTTTAGGACAATCTTGGCCGATAACAATATCTCTAGGAGAAGTTTTTCCTTATAGACAATATAGGAATGGGAGCTTTTCGACACCATATACTCTCTAGTGACGTCGCTGGGTGCCTCTCATAACTGGGTTCTACAAGAAAATAAATAAAAGTTCCTAAAAATAAAAGACATAAAGGAATATGTTATAGGAAATTGTATAAAGTACCGCGAGGTTAACTATAAATGATCTCAAGTATTGTGTAAAACGTTTTGAGACTTATGTTTGATCTCTAGAAAATATTCTAAATCTTGAACGAAAAATAAAATATTCTTAGTTTGATGCATGCCTAGCCTTGACTTAAATCCTTATTGGTGACCTCATGCTACTCCTTAGGAAATTCTTGAATCAGTTTTTTTAAAAGCATGGAGAACCCTCTTTAAAAAATATCAGCCCGTGGTCTAAGGGCATATAAAAAAGACTCAAGCCCTTTCGTCGATAATAATCATGTACCCATGATTAAGTACATGATCATGACTTTCAAGATTATACCTCTATCATAAACCCGTGACAAATATATTGTCCAATGGCTAACATTTCCCCGAGCTAGAACTCCTAGCATTGGAGACACGTTAGCCAAATTCTATATAATCATTGTGGGTCACACGTCTAGGGAATGCATTCAACCCAATGTTTTCCTTTCCCTTTACCTTTCTTTCACATGCTAAAATCCCATGGTTCATTTGTAGAAGTCAAGACAAGAACCAATGTTGTTTGGGTGAAAATCCTCTGTCCCCATTTATGTATGTCCCCGTGTCCCTAACCAATCAGAATTTACTATATAAATATTTGTTTTAATTATATATACACATGGTGAATTGTGATTGGCTGGGGACACGGGGACATACATTGATGGGGACAGAGGATTTTTTGCCATGTTGTTTTATGCCCTCATAGGGGTGACTAGCCTCGCACACTGCAAGCCCCTTCCGTAGAACAAGAACACTGATAACGTTCATGGTAAGCCATTGGAATTACCTATTAGGGAAATAACATTTCAAGAATACCTTTTGACAAATCTACAAACATACATTTTTGAAAACTAATTGTAGTATTCAAGAAAAACATTTCACATTGAATGACCATTTTGGAAAACATATTTCTAAGTAAAGTTCTCAGATTTTGAGAGGAACTCATGTAAGCCATGTATTGTTTGTATCTATTTCAGAAATTTTACATGATGACAAATTTATTTTGAAACATTAAAAAGATATATTAACGGTCTCTTCTAAACCATATAAAACACTTGGTATGTCTAATTTTCCTCAAAAAGAGAAATCTATGCTTCAGTGGTCTATCTGTAATTTCTTTAAAATACGAGGACTGGAATGAAACTATCTCTAACTTTACAAGAATATTTTCACTCCATATTTTATGCTCCTAAGTTTTTTATAACTCAAAAATTCATTTAAAAGAATCTTAGAAGTCAAATATACTTAATAGTGTCTTAAATATTTAGAAAGTTCGTGGGCTAATATATAATTTTACCTTAAATGTTTTTTTAATTCTCTGAACATATATAAAATTATTCATTAAATTAATTTTTAATTGGATTCCCTAATGATTATGTAATTAGATAATGAATATATTTGAAAACAATGTTGAACCAATGTATTGTAAAAGGATTTTTTTTTTTGCAGTGTATAAGTATTCTTAAAAGAAAAAGGATTTCCAAAACAATTTGAACCAAATAAGTCAAATTATAAATGGAATAGAGTTATTTTTTTTATATCTATATACAATAAAAGTTGAATTGACTAGTTTATCCATCCTCCAATAAGGTTTAAGAGTCTACTTACATATTAGCTGTTTTAGGAATGACTTACTCCACATACTATATTAGTAGTATAAAATTTTCACTCAACATACATTAAAAAGAAAAAATAAACAGAGGAAAGAAAAGGAAATGAATGCTAGCTTGACTAGCGTGTGAATATTCTCTAATAAGTGCTGACAAATTGCCACCATATTGCGACGCCGAAAACCTTTTGAGTTCCTAGTTTGTATCGGCAAATACACTATAAAAACATGTCTCTTAATCTCATTCAACCCTTATACTCACCACAAAAAGTTCTCTCAGTAAAGGTTTCTCTCTCTCTCTCTCTCTCTCTCTAACTTTGATAATTTTCCTTGCTTTCATCTTATTTCAATTTCCTTTTTCATACAAAAAAGAATTGGGTTGTATTTCATTTTCGACTTAAAATTATTCTCAACTAAGCATCGATCAATTTAAAAAGTTTGTATATCCATCTGACGTGATCTTTCTTTTTGCTATCAAACCGTAAGTGTTTGGAAAAGATTTATTAATTTTTTTTTATGAATTTTGATATGATTTTAGATCCATTTAAAAGGGTATGTGTTCTACTCCGAGTTTGATTTTTGTTGATGTTTCTTTGTCTATTTGCTCGACATTTTCCCCATCGGTTTCTTATCTCTCTGTCTCTCTCAGAAACGAAATTCATCTACTCAAGAGATATGAACATATCAAAAGACTTTCACAAGCCAAGTTTCCGCAAGATCTTCACTCATATCCTTAACTATCATGCTGTGGTAATCCTTTGTTTCAAGACTGCAATTGCACAATTGTTCATTTTTGCACTTCATTCTTATTTCTGGTAGTTCTTAGATTATTAATCTCCCAATTCAATCTAAAATGACAAGCAAAAAACGCATATATAAATTACGAACTTTATTAATTTATTTTGTAAGACCAATTAAGCGAGGTTCGAAACTAAGAAAATTAATCTCAATCCTCTGTCTTAACACAATACATATCAAAAGAAAAATTTTAACTGTTTTTTTTTTTTTTTTTTTTTTTTTTTTTTTTTTGCTTTTAAATATTGTACAGAATGTAAATAATTGATTCGGTATATTTAATTTTTTTTTCATGCAATGTTTATTTTCTTTCATTAAATATTACGTTCTTGATAGATGTAGAGCTACTAAAAGAGTTATAACCATTGCCCTGGATTATTAAATTTATTCTTAAGGGAAAAATATTTATAAACAATCATTATTCTGATCCATATTGGAAACAATATAATTTTTATGCTCAAATGGAAACATTATCTAATAGGATTTGTTCAATTACTTTTTAGTTTCCAGCTTTAAATTGAGTATTTTATGTAGTAGTTACAATAACAAGTGGTTTTGTTTTTCCTATAAAATAAAATAGAATAATGATGATTAGATTGAGATATAGAATGAAAACAAAATACAAGGAGGGCCAACGATATGAAATAATAAGAAACTACTATGGTCTATTGTAAGACTAATATCTAGGTGTCATATTTTGTTCAACAGGAAACTTCTTATTTTATTTACGCGACCGGACAAAAATAAAATTATCCAAATCAGCTTCATGTTGAAATTCAGTTGAAATTTTAAGTATCGTAATATTTAGGTATCTATGTGTCATATAATATGAAAATTATTCACAAGATGCCAGTTTCAAAAACTTTAAAGTATAAATGAAGATTCATAAAACCGTAAAGTTCACTAACACTTCTTTCTATATTGTAGCGAATTCCGACTGATTTTCAGCACCAACTAGTGCAAGAGGTGCCTTATAATGCAATTCTAACAGTATCTTCAGGGGAGTCTTGGTTGGTAAAAGTAGTCAAAGACGAGAATGGAATATCTTTACAAGATGGTTGGAAGAATTTTCGAGATGATAACAATTTATCTCCGGCGGAAGTCCTGCTTTTCAGGCTTATTCGAAATTGGATTTTTAATGTTACTATCTATTCCCCAAATGGAGTGGAGAGAAGAATGGGAGATCCTTTGAAGAGAAATAAAATAGAAGTTGAACCTTCATCTCTACATCTTAGTCAATGCAATTTAAGAAAAGAGGGTGATTCAAGTACGTATGTTTTACAAGCCTCTTTAATTTAGATAGCTTGTTTTTTCTATGTTTATCAATGGTTTAGATATGTTTCTTATGAAATGTGTGAAATTTATGAGACAAGGTGTAAGATGGGAGAGAAATATGAGAGATCACAGGGAGAAACGTAAAGAAGTTGGATCTTCCAAACGTACAAAACGAGGCAATCCAAAATACAGTGATGATTTTGGTAAGTATGGTTTAGAAGAGCTTATAATCTTCATATTATTCCTTTCCCACCATTGAAATTGTTTTTTATTGTCTTTTAGAATTACTGTTGATGAGTTAAGGCTCAAACGACCTCATTATTGCATAGTTCCTTTCAAATTAATTTCTTAGTAGAGGTCTATTCAAAATTCTGACTAAAATAGAATTATTCATTTATATCTTTACTATTATATTATTATCTTTTAAAAGAGATATTCATATATGTTTTGATATATCCATGTTATGAACACTTATACTACTTTAATTTCCAATCATACCACTATTAGTCACTTACTGAGTATTCAACTACTTCTATTATTTTTAATGATTTTCATGTATACTAAATTCATATTAATATAGGTTTATGAGCTACTACTTGGAGAAAATATTTAACCTTATATTCCAGTTACTTATAGAATTGTCTAAATTTTTGTTTATGGAATAATATAGTAATAATACTAGTACTAATATTTAGAAAATCAATGAGAGTATAGTTTATTCCATCACTTTAATATTCTATATGTCGCGAAGTTATTAATCTATTAAAAGTTCTGACCTAGACATATTAATCCTTATGTTTCACAATATAAGAAGTATTAGATAATGAAGTACAAGTTATTTCATTTATGATGCATTCCGCCCTTCTATGATCTTACAATATATATATATATATTAAACTTCAGAACATCGTACAATTGATACCACTTCTAACAAGTGCTTATTTTCCTTAGGTAATGAAGCAGGCAATATTGGTAAAGCTTGCTGGAAAGACAAAAATATCGCAAAACGTTTTCTTGAAATATGCATAGATGCTGCAGCAAAATCAGGTAGTTGCAACTTAAGAGATATGCCATTGGATGACATTAGGTTGGCATTGCAGAAGGAAGAAGGTATTGATATTACCGTTAAACAATTAAGAAATCGGTGGAATAATGAGAAAGTGAGATATAAGATATGGGCCGAGCTAGTTTCTGCTGCTGGGAATACTCATTATGACTCAAGAGAAAATAAAATCAATTGGAGCAAGAAGCAATGGGAAGATTATTTAAAGGTATGCAAGTTCAAATATATTTATGATTCAATTGTGATATTATTGTATGGTTGAGATTTTAAGCACTTCTATTTCTTCCATTTTTGTAGGGGCACCCAGAAGCAGCTCAATTTTTTAGCCAATCACTGGAATACTCAATTGAGATGATGATGTTATTTGAAGATTAGAAGAAAGATATGTGTTGGGGTTTTGGAAAGTAAGGTTGTTGTATAATGATATCAAATTTGAAACTAATTTAAAATGATAAACAAAAAGTAAATTGGATTTGCTACATAATTTTATATATTGTTTTTCATATATATCTCATCTTTATTTGACGTATTTTCGACATTTTGTATTTATAATTGTAGAACCTTTTCATTCCTAAACGGTTGAAATTGATAGAAAAAATGGTTACATATACTATAAGGTTAGACCTTATTCAAGATGCTCTTTCAAGTTACAAAAGCGGTAAGAAATGAGGGTTGCCATCTAGTAGGTTATAAGGTTTATCTTTTTTTATTAGTATTTTGTAAATTATATAACCGCAAAATAGAATGATGTTGCAAGGGACGAACTGAGGCAAGTGGGAAGTAATATACATCCCCAAGTTTTTTTCAAGTTACTTTAAGTATTGACTTTCTATGTTTTCTCTTCAAAGCTTCTTGGCAATTTAGTACATGATCATGTACCCATGATTAAGTACATGATCATGACTTCCAAGATTGTGCCTCTATCATAATCCCGTGACAAATATATTTTCCAATGGCTAACATTTCCCCGAGCTAGAACTCCTAGCCTTGGAGATACGTTAGCCAAATTCTATATAATTATTGTAGGTCACACGTCTTGGGAATGCATTCAACCCAATGTTTTCCTTTCCCTTAACCTTTCTTTCATATGCTAAAATCCCATGGTTCATTTGTCAAGAACCAATGTTGTTTTATTCCCTAATAGGGGTTACTAGCCTAACACACTGTAAGCCCCTTCCATAGAACAAGAACACCGATAACATTCATGGTAAGCCATTGGAATTACCCATTAGGGAAATAACTTTTCAAAAAGAGATATCTATGCTTCAGTGGTCTATTTGTAATTTCTTTAAAATAAGAGGACTGAAATGAAACTATCTCTAACTTGACAAGAATATTTTCACTCCATATTTTATGCTCATGAGTTGAATATAACTGCAAAATTCATTTAAAAGAATCATAGAAGTCAAATCTACTTAATAGTGTCTTAAAAATTTAGAAAGTTCAAGGGCTAATATATAATTTTACCTTAATTTTTTTAAATTCTCTGAACATATAGATAATTTTTCATTAAATTAATTTTTAATTGGATTTCTTAATGATTATGTAATTAGATAATAAATATATTTGAAAACAATGTTGAACCAATGTATTATAAAAGGAAAAAATATTTTGAAGGGTATAAGTATTCTTAAAAGAAAAGGGATTTCCAAAATGTGTTCCCAATGGTGAATAAGGGTTTCTTAGTGCATAAAGATCATTTGTTGGACTTACCCTTGAAAGGTTGCTTGGTGCATAAAAGAAAATGGGTTGGTATTCTCCTTTCGTGTAAATATCTCTCAAGTCAAGCTAGTGAAATTTGGCAAAATCCTTGGGTGTGTCCTAAGGTAGCGGATGTAGACCTTTGTGATCGAACCACTCTAAATCCTTGTATTTGATATCTCTAACTCTACCACTTTACTTTCAAGGTCTTACCATATCTTTTTTGCTTATGTTTCACATGGACTATTTTGTTTTAGAGTTAAGTGTTTATCTTGAGTTAGATTTATAGCGTTGTATATCTTGCTTAGTCTTGGTCTTATGACATGTGCTATTTGATCTTACAAGTTTTGCATATAGGATATTGACTTAGTCTATCCTCGTTGATCATCTTCATCATCTTGAGTTCCTATGTTTTGCATCTAGCACTTTAGTCATCTAATCAATCTATATCATTTAACTCACATTTATGTGCTTAATCAACATACTTGTTATTAAGGTGATCACACAGGTAAAGATTTTATTAGAAAAGTGAAAATGCTTGAGAACCTAATTTACCCCCCTTAGGTCTACCCTTCGGGTATATATTTCATTTGGTATAAGAGCCTCATCTCCTTTTTGTTAGGCTTTACATCCTAGGAGGATCCATGGCTACATGCATTTCTACATCTCTCTTATAGGACTCTTCCCATCTAGACCACCATTGTTTCATGGCTCAAACCTTCTTTTTTTTTTTGGCAATCTATGTTTAAATTGTTTTTTGCTCGTAATGATTTCACCTTGTTAAGCATTATAGAAGAAGGACCATATGTTCCTTCACATATCGTGAAAGGTGTCAAGGTGCCTATGTCAAGAAGAGATTTTAATGAAGAATATTTCTCCAAGATGACACTCAACTTTAGGGCCATCAATTTACTATGTTGCACATTAAATGAAGAAGCTTTCAACAAAGTTCATGAGTGTGAAGATGCACAATCAATGTGAAATATGCTGAGAATTTCTCCCATGGAGGAGGTAGATCCAACTTGAGGTATGTGGATTTCCTGGTAGTAAAGGGGTAATTTGTGAATCAGGAATCATCTTTTGTTTGAAGTGTAGCATTCTGGGAAAAGCTGACATATCCATTTCAATAACAAATTTGTGGCTGACCAAGAAGAATTCAAATTCTCACTACCACGTTTAACTGCCAAAATTTCCTTGAAAGTAGAATGATAATGCCTCTTTGATTCTTTGAACTGACCACTTTGATGAAGCAAATTATAAATGCAAAGTTGAAGTGATAGAGCCAAGGGTGCCATCCCAAGAATTGGAGACTCAATCTTTTGAAGGTATTGAAGATATCTCAATCACAACTTAAGCAAACCTTGATATAATAAAAAAGTGTGATAAAAGAGAACCAAAAATTCTTTCTTCAATAAGCTTTAAAGACAACACACATTTAAAGCATTCAAAAGATGAGAATTTGGAATAAGTGGTTGAATGCATGTCACATGGTGATCTTCATGAAGATACAAATTATGATGGAGACAATGAAGATCAAATATCTTGTCCAAGGAAAAGAAAGAACTTTCCACTAAGCTTCAAAGATAAAGATCCAAAGAGAAGTGGCATTAGGCTCGGTCATTCTATGAAGAATGAAGATTTTGAAAGGTTTTTCAAAATTAAAATGTAAAAACACTCCATAGCACTTGAAAATCTCAAAGCTCAAATGCTATTCACATGGAAGAACCACGATGTTTGATGACAAAGAACATCTCAACTGATGACAAAAAAATCAATAACAATCCATGCTCTTCATCACTTGGTAAGAAAGAAAATGTATCAACTTCACGTTTTCAAAGCATTTTACACGATGATATTGATATATTGAAAAGTAATTTTGATCTCTATACTTGTGCTCTTTTTTATGTTGCATCTTTCCCCCGCATGATGATCATATCCATATAGATAACTTGAAGCACGATCCCTCCATGTTATACGTCTCCTTATCTATGTTATCTATGATGTGTAACATCATAAGCTTGAATGATATTCTTGTTCTTATTTTCCTAACTCATCTAAGAATCACTCATGTTGTTTTGATTATGATAAACTTGATCCTTGTGCATATATATGCCACTTGTGAAACAACATTAACCATAAAGGACCTTCTCAAAAGATAAGACTTTTATGCCCAGCGGGCGTTCGAATACAATACTTATCATCTTCTACATATGGAGAAAGGAAAACATGTGATTGTCCAGGAGTTCACAGAGCGATTTAATTAAGTCGACATGAAGGTAAAATCCTATCTGAAGCTGAATTTATACAGACTTAGAAACATGGTCTTCGCCCAGAAAAAACAAGCAACCTCATCTAACAACAATGACTCTACAAGGAACAAAAATGAAGGTGATGATCAAGACCAAGATAACTCAAATTCCTCATTGGACTTATTGATGATGAAGATAAAATTGACATTCAAAGTCCAAACTCCATGAGTGATGAGTTACAAATTCTAACTCAACTATAGATGGTGGTCATGATAATGATGATGATCCCTATTAGCTTCTAACCATGTTATATGATGAGTTGAAGAAGATGGCTAAGAAGAAAAAGGTCACATGTAACAAACTTGCTTGCTTACTTAATCAAAGATCTTGCTTGCAAGTAGAGTTTGATAGTCTTCTTACCTCTTTTAATGATACAGAGAAAGAAAAACAGAGTATGCTCGTATCCATTAATTCTTTAACTCTTGAAAATCATGTGTTGCTTGACAAGGTGAATTTTTTATTAATGAAAGCCATATTTTATTGATAAAGGCCTAAGCCAAAAAATACAAGAATAGATGTCATGTGCTGGTGGAGAAGCAACACAAAGCGCAGGTTACAAAAAATGAAGCAAATAACCAAACTCAATGACTAAGCTGGCGGAGGTATGGCGAACTAGCTTGGTCGAGCCTAAAAAGTCCTTGGGTCAATGGTGGAAGTTGCATAATATCTTTGTAATTGCGAGTAGAACGGGTATCACAAACTTCATTTGCTAGACTATCAGCCACTTTATTAGCCTCCATGTATATGTGTATCCCTGTACTTGTATCTACAAGCCTCAAAATTTGTTGAAATAGCCCGTCAAGCCTCCAAGCCTTCACTAATCGACGATGTATTGGGTCACACAAGAACTTGGAATCAGTTTGTATCATTACATTGGTATAGCCTAATGTCGCGGCCAACTGGAATCTGCTAAACTTTGCTTCCATCTCCGCGACGAAATTAAAATGCTCACCTAGAAATCTGTGGAAGGAAGCTATGAAAACTCCACTCTTGTGCCTCAAAATCCCCCTGCACCCACAGCCCCCGGGATTACCACGCGATGCTCCATCTATATTTAAGACAATGAAAGAGCCATCAAAAGCTTGCCTTGTCCATCGCACTACCTGCAACTTAATTCGAGCTGTCCAATGCAGGACTCTAAAACCCATATAAAGATCAAGCAAGCCCACGGCGATGAACAAAGGCCTTATGTAAAAATCAAATTCTCGCAGCAGACTCCTACCATTTGATCTAATCCCATCATATATATAAACAGACAACGTGCACGCCACAAAATCCAACATATACCAGCAAAAAGAATTGTGTAAATTGCATGTCATTTACCTTTACCTTTTCACCATAGCAATTTCATTATGGATGTATGGGAATCAAATTACAAAGCACTCCAATTATTCCCACGTTTCCGCACACATTTCTCCAAAGGAATTGGGCAGCTTGTCATTCGACGAAGATATGCATAAAGCTATCAACTCCATGATTACAAAAATAGTGCGAAGCCAACGAGACACCACAGATTTGTCTTACTTCATCCAACGCAAGATAGTGATTTAAGAAACGTCACATGCAAGGTTGTTAAAATCGGGATTCTACGTAGAATCGATGGAGGGGTAGAAAATCGTAAAATCGGGATTTTACGTAGAATCGTAAAATCGCACCAAAAAAATAAAATATTATATTTTATATATAAATAACAATAATTAACATATAAATCATTTCATATGGTTTAACAATATGCGAAAATCCATAAAACATAATTTCACAAATTTTTTAAAAATATAAAAACGCTACAAAACATATTTAAAAATATAAAAACGCTACAAAACATAATTTTTAACTATAAATATTTCAAAACATCAAAATAAAATAAATCACAAAAATATCAGACCACCGATTATGTAAATAAGCAACAAATAGGAACACCAACATGTTATTAAAATACGAAACTTAGAAAACTGAACAAATAATTTTGACCTTATTAACAAGTAATTGAAATCCGTTTGGAAATAGCAAATTTTTGTCTGGAAATAGCCGAAACTCGTCTGGAAATAGCAAATTTCAGCCTGAAAATAGCCAAATCCGCCTGGAAATAGTCAAAATCTGCGAAATAGAAAATTTCAGCTTGGAAATAGTCAAAATCCGCCTGGAAATAGCAAATTTGTAGAATCGGTAAAATCGTACGATTTTACGATTTTACACTCCGATTCTACGATTCTATCAGATTTTGATTTTACTTCCGATTCGAATCGTTTTCCTTCCGTAGAATCGTAAAATCGATTTTACGATTTAAATCGAGATTTTAACAACATTACTCACATGAAAACTCGCAATGACATGGGCAGAAACGGAGACCAAAAGTGCCGACGCGAGCTTTGCGTTATACCTGTTGGCTACAAGATGCTGAGAACGAATGTAATGGTGAAATCACCACTTGATTCTAACTTCCAGATCCACTTATCCGGACCTAAGCCCAGCATAGCCCAATGCAAAATACTGTGTTGAGTCAGCCCAGTCTCGAACATCTCGTGGCGCTCATGCTTAATTACTAAAAATTAAGCTACTTAATTTTTTTTAAAGTGTAAATTATATAAAAAAAAATTTGTAGGGACTGAGTTAACTCTTCAAATTTTTTTCAATACACACATGTGATTCTTTCACAACAAATTTATCAAGAGCTCCTTTTAGGGCTGAGTTAACTCTTCAACTTTTTGTTTTTTCTTACGCTTTTCAGATCCACATTCATATTTTTTAAATTTTGGAGGCATAATTAAAATATTCAATGCAATATATAAAGAAAGAAAAACGCAAAATCAAAGACTTAAAAATTAAAATTAAGCAACTTTTTATGGATTGTGGAGTGGATGAAGGACAACGATGAAGGCAGAGAGTCGGTGACGACGTGACGGCTTCCAGCTTCTTCAACGGTTGTTGTGAGAATATTAATTTTTTTTTTTTTTGTTAAGTGATTTCATTCTCAGATTTGGGGGCCCTTTCTGTTCAAAAAAAAAAAAAGGATTTGGGGGCCCTTTCTGTTAAAAAAAAAAAAAAAGGATTTGGGGGCCCTTTAAAATGTGAGGCCCGGTTCTGTATGGCACCTTGGGCCTGTACAGAGCCGGGCCTGTGTTGAGTAGGGGATAGAATTTCTTTAGTTGTTTTAGTCCATCCAGCCGATCCAAGATAGTTTCGGATTAGTAAAGTTGAATGTGATATTGGAGGATCTAAGGAAGCCCTCCATGGTGAAATCCTCTGTGCCAGAATGAAGAAGATCCGTTGCGAACCAACAATCCAATATGCATTTCGGCTTGGGAGCTCACATTCATCAATCGTCGCCAAACAATAGAGTCAATAGGGGACCGGACAACCAACGAGGGATGGAGGGAATTCTTGCAATACTTGTCTATCATATAATCATGCCATAGCGAGTCCGAAGTCCGGAACCTCCACCATAGTTTCAAAGAAAAAGCATGTTGAAATGAACTTAGAGTGTGGAGCCCGAGTCCATTGTGTAACACATCGCGGCAAAGTCGATTCCATGATATCTAATGCCTTTTGTTATCATACGCAGATTCCCAAATGAAATTAGCAAAGATACACTCGATGTCCTCAAGTACTTTCTTTGGTGGATTTGAAGATGCAAAAATGTAGAGAGTCATCGAAGAAAGAACATGACGAACAAGAATTAACCGTCCTCCAAAGCCAAGCTATTTTTATTGCCACCCTTCCACCCTTGCTTAGATTTTGTCCAATATAGGCGCAAAATATGCAACCTTCCCTCGGCCTGTGAAAAATGGGGCAGCCAAGATAGGTAAAAGGGAAGGAGCCCAGTCAGAATACTGTTACTCGTTCCACCATTTGTATTTTCCGCGACTGAGTTCTTTTTGAGACATAGAAAGAGCTATTTCTTGGATCAATTTGTTGGCCTGAAGTGGCTTCCTAACGCCAAATAAAAGGCATTAAATTTTGCAAACCCTTTTTCCCGCCATTGATAAAAATCACCATATCATCTGCATATGCTAAATGAGAAACCGCAAGAGAGGAATGCGGTACCATATATGGCTCAATAGTTCTTGTTCCCATCAAGTGATTAAGGCCTCGCGAGACTTCGTGGAATACCCTACATTCGCTATATTGATAGATAAGAATTTTTTGGCATATTTGTATACTTATCCATACTGTAACACATTCTAGTTGTAGAATGGGACGCATACTACATGTATTATTTGGCTTCGGCATTTCTATGAATAATGTATCCATTTATTAAAAATAAATAATTTTTTTTTTAAATGTGTTCTATAAGTTTTTCCGGGCTACTATTGTTTTTCAAATTATATTTTGACAATTTTTTTGCATGTGTGGCCGAGCATGTTCAAAAATGAAAATATTATCATTTGTTAAAAATAAATATATTGTAATGTTATTTTAAATATATACATTGTAGTGCAAGTAAAACGACATGTGAAATAAAAATGATAATATTAATAATAATGTGAGTAAAATTACGACATGGCTCAAATTGAAAATTTTAAATGTAACAAACAATAAAAATGCTAAACTGATATGGATTCTGATATCATGCTCTGTATTCAAACTTATTTAGATACTTTTAAACAAAAATGGATATTAATCAAAGTAAAATAGACCTATATTGATATGAACTATGCATTCTTTCTTCGAATCCGGTTTGGATCTGGGCGAATTTCTGACTCGTTTGCAAGCTTACATGTATACATTTAATATGGTGACTACTATTAGAAAAAGAAATTGTAGTTTGTTTTACATGATGACAAAAATAATACATGATTGTCATTTTCATTTCAACCAAAATAATTATTGCTCATATTAATTTCTTTATATAACACAACGATCTCTTTATTCATTTTTCTATTCTCCTAATTCTTTAACTTTTCTTAAGATATATTGGTATTAGGTGAAAACGCCGATTGTTTCCTAAATGAATTTTCACTTTGAGTTTTGAGTCCATTTTGTTTAATTTTACCATTTATTGTCTTGTACGTTTTTACGACCTGCCATTAGAGTCCTTCATTCTGTTTTTCTATCAAGATTCCGTCAAGCCAGTCATGTGCCTCACACTTGAATCATTTTTTAAGGGTATTTCAGATATTTCAACATATTTTTTCACAATAAAATTTTGGAAAACTCAATTGTTAAAAAAATTAATTATGAATACCCAATTTAAACTAAGCAAAAAATTCATTAACTTATCTTCTACCCCTCCATCTTCGTCTTCATCCACCACCCCCACCTGCAACCACCACATTCAACACCCGCAAGAAAAACTATGGAAAGCCATTTTTATTTAACCACAAAAAAATTATGAATACCCAATTTTAATTAACAATAACAACGAAAATTATGAATACCCAAATTTAATAACCAAAAAAAAAAAAAAAAAAAATTTAAATCCAGCCAAAAAAGCTAAATTGAAACCCAGTGTAGTCGACTGGCCATTTTGTTGCTTCTTGCATATTCTTCATCATCTTTTCCCTATATTCTAATTATGCATAATATGCTTTTCTTTGAATCTTAGGAAGCTTTTTTGGGTGGTTCATGAACTGAATGGGTTTTTAATTTTTTTTTGTTTAACTTGATGGGATAATGAACTTAATTTTTTTTTTTTTTTTTTTTTTTTTTTTTTTTTAAATTTCAACTTAATGCCAATAACTTGTTGCTGCTTCCAACATTACTTCTCAATTCAAGCTAACTTCTTGGTACGTTTTGAATTTTTTTTTCTTTTGTATTCTTTAAGTTTCGTTAATAAGTCTTCAAGGTTCAAGTTTTAATTTTTACATGCGATAAGGGGATAATCTTGAAGGGTTTAAAGATTGAATAGATGAAACAGAAAACAAAGTAAGTAGTAACTTGTTAAGTTCAATCCTTTTCTTTTTCATTCTGAAATGGTTGAGTAGTTGAATATACATGGAAATTGGTGGTTATTGCAGGTGATGGTGGTAATTTGCGGTGGTTTGTGGTGGTGGTGTTGGTGGACAAGGGTGAAGGGGGGTGAAGATGAATGGAGATGAGTTTAAAGATTTATTTTTTGATAAATTAAATTGGGTATCCATACTTATTTTCTTTAGCAATTGAGTACAAAAGTTTTTCTTGTGAGAAATATGTTAAAATGTCTGAAATACCCTTCAAAGGTACCTCGCGTGTGAGACACATGAGTGACTTGACGGAAAAATCATAGAAAAATGGACGGAAGGACTCTAATGGCAGGTCGTAAAAACATTCAGGATAATAAAAATGTAAAATTAAACGAAAGAGACTCAAAAGTCAAGGTGAAAATACATTTAAGACGAAATTGGCATTTTTTCCATTGGTATTCCATTGATAGTAATTCTTACTAAACCCAATACTTAATGTTTTTCCTGAAATTAAATCTAATAGTGAATTTCCAACTGAATGGTGGTCTATATTTTGGGACACATACATCGCCAAACTTCATACCAGCACACGACCAAGCGTTGCAAAGGTATGTGTAGAATTGGATTTGCTAGCGGATTTGCCTCATTGAATTCGCATTACACATGCGAAAACGGGTAAGGGATTTTGGCAGCCCATTACTTATGATGATCTGCCAGAATACTGTACTCGTTGCATGAAAATTGGACACTGATATGGGCAATGTTTGAAGGTTGTGATTGATCCGAAATTGAGGTGACGGCACCGGATAGGGGGAAGAAGGCAGTGGAATTGATAACGGCAGCAAATACAGTAACAAAAATTTTGAAATCTGGTACTAGGGTAAGCCAGTCGATCCACGTTGAGACGTGGAAGCCACGGAATCCTGCGGCTGCGGGTCCATCAAAAAATCAAGATCGGGCTGAATCGGCCGTTGATAGGGTAAAAGACAATTCTGGTGTTCATCCCACGGGAGCAGTTGGTCAAGTGGTAGTAGTGCTGGTGCCGCTATCGGTGACGCAGACACCTCCAAAATCGCCAATCGAATTGGAGAAGGAGGACGTTGGAGCGAAATCGGCTAAAATCGCAGTGGAAACATTATTGGTCGATGATCGACTGTCGACGGGGAAAAAAAAGACACAATTAAGATTCATGATGATATCAAAATTTGATGTTCATCTCCAAAGAAAAATATGAGGCAAGTACAATCTGATGGTAAGGGTCCGAAAAACAATCAGCCTAGAGACGTGTTGTCTAAATCGTTGCAGGGGTTCACAATGCAGTTAGCAGCAGAATCGGTGGTTACTGCACTGGAAAATAATGCGGCTGGACAAGACACAGAACCGGTCAGTCACAGGCAATTACAAACGAATTAGGTCAGGCAGGGGCAGAGGACTCAGGCTCGTTAGCAGGTCAGATTGATGGGTCAGGCAGGTGCCGAGGACTTGGACTTGGGCTCGTTAGCGGGTCTGGGGATGGACGCGGACCATGCTGTAGAACCGGCTGCAGACCCGGTTCAGGAGCAGATTGATCTAAGGCCAACAGTGGCCGAAACAGAGGAAACATGGGCTATCCCCATTGACTACATTGTCATTGATCTCGCAGGGATACATTTGGCTCCGACGGTAACCTCACTCCCAATTGCACTAGGTCCGGTAAAACGCTCTCCACGTTTGGCCCAAAAAGGCTCCAATGCTAATACTCAATAGTCGTAGACTACTTTTGCTATATTTTCCAAAAGTTTGTCATGAATTGGTTAATTTGGAATATTCGAGGAATTGCGAATGATAGAACTGGTGCTAGCATTCGTCAGCTGAAACGTGATCATAATTTAAATATTGTTGTGCTTTTAGAACCTATGGTTGGAATGGATGTTTTGCAGCTTTATTGGCAGAGGTTGTGTTTTGATAATTTCTACAGTAATTGTGTTAGTAAGATATGGATTTTTTGGGATGGCCTGTTGGATATAGATGTGTTAGGGGACATGGAATAAGTTGTTCATGTTCGTGTTAACCCTTTTTCTGGCGTGCCTATTTACTGTTTTTTCATATATGCAAAGTGTTCATATGTGCAAAGACGACTGTTATGGGATGAGCTACGGTCTTTTCACTCACAATATGACCAACCATGGCTTATTGGAGGCGATTTTAATGTGGTGCTACGTCTTTCAGAAAGTCAAGGATCAGTGCAAGCCATGCTCCTATTGCGAAATTTGCAGATACCATTCAGGATTGTGTACTATTGGAGGTGCCGTGTTTGGGAAGCTTGTATACTTGGTGTAGGACTGGAGATCATCCCCTTCATAGGATGCTCGACAGGGTCCTGGTAAACAATTCTTGGAACTCCATGTTTCAGCATACTCAGGTAACGCACCTTCCCAAGACTGTTTCTGATCATTGCCCGTTACTAATAGACTTTCAACTTGTGATGAATAGAAGGAGATCGGCGTTTCGGTTTCAGGACTGTTGATTAAACACAAGACTTTTATGGAGGTGGTTAAAAATTGTTGGGTGGAAGAGATAGAAAACTCGGGGATGACAGGCTTCAAGGAAAGTTAAAGAGATTGAAAAATATTTTGAGTACTTGGAATCAGGAGGTGTTTGGTGATATTCATGCTCACCTCAAAACTGTGATAGTGAAGGTGGAAGCTATGGAAGCCGCATATGATCTGGATCCCATTCAAGAAAAATTTAGTGCATTAGAGAATGCTAAAGATCAATACATTGATGCTCTTGAGCGGGAGGAAACGTTTTGGAGAAAAAAGTCACGCATCGAATGGATCAAGGAGAGCGAGGCAAACACAAATTATTAACATTCTTTTTGTAGGATCAAACAGAAATGGGTGAATATCGCCTAAATTATTTCTCAAAATGGCGATATTTTGACACAAGGCGAGGTCATAGGAGCCGCGGGTTACTCTTTCTTTGAGGAGCTTTTCGGCCGAGACAATACATCCCCCCCCGAAGATCTTTTTGCAGCAATACATCCCCACTTTGATCACAGATGAGGACAACAAAACTCTGGCCCAGCTCCCGTTGAGCCAGGCGGTAAAAAATGCGGTGTTTGGTTTGTGCCCAAGGAGTGCAACTGGTCCAGACGGATACACTGGGAGGCTTTTCCAAGTTTGCTGGGACATTATTGGTGATGATGTGTTAAGAGCTGTTCAAGACTTTTGGGCAGGTCTGCCTTTACCAAAATCAATGGCGAGTGCATTTTTTGTGCTGATCCCGAAAGTAGACAACCCAACGACCTTTAGATAGTTCAGGCTTATTTCGCTTTGCACATTCTCTAGTAAAATCATCTCTAAGGTAATGGTGAATAGGTTATCTGGGGCTACTAACATCTTTAATAGGTTGTAATCATACAGGTTTAGTGAGAGAACGAGTCATTACAGATAACATACTTCTGGCTACTGACGGTGGGATCTCTCAACAAGAAAGTTAGAGGAGGCAATATGATTATCAAATTAGACATGATGAAGGCATTTGATCGAGTGTCGCATTCTTTCCTCAAAGCAATGTTAAAGCAGATAGGCTTTGGACCTCATTTTAGACACTTGATAGGTAATCTGCTTGAGCACAACTGCTTTATGTTTTTATTAATGGCTGTCCATATGGTTTTTTCAAGGTAGGGAAAGGTGTGAAACAAGGGGACCCATTATCCCCGTTGCTATTTATTATGGCGGCTGAAGCTTTTTGAAGGGGTCTTAACTATCTCATTGGTATTCAGTTGATTGAGCTTAGCCCGTTCGAGTATGGTCATTTCGCATTTGGCATATGCAGATGATATGGTGGTTTTCCTAAATGGCAGGAAAAGGGGCTTGCAGAACTTGATGCAGTTTATTAAAAAATATGAGACACATTCCGGACAGCGAGTGAATCCAAGTAAAAGCTCTTTCTATGTATCCAGCTGCACCCCTCCTACACAAGTGCTCGCGATCAAGCAGGTAACGGGGTTTTCCGTTGGTTCTTTCCCCTTCACATACCTTGGCTGCCCTCTGTTCACAGGAAGAGACAAAGTGGTGTATTTTGCCCCCATGGTGGAAAATATTGCATCATGAGTGGAAGGATGGCAACGAAAACTACTTGGCTTTGGTGGTCGGTTAATTCTGGTACAACATGTTCTGCTCTTAATGACTCTCTATATCTTAGCATCTACACATCCACCAAAGAGAGTATTATCAGAAGTCGAAAGAATTCTATCAAAATTTCGTGGGGACAATCTATACATGGTAGCAAGCTCCATTGGATGTCGTGGCGAAGACTGTGTAGCAATGTGGAGCAAAATGTCCTCGGTTTGCACACTTTAAACAATCTTCAAATGGCTTTCTCCTTTAAGTTATGGTGGCGGTTCAAGACAACGAATTCAATTTTGCGGGACTTCATGATGGATAAATACTATAAGTCTTCTCCCCATCAATCCTTTGTGATGAGAACTTCATATGATTCAATAGTATGGAGGGGAATATTGTCTGTTAAACAAAAAGCGGAAACATTCATTGGACTGCTAATCTATGGGGGTACATCCTCTTTTTGGTATGAGAACTTTGCATTGAGTGGTAATCTTGGGTACTCGGGGGGACCTATATTGAATGACAAGGACACAATCTCTCGAGTACCTAGGCCCGAACGGCTGGTTAATAGAAGTTCAAGAGGCAATTGTGCCTCATCAATCTGCAATATTGTCGCGAGTCTGTGCGGGGGAGGGTAGTGATCGGTGGATATGGGCTGCTTTGGGAGGCAAATGGAAAATTCTCCCTCTCATCCGCTTTAAGCATTCTGGAACCGACGGGAGTAAATCAGGGGACACGCCGAATCATATGGTCCTCACCATTGCCGTTGTCCTTGCGGATCTTTTTATGGAAATTTTTCAACCGTTATCTTGCGCTAGATGAGGTACGTCAAAATTGGGGAGTCTCTTTTGCATCTCATTGCTCTTGTGGAAATGGTATTGATAGTTTTGACCATGTTTTCTTTGAATGTCATTTTGCATATTCTTTGTGGAGAATGGTTTGTGGGAAGTTGGGGATTGATTGCAACACTTTAAACTGTACGTCGCCTTGGTCATTGCTTAAACTTCTTTGGTGGAAAGGCATGGGTAAATGGCGTGATGTGTATGTTATTTCTTTTTCTAGTCTTCTATGGATTTTATGGAGAGTAAGATGCCGATTTGTATATGATGGTAAGCGATCAAATGGTCGGGGTGTGTTGAGCGAATATGAGTTATATACAAGGCCACTCCTAGTTGCCGCGGGACTATATGACTTATACTTGGGAAATCACACTCCCGGTTGGATGACACGAACAATGGTGAAAATTGTAAGGTGGCGGAGTTCACCGGTTGAAGGCTACGCCATTCTCAATGTTGACGGAGCATCGAGGGGCAACCCTGTGGGGACGAGCTAGTGCGGGTGGGGTGCTAAGGCATCCGAATGGAACTTTTCCGGCAGCTTTCAGTCGCTTTCTTGGAGACTATATTACCAATTCTGAGGTGGAAATGGGACGCCTTGAATGAAGGCTTACGGCTGGCTACGGATCTTGGATATGTGCAGCTGCGGATACGAGCAGATTCCAAGATGGTATGTGATTCTATAAATCGCCGAGTGATAAATTCGTGGAAGCTTGATAGCCTTTTCTAGAGCATTTTGAGACGCCTGAATGGAAGTATTATAGAACATATTTATCGAGAGGCAAACCATGTGGCAGACAGTCTTGCAAATGAAACTTATGATACACAGACATCTATTGTTTATAGAGATTTTGATTGATTATAAAGGGAGATTCAAGGGAAATGCATTCTTGATCAAAACAACACTCCATACATTAGAATAATTACTACATAGCTTACTGTAACCATTTTGGTATACTTATTCTTTGTAACCTTCTCTAGATTGGACCGAGAGGCCAAATACTTCCTTGTAATTTGCAAGCTTCGGCTCCTTATCAATAAA
The DNA here is from genome assembly GCA_026122235.1 of Vinca minor. Classification (NCBI taxonomy): domain Eukaryota; kingdom Viridiplantae; phylum Streptophyta; class Magnoliopsida; order Gentianales; family Apocynaceae; genus Vinca; species Vinca minor. Next base: position 874,862 of record JAOCZM010000280.1, on the reverse strand, counting down.
AGCACATTTCGTTAAAAAAAAAAAAAAAAACTTGGTGTATTAATTGCTTTCACATGCTTCTATGTCATGTACATTAATTGTTTAGGGGCGTTGTGGTGTGTTTGGTTGGGAGACTCGAGTGTAGATATTAAGAAGTTGAAGGGGTGTTTTGTGAAGGAAGTTAGTGCGAGTTAAGGGAGGAGTTAGTGCAAGAGTTTAAGAGATGGGAAATTAGAATCAAGAGTGAAGAGAAGAAGGAAAAGAAAAGATGAGATTTTCTGGCAGATTGAGTGCTATGAGGACATTTCACTTTTAAGATAGTAAACATTATCCGTTTTCAGCGATTCTTAGTGCGTTTCGAAGAGGACTGATAGAGCTGCGCATAGGATTTGACGGAACAGTATTTGGAGTTATGTACGATAGCCTTGGTAAGTAAGTACTACGAATCTGAAATTTATGCTTTTGGGGCATTCTTTAAGGTTTTAATCTAAGTTGCTAAGGTGACCTTTCAATCTTGTTTTTCAGTTCAAAAGCATGAAAGTATATATTTTATGAAATGAAGCCATGTTTTATTCATTGATTTTAGTGCATAAAATTGATGCAGTATTATAGAAAGTGCTTATGTTATCTTTATGTTTAGTTGGAAGTTCTATGTTCTTATGTGAGTATCAATTCTGTGATTATGTATATATTTTTCAGTCATGTTAATGTAAGTAGATTTAGAATTTAGTTGAATACTATAGATTCATGTGTACCCACCATAATAATCATGGGGTAGAATATCGTGGGAACCGCTGACGCAAGGTCATGCGAGATGGACTAGTAGACTAGGATTTTCTCATGAGGAAGTACCTCGTGAGATTAGAAGCAACCGGCACCGATCAACCGGTTAGGGAGATAGCCTATAAGAATTGGATTGAGTTATAGCAGACTCAAAAGGCCTCGGCCCATTGAGAAGAATAGTAGAAAGTTAGAAAGTGGCAAGTATAGAAGTAGTAGTGTAGTAGATGAGTTATTTGTATGTGCTAAGCATTTATCTGTTATGTGATGTTAGTATTTCCAGGTTGGAACCTTTGTGGGGATTTCAGGAATGTGTTTTCCATAATCAAATGTACTATTTTTGCCCTGCACTGAACCATAGAAGATCGGTTCGGTCAACCGAAAGACTAAGCCGGTCGTCCGAAGTAAAGTAATGTGTTAATAGCGAATGATTGGTGGTTGATGTAGGTCGACCGGTGTGGTTTGCCACTCGGCTGGAGTTCTTCGGGCGACCTTAGGTCGACCGAAGTGCTTTGTCCTTCGTCCAGACTTTTTGGTAAATGTTTTTGTCTCGATATCGGTCGACCAGTCTTTTGGTTAGGTCGACCAGAGTGTTCTTTTTTTATCAACTCTGGTTTGTGTTCAGATCTATTTTCAGGTATAGTGATTTCTGTTTATGTAAAGTATTTTACAAGTGTTTTAAAGTGTATTTCAAGTCAAATAAAGTATGCATTGTTTTCACATGATTTTGGTGAACGGGAATATGTTTTTAGAGTCCAACGGTACTACATACCAAGGGTGTTGCGGTCTCACAGAGCCAGCGTAGTGGCTCATCCCTTATTTAACATTTTGTAGGGAAGCAGGTGGCGGGACAGGTTGATGAACCATGGATTGAGGAAAGTCTTTGTTGAGCTTTTGATGTAATAGATAGTTTGTTTTTTTCTTTTGGGACTTCTTGTGTTTTTATGGATTGTAAGAACCCATAAGATATTATGTCGTACTCTGTTAAGATGTAATTTAAACCTTTTGGTTACCGTTAAGTTTACTGAAGTTTCTTTTGGCAATTTTGCATCTCTGTTTGAGGGTTTGGTGCCTCATTGGTACATGACGCACTATCCCGGTCACCTCCATGTTACGGGGTGTGAGACTTATTTTCTCCCATTTGAGGTAAGGATTAACCATTCAGGATCAAATTCAATGATTTAGGAACAACTAAGAAAATATTTGGACACTTAATTTAACGTTGGACTTTAAATGGTAAATAAAGTCTAAAAAGTCTTTAAAAAATAGGCTTTCTAGAAGAAATCAAAATAATCTCCAAATGAAGTGATGACATTAAAGTTACTTTTTACAAAGAAGTTTTCCAAAAATAAATGGAGCCTACTTCTGTTCATCATGCTCTAAATGTCAGTTGATTTTCATATTATACGTAATAAATGTAATTAACACAGAAGAACATGTTTCTATAATATAAGCAAAATTCAGCAAAGGCAACCCCATAAATGATGATAGGCTAAGTGCTTTACCTGATGAGATCCTTTGTAAAATACTCTCCACAACGGATATTGTAGCGACCTTGATCTTATCAATCAGATGGAAGTATTTTTATAGGTCCATCTCCATTAAATTTTTTTGGATGATAATTTTCTTTACCTTAGCAAGTTGATGAAATGGAATAAACAAGTTTATGAGATTTGTAGATATGGTGCTTTTGCTAAGGAACGTTGGTTCAATCAAATTTCATTAGAGGTGCAATAGCATGCGTGAAATTTCAAAAATCAACTGGTAGTTATTTGTTGCACTCTGTCATCATGTTGCAGATCTTAGTGTCTCTATATATCTTATACTTGTGCCTAAGATGGTTTCTTTACTGAATTTCAAAGTCTTGGATCTGAACGAGCTAATATTCATGGGTAGTAATAAATGCTTTCAGGGGCTCATAGGGGATTGTCCCACACTAAAGGATTTGCATTTAACAAACATCTTGTTGTCAAAAGTTAAAATTATTGATTTCTCCCGTCATTCCCTTACGAAATTATTATTATCTAGTTTATGCTCACCGTCTAGTTTTCGAGATTATTTCAGCATTATTATGGATAAACCCAAACCTTGTGCATTTTGATATCAGTTTTATTTTTAGAAAACAACTTATAGTGAAGAACATGAAATCCTTGGCAAACGCTCGATTGCAATCCTTGTGTTTTACAAGTTGATTTTGTAAAGAATTTAATAGTAATAATGGGTGTACTTGTTTAGATTTTTCACTATAAAACAATTTTACTTTTCGCCATTTTTTTTTTTTTTTTTATGTAAACTCCGCTTTCCTCTCACCTTAAAAAAAGAAAGAAAGAGAGAATCCCGTTAAAAAGCAAGAAAAATTCAAGTTGTCACTCAAATGCAAGACCTTACATGTTTATGAGATGAATCAACATAGATTGTTACAAAGAGAGTCCAGGATTTCATAGATTGTATTTGAATTGTTTTATATGAGAATTTCTACCTTTGGTGAAACACATGTAACTCTTTTGTGAGAGAAAAGGTGGAACACAAAGTAAATTTTTGTTTATTAGAGATTGTACGAAGATGGTGTCCAAGTAGTAAATTATTTATGAAAGAATTTGTGTGATCAAAGTAAAATTTTACATCTCAGTGCAAATTTAGTGTTCAAATATACATGTAATTTTCATTAGAATTGGATAAATTCCATTAATCCATATATGAAAAAGAATTGTTGTTCCTAGATACACCATTTTTCTTGATAATGGCTCTAGCAAACTCATATTGCATTTTTTGTTTAAAATGCTTCTCCTATTAATAATAAACAAGTAATTTGAATGAGTTGATTTTCTCAGACAAAAACTTTTAATTCAAAGACCTAATAGGAAATTTAAATTTTATTAGTCTTATATTATCTTATCTTTAGCAACATGAACTCTTTTCTTTTCTTCTTTAGATTTCTCATTATGTTCGGAGAAGAGAAAATTAATCCAGTCTTGAACATCTCCGTACCAAGAAAGAGATGAAAGAACCTTAGAATTACCAAATTAAAAAGAAAATGATGCCTGGCAAGCAAGGAAAAAGCCATACAACAATTCATACAAGTTACTCAGTATTAATGACTTCATCACATAACATCTTTAGGATCGTAAGCTTTTCAGAAGAGTTCAAGTTCTCATATCCATCACCTCCTTTGTCTAAGAGCTCCAAAATCGTTTATTTTGAGGTTTCTCCATATCCAAAAAGCATTGCTTTAGTGCATGGACCCATGAATCTGAAGAACTGGGGAACTACCAAGAAACGAAACGTGCCTTCAGAGAAACGTATACTTAATTTAAAAATCATCAATGCAAAGGAAATTACTATACCCGTCTACTGGAATCTTCTGAATACTTAAAGATATCAGGCGCTTGAGAAACTGGACTTCCAATAAAGATCTTCCTGGACGACTAGTTCTCCCATATAATATATCTTTAATTATAGATTCTGAATTCCTATTCTTCACTTAAAATATCAGTTCAAAATCAATGTGGAGTTCATTACAACAACTATATCAAATACTATAGTCATTTTCACCCTTCTGTGCAAAACTATTAGGACTAAGAAGGAATAATAAGTATTGGAAGTCAAAATAGATCCGACCTAGAGAACAATAAAATTTTATCTTTCTAACTCATGCAAAGTGTACAACAACTAAGATAAAATGCTTCTTACAAACACAAATATAAGATTCAGACTTGTTGAGTTTGATCTCTAAATCCATGAAAACAAAGCCTATATTAAATCATAACAAAGGCTGTAGATACTTGAAAACAAAATCAAGCTCCAACCCATGATTTTGAGGCAAGATTTGACACGCACTATTTAATGTACTTTTCTCACGTATATTTTATTGGTTGTATAATATTAGTTGACTTAAATACTAAAAGTTATTACGAGAGAAGATGTTTGAACAAAGTGAAAAAAATATCTGAAATTGTGCAAAGTTGGTGATGTCCAAATAAATACGTCCGTTTCTCTCTTCAAGAATTGGATAAATACCATTAATAAATATAAGAAAATAAATGATGCTTATGTACTTCTTCTCCCATTCGATGTAAGGTTTAACCCGTCGGGATAAAATTCAATGATTTAGGCACAAGTAAGAAAATCTTTGGACACTTAAATTTAACGTTGTACTTTAAATGGAAAATAAAGTCTATAAAAATAGGTTTTCAAGAATAAATCTAAATAATCTCCAAAATGAATACTTATAAACTTTAAAACTCCTATATAATCTAGATTGAATACACCCCTCTTTAGTTTTTACACATAAGTTTTCCAAAAATAAATGGAGCCTAATTTTTTTTCTTCATGCTCTAAAGGTCATTTGTTTTTCATATTATACGTAGTAGATGTAATTAACGCAGAAGAACCTGTTTTTATAAAATAAGCAAAATTCAGCTAAAGCAACCCCATAAATGATTATAGGCTAAGTGCTTTACATAATGAGATCCTTTGTAAAATACTCTTCACGACAGATATTGTGGCGACCTCGGTCTTATTACTCAGATGGAAGTATTTTTGTAGGTCCATCCCCATTTTTTTTGGATGATGATTCTTTACCTCAGCAAGTTGATGAAATGGAAGTAAACAAGTTTATGGGATTTGTGGATAGGGTGATTTTGCTAAGGAACATTGGTTTAGTCAAGTTTCACTTGAGTTGCAATAGCGTAGTTATTTCAGCATTATTATTTCAAAAATCAACTGGTAGTTATTTGTTGCACTCTTGTGCAATGTTGCAGATCTTAGTGTCTCTATAGATCCTATACATGCCAAAGATGCAGGCCCGGCTCCAAGGGTGTCCAAGGTGACATCCGGAACCGGGCCTCACATTTACAGGGGCCCCAAATTTTTAAAAAATTACTTAATTTATATATAATTATTAGTTAAAAAAATTGAAGATCTTGATGTTTTTTCAATTTGTTGCTCAAAATCTTTTTTACCATACACCAGTCTTTGGCTAATAGGGGAGTGCGAGGTGAGCGACATGCAGAGGGCCCCCCAAAAAATCCGGGGCCCCCAATTTTTTTTTGTTTATATATATATACTTAGCCTAAAATCCGGGGCCCCAATATTTTTTTTTGTTTATATATATATATATATATACTAAGCCTAAAATCCAGGGCCCCAATTTTTTTTTCGGCACAGGGCCTCGGATATGTTTGAGCCGGCCCTGCTAAGATGGTTTCTTTACTAAATTTCAATGTCTTGGATCTGGACGAGCTAATATTCATGGGTAGTACTATAAATGCTTTTAGAGGCTCCTAGGGGGTTATCCCTCACTAAAGGATTTGCATTTAACGAACATCTTACTTGTCAAAAGTTAAAACTATTAATCTCTCCAGTCATTCTCTTACGAAATTGTTATTATCTAGTTTATGTTCATCATCTAGTTTTCGTAGTTATTTCAGCATTATTGTTATTATAGTGAAGAACATGAAGTCCTCGACAAAAGCTTGATTGCAATCCTTGTGTTTTACAATTTGATTTTGTAAAGAATTTAGTAGTAATAATGGGTGTACTTGTTTAGATTTTTCACTATAAAAAAACTTTACTTTTCTCCATTTTTTCTTATGTAAACTCCACTTTCCTCTCACCTTAAAAAGAAAAAAAGAGAGAGAATCCCATTGAAACAAATTAAGATGAAGTATGAGACCACCAGTTTGATTAATTAATTTAATTTCAGGACTTTTCTTACCAACATTCATTCTATTTCCGATAATAAATTAATTAAATTATTCAGTTGAAAAAAGATCCATATATAATTTTTAATAATTTAAACTTACATATGTTTCTCTTATCTTTATTCATCATCGAACAACATAAATTTCCCCGAATTACTTTCTAACCCAAACGAAAAAGAGATACCCTATTCTTCACTTATACCCAACCTCCCCCCACACACACCCACCCTGACCTCCAAACAAAGTTCTACAGACAAGAACTCCCCGCCGCCTCGTCCTGTCAGGCGATGGATTCATCAGCAGAGTCGTGAACTGCAGGTGGTCGTATCCATCAATTCCAGAAAAATCTGGTTCCATGGAAGGCAGTGGCTGTTCCATATCGAATGGAAGAGGAGTAGGCGGCGGCGACACCTGCAAGGCTTCCAGCACCACCCAGATTGGGGAACGCGGGATAGAATTGCTGCATGGTTGCTTGAACTGGAAACGCTGTGGGAAATGATGCTACCGTCAATTCCTTGTTTTTGAATTGGGTTTTTTATATGAGAATTTCTACCTTTGGTGCAGCAAATGTAACTCTTTTATGGGAGAAGAGGTGAAACACAAAGTAAAAATTTTATATTAGAAATTGTGTAAAGATGGTGTCCAAGTAGCATGTGCTTTTCTTTCTTTTCGAATTCATTTTTTTATGAGGATTTCTTGTCAATACTTAAAAAGTAAATTATTCTTGAAAGAAATTGTGTGATCAAAGTAAAATGTTATATTTCAGTGCAAATTTAGTGTCTAAATATACATGTGATTTTCTTTCTCTTATAATTGGATAAATTCTACTAATCAATATATGAAAAAGAATTGTGGTTCCTAGATACACCATTTTCCTCGATTTTGGCTCTCGAAAACTTATCTTGCATTTTTTTAAATACTTCTCCTAATAATAAACCATGAATTTGAACGAATTGATTTTCTTAGAGAAATTTTTTTATTCAAAACCCTTATACGAAGTTTACATTTGATTAGTCTTACATTACCTTTTCTTCTGCAGCACGAACTCTTTTCTTTTATTCTTTATATTTTTCATTATGTTCAGAGAAGAGAAAATTAATCCAGTCTCGAACAACTCTGTACCAAGAAAGAGATGATAGAACCTTTGTAAAATACTCTCCACAACGAATATTGTGGCGACCTTGGTCTTATCAATCAGATGGAAGTATTTTTGTAGGTCCATCCCTATTATTTTTTTTATGATGATTCTTTACCTCCGCAAGTTGATGAAATGGAAGTAGACAAGTTTATAGGATTTGTAGATAGGGTTCTTTTGCTAAGGAACGTTGGTTTAGTCAAGTTTCACTTGAGGTGCAATAGCGTGCGTAGCATTCAAAAATCATCCGGTGGTTATTTGTTATTTATATTAGAGATTGTGCAAAGATGGTGTCCAACTAGCATGTGCTTTTCTTTCTCTTTGAATTAGTGTTTTATATGAGAATTTCTTGTCAATTGTTAAAAAGTGAATTATTTGTGATCAAAGTAATATTTTACATCTCAGTGCAAATTTAGTGTCCAGATATACATGTGATTTTCTTTCTCTTAGAATTGGATAAATTCCAATAATCAATATAAGAAAAGAGAACTGTGGTTCCTAGATACACCATTTTTCTTGACAATGGCTCTAGCAAACTCATCATGCATTTATTCTTTCAAATGCTTCTCCAAATAATAAACAAGGAATTTGAATGCATTGATTTTCTCAGAGAAAGATTTATATTGAAAGAAATTATAGAAAAATTACATTTTATTAGTCTTATACTACCTTATCTTTCGCATCATGAACTCTTTTCTTCCTTAGATTTCCCATTATGTCTGGATAAGAGAAATTAATCTAGTCTCGAACCTCTATGTACCAGGAAAGAGATGAAAGAACCTTAGGATACAAAATTAAACAGAAAATGATGCCTGGACACAAGGAAAACTACATACAACTTATCTTTCAAGTTATTCGGTATTCATGACTTCATCACATAACATATTAGGATCGTAAGTTTTTCAGAAGAGTTCAAGTTCTCATATCCATCACCTCCACTGTCTAAAACTCTAGAAACTGTTACTTCGTGGTTTCTCAAGACCCAAAAATGCATTCCTTTAGTACATGGATCCATGAATTTGAAGAACTGGGGGAACTACCAAGAAAAGAAACGTGCCTTTAGAGAAACGTATACTTAATTGAAAAATCATCATTGCAAAGGAATGAACTATACCCGTCTACTAGAATCTTCTAAATTAAAGATATCAGGCATTTGTGAAACTGGACAGCTAATGAAGATCTTCCTGGACAGCTACTTCTCCAATTTATGAAAACTTTGCTATAGATTCATGATTCATATTCTTCACCTCAAAGATCTGTACAAAATCAACGTAGAGTTTCGTACAATAACTATATATTAGAACTAAGAAGGAAGAATAAGTATTGGGAGTCAAAATAGATCCGGCCTAGAGAACAGTAAATTGTTTTCTTTCTAACTCATGCCAAGTATACAACAACTAAGTTAAAATGCTTCTAACAAACACAAGCATAAGTTTCAGACTTGTTGAGTTTGATCATTAAATCCATGAAAACAAAGCCTATATTAAAGCATAGAAAAGGCTAAAGATACTTGAAAACAAAATCAATCTCTAACCCATTATTTTGAGGTAAGATTTTTTATAGTTACAAATTCAATGAGGCTCGCACTATTTAATGTACTTTTCTATCTCTTACAATTTATTATTTGTGTGAAATTAGTTGACTTAATTACAAAAAGTAATTGTGTGAGAAGATGTTTGAACAAAGTAAAAAAAAAAACATTATCTGAAATTGTGCATAGTTGGTGATGTCCAAATATACATGTGCTTTTCTTTCTTCTAGAATTGAATATGTACCATTAATAAATATTAGGAAAACAAATGGTACCTAGATACATATTTTCTTCCTTCTTTTACCCCATTTGATGTAATGATTAACAATTCGGGATAAAATTCAATGATTTTCAAATTGAGGGTGTGAAAAGCTTCGAAGACTGATACTAAATTTATAGTTTAAGGATGCTAAGTCGTTACAAAGAAGCCAACCAATTTATCCTATTTCGACTTTATAAAAAAAGGTTAGTGAGATGAATCAGCACAAATTTTTTATGCTACTTTGCAACGGTGGCCAGCTTTATATTGCTGTAAATTTAATGATATTTAAATGGTCCAAATACACATGCTTTTCTTATTTCGTTTTCTTTTTTCTTTTATCGTATTTAGAAATTTACGTAAATTGGTTAGTGATAAAGTGTTATGTCCCTACATATTTACGAATTGTCTTTGCTATTTTGCGTAGGTGGCTAGCTTTAAAAAATTATAAATTCAATAACAAGACTTGAATATTCATCAATGTCACGTTTAAGAACACAAAAATTATAAAGAGAAAAACAATCCCTCTCAACTTATTCTTGTTCACTACAACAAAAAATGTCTATTGCAATGTTTGTCATACGTCGAAATAAGGCAAAAAAAGGTCGATATAAATCTATACCAAAATTTATTACAAATGTGGCTTAAACGTCACATTTGCCTGTGTCGTTATGGTTTTTTACAACATTTGTTACAAGCGCCGGTACCTATCTATTACGACAATTGTTGCGTCATTTTAAAGTGTTTCAAAAAGTATTTTTGCCGACATTTGTAAATAATTGCAACAAGTCACATTTTCCGACGTTTGTAAATATCGTGAATAAGTAATTATTTCGACATTTGTTATGTCATTTTAATGTGTATCAAAAGATTTTTCCCGACTTTTTTAAATAGTCGTAACAAGATATCTCTATTCCGACATTCGTAAATTTTGAAACTAGGCTGGGTGAACCGATTTGAATATGGAGCCTAGACAAGCCGAGCCATCGAGTCTAGCCACCTTTGAATAATCCGAACCGGAGCCTAGACAAGTCGAGTCGTCGAGTGTAGCCAACTTTGAATAATTGGAGCCGGAGCCTAGGAAAGCCCGAGTTGTCGAGTCTATATACTCTAAATAATGTAGAATAAAATTTCCTCCTACTCAAAAGAATTGGGAATCGAACATATATCTCATTCAATCGACCGGTGAGCTAATTGATCATTTGTTATTTGTTTGTCCTCATATTATATTTATTATAATGAAATTTTTTGTATTTTACCTTTACTTATTTTAATTTCTTTTTGTGTTTTGACTTATTTTTGTAAATCAAATGAAAATTAATACACTCTCATTAATTTTTTAATAATTAATGTCTTTAATGTTTCTTTAAAAAATATATTTCAGAAACACAATCTCAGCATTTGTGTTTTTCTGAAATTGTCACCAAATCTAATGTCATAGTATATAAATGTCACTATATGAGTCGAAAAAGTACAAATTTATAAAAACATGTAATGTAAATGTCACAAACGAACATCAAATTGTCAATAATAATAAGAATTAATATAACCTCCGTAATGAAACGTCGTATTAAATCAAAACATAGCGACGTTTGTTTGAAATGTCACATGATTTAACGATTTTGTATGTAAATGTCGTTATATGAGTCTCAAAAAGTAACAATTTATAACAACATTTAATGTGCACGCCGCTAACTAAAATCAAAATGTCAATTTTATCAACAAATATTATAACTGACGCTATAAAATTCAAATATAGTGATGTTTATCTGAAAAATGATAAGATCTAACGATATAGTATATAAAGGTCGTTATATGAGTCACAAAAAAGAACAACTTATAACAACTTTTAATGTAAATGTCGCTAACCAACATCAAAACATCGGTATGAACGACAATTACTATAATCTTCACTATGAAATGTTGTATAAAATCCAAATATAGGGACGTTGGCAAAAAATGTTGTATTAACTTATTGTTTTTTTATTTTAAGCGACGTTGAAACAAAAATGTCGCAAAAGACATTTTTTTGTTGTAGTGGTTGTTATATATATATATATATATATATATATATATATATATATATATATATATATATATTTACTAATTATTCATTATTTCAGTGTTTTATGACTCTTTTTTATAGAGAGAACGTAGAGAAAGTGTGTAAAGTGCAACGTTTTGCATGTCCCAGAAGAGATATGTGCTTTTGCAAATGATTTAAGCTTTGTTTTTTCTTTTTTTAAATAAAAGTGCGAAATTTTTATTGATAAAAGAGGGAAGTCCCCGAGTACATAGTTTCGGGTCAAAGGATCCTTAAAGCGGGGATCCCTTACCGATCTAAACTGACAAGTCCCCTTACTTCCAAGGGGAGCGTGGCAAGGCCATAAAAATACAAGGAAGATTTTGAATCACATCCCAAGTTAGCTAAATAATCCGCAACTTTATTAGCCTCTCTATAAATATGTGTGATGGAAAAAGCCGCTTGCAATCCTCATAGAGATTAGGCCTTGTCCCATTGCACGTGCGAGTACCTGAGAATCTGTTTGAATAAATGTAACACTATTGTCCAATTGAGCCGCTAATTGGAGGCCATAGCTCAGGGCAGTGATCTCCGCTCGTGTGTTTGTGATGTGATTTCCGATATAAACGGCACAAGCAGTAATAAAACGGGTGAAAATCCTCCCGTCCCCATCCAGTAGTATGTTCAAAAGTGTCCCCTAACCAATCGAAATTTATTATATAAATATTTGTTTCAATTATATATACACATGGTGAATCGTGATTGGTTGATGACTGTAACATACACGTAACCATGACAGAGGATTTTTTACCAAAACAACCATCACCGTGCCTTGAAACACATCCAATACCAGCCAATCCGGGATTTCCACATGTCGCCCCATCAACACTCAAAATTGTGGAATCTGGATTCCAATCTATACTCTTCTACCGTACAACCTTTAAGGCGTGTTGTGCCCTCGGAATAGGCCTTCCTATCGAGAGATTCCGCGCCTCACACAAAGCTTCAAGTAGTAGCTCCACCTTATGCCATCCGCAAACCCCCAAAAAAACACGTATCCGAGATTTCATCATCACTTGCGGCGCTGGAGAAATCAATTGTGCCAGGCAAGATTTTTGGATTAAATCTTCATAAAAGTATTTACGATTAATCCTTAAGATCCTAATTTATTTATTTTTTAACTTTTAACATCCTAAATGTATTTACGACCTACCAATAAAGGACATTTGTCCATTGTTCTATCTATTTTCGTCTACCAGTCAAATAGTCACAACATGAGTTACTTTTAAGGGTATTTCAAACCTTTCAACATATTTTCGAAACACTAATCAATCAACATTCATACGTATATTTTTCAGCTCTCTTCCTAACAGAGAAAGAATAACTCAATTCCGACACATGTTACTATATCAAATGACAAGAAAACCACACGGCTCTCAATCTGCAGGCTCTTCTCTTATTCTCTGAAGGGATTCATGGGTAGAAACTCGTTCTAAAGACTCATGAGTCCTCCCCCGAAGGATCCGCTCATACCATGGGAATCGAAAATTACTTACGAAAGACTTACATTTTTTGGCTAAAGATTTTGTATTTCCGGATGTGTGCTGCTGCCACCAATAGCCTTCCCTTGCAGAATTGTTCTCTACCGGTATCCACGCGACTAAACGAGCAGCGAGTGCTAGCTATACGTTTCTGAGTTTCGGGAATATAGAGACAAGAGAAGGGCAGAAAATCCAGAAAACTGATTTCGGGAGTATTTTGGTTTATTGCGGCTCAAACAAGAATAATTTAGGGTTTCAGCCAAAAGAGGATTATATAGGTGTGAGAGTTTGTTCCGAAAACAACTCCCACGTCCTATCAACCTCTTCTGGTATCTTTATCGCATAATAACTCGCACGTAATCCCAGCTAGAACCAAAATACCGAAAATGCCCCTCATTAATATCTAATTCGAATAATAACATATTATTATTCTCAGAAAAATAAATGTTAGATACAATGAACGTGGACACGTTCTAGATTCATTGAATCTGGACATGAAGCTCGTTAACTCGTCTATGCTTGTGACCCAATGGGTTCATTTCACGATGGCAATGAAAACACACGCTTAGTAGTAGTATGTGTACATAAATCACAAGCGGTCCCTAGCAGGACATTGTGACTACCCAAAGTGAATGAATGTTCGGTGGAACCGAATATCAATCCACTATTTAATCCCTTTGTCTCGCAATATTCAAATTAAGCATAAGGCATGGTAATTATCACCCATATAAATCTTAATTGTATTTATGCTCGATCTCCAGGTAGACTGTTTCAACAAATAGTATTTAATAACCACTTTATTAAATACATTTGAGTACGACCATGCATTTAAACAGTTTTCCCTATTGAGGAGCTCATGGATATCTCTCTCTAATAAGAGGGACAAATCTCTTACAATGCCTCCCACATTCAAGCCATGATAGGATACTACATCCGATCATCAGCCGTTTTAATTACTCGATTAAAAGTAACATTCGATTGAGTCAAAATGCAGCTCCATTCATGATGGAAATAATGAAGACATAAAGTCTAAGGATTCCAAATAGTATGCTTTTCTTATTTGGTCTTCGTTTTTCTTTTATCGTGTTAGACTTTTATTGAAATTGGTTACAGATAATGTGTATTGTCCCTTATAACTTTACAAATTGCCTTTTGTATTTTATAGTGGTGGCTAACTTAAAACAATTATAATTTTCAATGACTAGACTTGAATATTCAAACATACCCGTTTAAGAATCTAAGGTTCCTTAGCCCAGTGGGGCAAGGGTCTGCCCACAACCTTGAGGTTGTGGGTTCGATACCCCCCTCACACAAGGGGAATGATTTAATTGTAATTTCTTTGGGTTCCCTTGTGTGGGTCTTATACTCCCCTTCATGGGGCACCCGCTCAACGGGCTTCTACGACACCCGCTCAAAAAACGGTCTTCTACTACTCCCCTCATGAGGCACCCGCTCAACGGGCTTCTACGACACCTGCTCAGCCGGGCTTCTACGACTACCCCTCATGGGGCACTCGCTCAGCCGGGATTCTATCCGCCCTACATGGGCTCTTCCTCTGGTGAGGTCCAATAAAAATAATTGTAATAGAAAGAAAAAAAAAAACATACCCGTTTAAGAACGCTAAAATTATAACGACAAAAAATAATAAATCCGTTTAAATATGGAGAATCGAGTGTTCATAGCAAAATATCTAATTGAGGTAGTAATACTTATGACTAAAGAACCATGAAGTATTACTTCTCTAACGGATCACGTCTGATACAATATATCCCAATATATTACATCTATGATATGATTTGTATCCATTACACATGATCAATAAAACATAATCATCAATCAAACATCATACTAGTTTTATTTCGTTGTAAAGAACATTACATAAAATTAGGGACAATCAGAATAGTAATTGTGATACCCAAGACCTTTCTTGACCATAGAAATTGCATGACTATATTTTATGTTGTGTGACTAATTGACTTTTGCATGTGTTATATATTATGTACATAATTATTTAGGGTTTCTATGACATCTTGGATTAATTAGAAGACCTAAGTGCATAAAAAGAATTATATGTTAGCTAATTGGTTAATTTTGAAGAAAGGTTAGTGTTCATGAAGGGGGTACCTTTAGAGATAATCCTAAGAGGGCTGAACTTTGAGGATTGGTTGCCTACTTTAGAGTTTTAAAGCCTATAAATAGAGGAGGAAAGTAGAGATGGGAAGGAGAGTGTTAGCCCTAAGGGCGATCGAACTCGGTTTTTGATAATGGACAAACACTTGATGCTGTGTCTAATGTTTATATCTTTGTGATAGAATATCGGAACTAATATTGGAAGCTCTAAGTACTTCAATCAAGCCATGATCAAGATTCAAAGTCATATCATTCAAGGCTCATCTATCAAGATTGAAGATTGAAGACTTAGGTTTGGTTAGATTAGCTTTGTCACTATAAGTCTTTATCTTATATAGCTCTAACCAAAGCTCTTATGAACATAAGCTCTACACTCTAGTCTTGCATGTTTTCATAAACACGTTTTCAAAAGGCTTAGTTTTCGAAATGATTCTTAAATGTGTTCGTATCGTAAAAGCCTTTGTTTTCTAAGTCTAAGTAATTTAAAATGGTTTTCCAAGTACTCTTACTTGTTACCTTTTGGGAAAACCTTTTAGACTTCAAAAGACTTCAAAAGATTTCAAAACGTGTGAAAAATCAGCTTGGAAGTTCGGTCAACCGAGCTCAAGCTCGGATCAACCGAGCAGATACTGAGAGGTTTGAGTGTCTGCTTCGGTCGACCATATAGGTAGGTCGGTCGACCGACCTTGCTAAGGTGGATCCGAAGTTGGCCTCGGTCAACCGAGGTGCTCTGAACGGTCAACCGAACTCTGCTTTTACTAGCCGTTATTTAACCGTTGGAGACTCAATTTTCAGCCTATTTTGAAATGTATATATACTCCAAAGCTAGAGAATCATTCTAAGACTTGCACATACATTTTACATTGATTTCTTATCAAGTCTAAACACTCACAAAGTAAATGCTCTTCATTTCTATGATCTAAATCATTCAAGAGCAATCTTTCAAAAGCAAGACAAAGAGTGGAATTCATATGTTCTAAAGAGCAACAATTCTTGTACTTCAAAGGTATTAATCTTTCACTTAGAAGAGTGAATATTCTTTGTATTAAACATTCATTTTTCCCTTTCTTTGTGATTGGGTAATTGTTGTAAAAGTCCTACTTAGTGTGGGCAAGCTCTTAGTGAGTTTCTTTGTATTGTGGTTGTGTTTGTAAAACTCTTAGTGAGTTAGCCACAAGTGTAAAATCTTCTTAGTGAAGTTGTTGCAAATCCTTGGGTGCGGCTCAAGGTAGTGGATGTAGATTCTAAGTGAATCGAACCACTCTAAATCCTTTGTCTTGTTATTGGGTTTTGCTTTAGCTTTTATTTGTCTTGCTCAAACTCTCACAAGCATTGAAAAGATTCGAAATAGTTTGCAAGATTAGTTAAAACCCAATTCACCCCCCCCCCGCTCTTGTGTTTTACAATTGGTATCAGAGCCTCGTCTTCATCTTTAGCTTAATAGCTTGAAGAAAAGATTATGGCCGGTAATTCCGCATTGGCGTATCTAGAGGGGTCTTCCACCAATAGGCCACCACTTTTTGATGGAAATAATTATGAGGCTTGGAAAGATCGTTTCAAGATATATGTGTGCTCAATAGATTATTCTTTATGGCATATATTTGAATATGGTCCATACGTGCCTATGAAAATGGTGGAAGGTGTTCAAGTGCCTAAACCGGACAAGGAGTTAAATGAGCTTGAGTCCAAGAAGATGACTCAAAATTACAAGGCAATGAACATCCTTAGTTGTGCCTTAAGTCAAGATGAGTACAATCGTGTCATTGGAAGAAAATCCGCACACTCCATGTGGAAAATGCTTGAAGTTATTCATGAAGGCACAAATCAAGTCAAGGAGTCAAGGTTGAATATGCTTGTTAGAGAATTTGAGCTATTCTCCATGAATCTATCAATGAGATGAACTCAAGACTCACCAACATTGTAAATGGGTTGAGGTCTAATGGCAAGGAGTATACTACCGGAGAAATAAATAGGAAGATTCTCATTTCTCTTCCTAAAAGTTGGGAGACAAAAGCTCTTGCCATTGAAGAAGCCAAGGACTTAAAGACATATTCAACGGAGGAACTTATTGGCTCTCTACTCACCTTTGAGATGAAGAAAAGGAAAATTGTTCCTAAAGAGAGTGATCTTGATTCTATCATCAATAATGAAGAAGTAGAGAAATTGATCTTCAATCTCAAAAATGCAAAGTGCTTGTTAAGCCATTGGTATGAAGAAGGAAGTGAGGATGATCAAGAAGAAAATGATCCCATGTGTCTTATGGCATTTGGTAATGAGGTACATTCTTCTCCCTCTATTTCAAATTCTTATGATGATGATGATAATGATGAGGATGATCCAAATGAGCTTTTAATTGATATGTATGATCAATTGAAAAATTGTGCAAAGCAAAACAAAGCTATGAAGCTTAAAATTGAATCTTTGCTTGTTGATAACAAAAAGCTTTGTGATGAGGTTGATTGCTTGAAAATCGAAAATGAAAAGCTTATTGCTACATGCAACACTTCCTCATTAAAGTATCTAGAAGCCTATGAAAAATTGTCTTCCCTTGAATGCAAACTTGTTGAGTTTGATGGCTTAAAAACCAAAGTTGTTGATCTCACCTCTCTTGTTGATAAGTTCTCCAAAGGAACAAAAAATCTTGATCAACTTCTTTGTGTGCAACGTGCTTCAAATGTTAAACATGGATTAGGTTTTATTGCTAATCACATTGATCATGCTAGCTCTTCTAAGTTGCCTAAGAATCACTTTGTGCATGCTAGTACCTCACATAGGCAAATTAGATATCATGAGCATGTTCACAATTCTTCTAAGCCACACATTTGTTGCACATATTGTGGAAAACATGGTCACACTTGTGATAGATGCCATGTTAAGAAGAAGATTGAAAAAGGGGTAAAAACTATTTGGAAAGTTAAACGTATTTCAACTAACCCCCATGGACCCAAACAAAAGTGGGTACCAAAAGCTACTCCTCCCTTGAGTTTATAGGTTCTTATAAAGATGTATGCCACAAAGCTTCAATGGACTTGATTCGAAGAGAAGTGGCATTGGGGAGAAGTCAAAGGAGATGTGCCAAAAGAAGAAATTCAAAAGCACTCCTTAACACTTGGATTCTCAAAATTCAAATGTTAATAAATTGGAGAACCAAGTTGGTTAGATACAAAGAGCAAAGCATCAAGTGATGACAAGAGCCAAAGTGTCTATACAATGTCTTCATCACTTGGTAAGAAAGCAAAGGTATCAAAATCACCTTCTCTTAACACTTTAATTAATGTGTTTAAGTGTTTTTGATATATATACATGCTTGCTCTTATATATGATTGCATCTCACATTCTTGAATGTTATATTCATATAGATAACCTTTAGCATGTTCTTTATTGTCCATGTTGAGTTTAGCTAAGGTATCTATGAGATGTAGCTTATGCAACTTGATTGATTCTTGTTTTTTGTCATGTCTTATTCATTTAAGAATCCATCTAGTTGTTTTGGTTTTTGATTTGCATGATCCTTATGCATATATGTGTTTACTTGAGATATTAAGCTAATCATGAAGGACCTTAAAAAGGTACCATATTTGTTCTCAAGAATTCCTTGTAGGTAACAAAGAGTTCTAAACTTCAAGAAGAAGATATGAACTACAAGGAATGGCACAAATGAGCTAAGACTCCAAGAAAAGAGTCAAATGCCAAGGATCACAAGATTGTAGAGGGTTCATCAAAGAAAAGTCACCCATCAATGATGACTCTACACTTGCCAAGAAAAGAAGAGGAGATTGCTTTCATCTCATCAATCAAGGATGAACAACAAAGAAAATGGAGCAATCACATGTCAACCTCTCAATGAGCTTCAAATGAAAGTGATCACACAAAGGCCTCTATGGACTTGTTGATAAAGAAGATCAACCAAAATGGTAAGAAGTCCAAGCTCAAAGAGCATTGAGGTACAAGGCTTAACTCATCCCTTGTTAGTGATCATAGTTTTGTGTTTGATCCTTTTGTGCTAAACTAATACCCCCTCCCCTCTATTATGTAGTGTCGTATGCTTTGGGGGAGTTTGTATATGCTATGTTTAGTTTTCACTTGATCTTTATTGCATATAGGGGTTTGTGTTTATATTCAAGTTTTTAGCATTAATCTTATGTGGTTGATCGTCTAGATGCTTGACTTAGGATGTAAACTGTGTTTATGGCATTAATTATGCCATGGGTTGTGTCTATTTGAGTGTTTGGAAGTGGCACAACCTAAGAGGGAGTTTTTCAAATGTTTACTACTCATACCTCCCTCAAAATTGTGATGTATGCTAAATTGTTCATATTTTACATCATCACATCACTTGTTGGCTTGCCTTTCATCTTTTATATCTCTTAGCCAACTTGTGTAAGTTATTTTGGAAGTTATATGTGTTATATATGTTTATGTCTTCAATTGGTATCACATATATTCTCCCTTAATAACCTTGAGATCATATTCTTCATTTTTCTTATCCATTGTGATCTCATTAACTTGTTAGAGGAATGTACTCAAAGTGTTATCTTACACTTCCTCTACTTCTTTTGGTTGTGATACATGTGCTTAACTTATGTATTCATGGTATCATTTCCACTAGTACTTTGTTAGCTATATTTTCAAACGTGTTTTACAATTGGCTATATTTACAATTGGTATCATGTTTTTCAATTGGTCAATTGGTATCAAACTTGGTTTTATATCAAATAGCTAACATCGTATGTTTGATAAACGGGGAGATTGTGCTTAAGGTTATATTCCTTATCTCCTTTGTTTTTAGCTTAGGTTGATATTCTTTTTGAGCCATACATGACCATCTTTTGATTTATGTGTTATTATGGACTCCTTGTTGTTTAGAAATCAACCAAGCTTATTCCTAAGTAATCCTTCTTCAAATTTTTTGGTCTTTAGGTTTGATCTTTTGGTTCTTATCTTATCAATCTATTAGACCATCATGATTCTCCATGATTTTTAAGTTTTTCTTTATTTGGGGAGGATTATTAAATTTCATCAAGCTTCTCCAATTTTCATCTTTACTTTTCATTAAATGCTTTTCTTATTGGCGCTCTGATATCCCTTTTTGATTTTGACAAAAAGAGGGAGAGTTTTTAGTGTTGCAAATGTGCCAAGAGAAGCAATTTACAAAAGGAGAAAGCTTAGAACTTGCAAATTGGGAGAGTTAAGGGATTCTTTAAAATAGGGGGAGTAGAATATTTTTTTTAAAACATCTACTTGCCTAGATCCTTAATATCCTTATCTCATGCATACATTTGGTTTCTTGTTTTTGCATATTATTCCCATTTGCATCAATGTTTTGTCATCATCAAAAAGGGGGAGATTGTTAGCCCGAAGGGCAAAATATCCTATGTTGTTTTGATGATAACAAGCCATTGATAGTTCTAATGTTTGTGTGAGCATGTTCTTCTTAATAGGATCCTTAGCACTCACATCGACATTGATGAAAATGGTAAGTTAGCTTCTTGTGTAAACTAAGGTATGTATATTACACACAAGAATGCTATATTATGGAAGGAAGGAGGCAAGGAGGTTGGTTGGGAAATAGGGCTCTTCAAAGAGTCCTTAATGTATATGGCATAAGAACTTAACATGCTAGTGCTTATGTTTCTCGTTCTATCTTGGTTTATCTTATAAGCACTTAGCTTTACACTTAATTGTTCTTATATCCTTTTGCCATGCTTCCTTGTACTTAAAATTGTCCATATCCTATCTAATTACATCAAAGTTTGTCATAATCAAAAAGGGGAAGATTGTTAGCCCTAAGGGAGATCGAACTCGGTTTTTGATAATGGACAAACACTTGATGCTGTGTCTAATGTTTATATCTTTGTGATAGAATATCGGAACTAATATTGGAAGCTCTAAGTACTTCAATCAAGCCATGATCAAGATTCAAAGTCATATCATTCAAGGCTCATCTATCAAGATTGAAGATTGAAGACTTAGGTTTGGTTAGATTAGCTTTGTCACTATAAGTCTTTATCTTATATAGCTCTAACCAAAGCTCTTATGAACATAAGCTCTACACTCTAGTCTTGCATGTTTTCATAAACACGTTTTCAAAAGGCTTAGTTTTCGAAATGATTCTTAAATGTGTTCGTATCGTAAAAGCCTTTATTTTCTAAGTCTAAGTAATTTAAAATGGTTTTCCAAGTGCTCTTACTTGTTACCTTTTGGGAAAACCTTTTAGACTTCAAAAGACTTCAAAAGATTTCAAAACGTGTGAAAAATCAGCTTGGAAGTTCGGTCAACCGAGCTCAAGCTCGGATCAACCGAGCAGATACTGAGAGGTTTGAGTGTCTGCTTCGGTCGACCATATAGGTAGGTCGGTCGACCGACCTTGCTAAGGTGGATCCGAAGTTGGCCTCGGTCAACCGAGGTGCTCTGAACGGTCAACCGAACTCTGCTTTTACTAGCCGTTATTTGACCGTTGGAGACTCGATTTTCAGCCTATTTTGAAATGTATATATACTCCAAAGCTAGAGAATCATTCTAAGACTTGCACATACATTTTACATTGATTTCTTATCAAATCTAAACACTCACAAAGTAAATGCTCTTCATTTCTATGATCTAAATCATTCAAGAGCAATCTTTCAAAAGCAAGACAAAGAGTGGAATTCATATGTTCTAAAGAGCAACAATTCTTGTACTTCAAAGGTATTAATCTTTCACTTAGAAGAGTGAATATTCTTTGTATTAAACATTCATTTTTCCCCTTTCTTTGTGATTGGGTAATTGTTGTAAAAGTCCTACTTAGTGTGGGCAAGCTCTTAGTGAGTTTCTTTGTATTGTGGTTGTGTTTGTAAAACTCTTAGTGAGTTAGCCACAAGTGTAAAATCTTCTTAGTGAAGTTGTTGCAAATCCTTGGGGTGCGGCTCAAGGTAGTGGATGTAGATTCTAAGTGAATCGAACCACTCTAAATCCTTTGTCTTGTTATTGGGTTTTGCTTTAGCTTTTATTTGTCTTGCTCAAACTCTCACAAGCATTGAAAAGATTCGAAATAGTTTGCAAGATTAGTTAAAACCCAATTCACCCCCCACGCTTGTGTTTCTACAGAGAGAATAGGAAAGAAAAATATGGATAGCAAGTAAGAATACATTGGCAGACATAGCAAATCATCTCGAATTACTCCCATATTTTAACCACATATACTAGACTCCCTAAACTAGATTATGACCACAGAAAATTCCATTCCAAGCTCTGGATTAGGAGATATCATCATCGGAGTAGAAAGTCGTGGCAATTTGAGTAGAATCAGAGTGCTGATGATAGATCATCAAGTTAATGTAGCAATTGAAGCCTGAACGATCCCATTCTTTTTCCTAAAGTTAGAAGACTTATAGCAGTATTTTCTGAACTCTGGATGTTAAGTTTCAACGTTTCCATTTAGAGTTATTGCTTCTGGAAGTCGCCTATACAACCAGAAATTCTGCTCTCCTATCTTCTTTTGATTTTCCGATTAAGTGTTCAAAGTAAGAACCATTCGTCCTGGTTTTTCAGTCCTAAAAATGCATGAAGTATTCTTTTAATAAAGATTTGATATGTACGAATTTTTCACATGTTTTATTGCATAAAAATCTGGATGAAGAACCGAATGATGTTTGCATCGTTGCATGCTTGTACTTTGTTGATTCTAGCGCATGTTGTTGATTAAATTGCTGGATGCATTACATGAGAGTCAGCATATGCATATTCTCAATATATAGCTCTTGTCTAATGATGACCCTAGACCAAGATATATTCTGAATTTATGATATAAGTGCCCGGGAGCTCTTTCTGTCCCCAATAATGCCTGGTCCCTTGCAGGTTTTAAAAGTTAGGGTTGTTAACAGAGTCATTCAGTCCACGAGGATGGATAATGACAGGAATATATCCTTAAATAGTAATTTCTGAGCCTACCAGTTACGATATGATATGTTGTATGATATAAATGTAAGGGCCTTCCTAAACGGCATTAAAATTTGGGCTGTTAACAGTTGGATAGAGTTATGGTTGGATAATTGAGCTCGATTGTAGAATTACTTATTGCATGTCATTTTGGTACTAATCATGTCAAGTTTATATGTATTAGAAGGCTACGAGTATGTCATGTTATGTCAATTTATGTTAATTACTCGGAGTACGATTTCTGATATGTATGTGATCGATTTGATTATGTATTGTTGTGACATGTTATTTGTATGAGTTGGTATTGTTTCTAAGTATTATAAAGTGTCTAAAAACAGTGTTTTGAGTTGGAATTTCAGATTGTAAGTTATGCAAGCTGCAAAGTATTATGTTATGTTTTCAAGTATTTTACAAAGGTTTTCAAGATGTTTCAGGTTAAATAAAACAAGTCAAGATGTATTTTCAAATATTTTGGGAAACAGGGAAATGTGTTGAAGTCTTTTTAGTCCTTCATCCCAAGGCCGATCGATTCTTACTAAGCTAGTGTGGCTTACCCCATTATCTTTCTATGTTTTACAGATGAGTATGATGAGGGTGTTGATAATGAGACATGGGATAGGGTGCAAGACGTATAGTTAATGATTGAAAGTTATTTAATAACTACTGAATCTTTATAAGTATTTGACAAGTAGTATGATATAATAAGTTTGTAATTTTCTTTGAAGTTTTGAAGACATATAATAAAGTTAAAGTTTAAGATTATTTTGTTAAGTTTGACTTGTAAGAGTATATTTTGTTAAGGGTTCTTTGTCTCATTGATAGATGAGGCATTACCAGGTTACCTTCTGGTTACGTGGTGTGACAGTAATTGCATTAGCTAATGAGTTTTACTACGTCAATTAATTTTGGGGCGATTTTAATTTGATGACATAGCTGATGCAGAATCAGCACAACGTAACAGAGGTGCTGAAGAATCAACAGAATCAGATAAATCTGGGTCTGGGTAACGTCAAGGCACCAAGGGTTCAAGCGGATCTGGGAGTTACTATGAAAGACTAAAGAAGATGAGGATGGTATCATTTGATGGTACCATGAATGCGGATCAGGCAGAGGAATGGTTGGAAGAGGGTACTCGAGGGTGCAAAGAAGGATGTGGTAGTTACATCTCTTATTGGTAGGAAACTGAATGGTAGAGGGTTGTTGCCCCTATATATCAACAAGGGGGGACAACCTACCACTTAGGGTACAATTTAGGAGTGCATTCCTTGACCAATACTTTCCCGAAACCTTTAGAATGGAGAGGTAAAATCTGTTATTTAAGTTGAAAAAGATTTAGGGTATGACAGTATCGAAGTATGCAGGTCAGTTTAATACTTTGGGGAAGTATACTGCTACAATCATTCAAGACCTTGAGATAAGGAACCAAAGATTTTTTATGAGACTGTTATCAAGAATCAGAGAAAGGCTATTAGGTCACCTACCCACTACTTTCAGAGAGGCCTATCAAAGAACCCTAAATATTGAAGCAGAGTTTAGGAGGTCAGACATGGAAAGAACAAGGAAGCGGAATTTTACAACCATGACTCAGGGACATGATTCCCATCCTAACACCAATGCTCCTTTGGCGCGAAAGATGTTTGCTCCTACATCGTGACCTACCAACACTGTTAGGCCGGGAGTAGCGGCAAGGGCTAATTTAGTTAGACTTGGGGGACCCACAGGGGCACCGAGTAGGGCTGTAACTACTGCGGAATGTAGCAAGTGGGGCAGAAGGCGTTCGGGAGCGTGTCGCTAGATTAGTGGAGCTTGCTTCAGGTGCGAAAAAGTTGGTCAGCGAGTGTACTATGCCTATTCAGAACGCGGTTCAGAATTCAACCTCAACACCAAAGCTCGTTGATACAAGACAGGAGCTTAATGCTCGGGTTTTTGCCTTAACTTATCAAGAGGCGGGGGATGCTTCAGAAGTGGTCACAAATACGCTTCTAATCAACTCAATACCTTCATTTGTACTCTTTGATTGGGGAGCTACCTATTCTTTTTTGTCCCGTAGATTTGCTAAGGTACTTAAGACCTCCCCTATTTGTTGTTTGGATACTTACAAAGTAATAGTACCTAATGGAAAGATTATAGAGTTTAACTTATTACATAAGGGGTACTGAGTATAAATGGTAGATTTGATGTAATCTTTAGAATGGGTTGGTTATATGTTCATGATGCCTTAGTGGATTGCCTAGAAAAAAAAATATAGTTTACAATTGGGGATAAATAAGTGGTTGAATTTTTGGGTTCAGATAAGAAGAAGAGTGGTAGTAGTATGCCTGTAATCTCGACGATAAAGGCGAGAAAGTGTATCAAAAAAGCCTGCGAAGCTTTTTTGGCTTACACGGTGCTGAAGGATGATAAGAAGGAAGTCTGATTTGAGGACGTTCTTACAGTGAGGGAGTACGAGGATGTCTTTCCAACGTTTGGCCGGGTGTTCCACCTGCTTAGGAAATTGATTTTGAAATCCGACTACAACCAGGAGCGGAGCCAATATCAAAGGCCACGTACCGTATGCCACCAACAAAGATGAGGGAGTCAAATGATCAGCTCGAATAACTTCTTGACAAGAAGTTCATAATGCCGAGTCTCTCGCCTTGGGGCACTCATGTTTTATTTTTGAAGAAGAATGATGGAAGTACGACGATGTGTATAGACTACTGTGAGCTTAATATGATAACCATTGAGAACCGATATCCTTTTCCTCTCATTGACGATTTGTTTGACCAGTCAAAATGTGCGAAAGTTTTCTCTAAGATCGAGTTACCATCAGCTTAGAATTAAACCCGAAGACATTCCCAAAAGTGCCGTTCGAACCCGGTATGGGCACTATTAGTTCCTTGTTATGCCATTTGTTATGACTAATAATCGGCGGCTTTCATGGACATGATGAATATAATATTTCGGGATTGTCTAGATAAGTTTGTGGTGGTCTTCATCGATGATATTTTGATTTAATCAACGTCGGATGAAGCTTACGAAGAGCATCTTAGAGTAGCATTGGAGATTTGAGGAAGAAAAGTTGTGTGCCAAGTTTAGTAAGTGTGAATTTTGGCTGAGAAGTGTAACGTTTTTAGGGAATGTGGTATCAATTGAGGGGGTATAAGTGGATGCAAGTAAGATCGAGGCGATTGTTGATTGGCCTCGACCAAAGACATAGACAGAGATTCGCAGTTTTCTTGGACTAACCGGGTATTACAGAAAGTTTGTCGAAGATTTTTCTAGAATTGCAGCACCGTTAACCAAGTTGACATAGAAATGGGTGAAGGTTGAACGGGGGTCAGATTGTGAAGAGAGTTTTCAGAAATTGATGGAACGGTTGACTACTATACCAATATTCACACTACCTGAAGAGTCTGGGGTTTTTACTATCTAAAGTGATGCATCGGGCATCGGGTTGGGGCTTATGCAGAATGGTAAAGCGATAGCTTATGCTTCGAGGAAGTTGAAGCCATATGAAAAGAACTATCCTATAAATGGCTTAAAATTGGCAGCAGTAGTATTTGCCTTGAGAATTTGGAGGCATTACTTATATGAAGAACCATGTGAGGTTTTTACCGATCACCAAAGCCTAAAGTTCATTTTCAGCCAAAAGGAACTTAAGGAGTACGACCTCACGATTAGTTACCATCCCGGGAAAGTAAATCGGGTAGCGCGGATGACTTAAGTAGAAAGAGTTTTGGGCAGCTGTCATGTTTAATCACCGAGCAACCAAGTTTGATATCAGATTTTGAGAGATTAAGTTTGGAGGCCGTTGAGTCAACCAAGAGCGTTTTGGCAGCCTTGGTAGCTCAATCCACACTCTTGGGTCGGATTAAAGAAGGGCAGAAAACCGATTCAGATTGGAAAGGGAACGAAATGTGGTGCAGCCGGGGAAACAGTTAGATTTCGGAATTCATGAAGATAACAGTTTGAGATATCGAGCTCGTTTGTGTGTACCTTCTGATTTGGGGTTGAGAACGAAAATTATGCAGGATGCTCAAAATTCAATTTTTTTTTTTTTTTAGAAAAGTCACCTGCTGTGGTGGGGGTTTTGCATGGACCCCCTCCCCTACCCATTAATTGATAGAACCGAAAATGTCTGAAAATAATACATGGAGGGGGGCTAAAGCCAAAACCTCGAAATAGGTGGAAACAAATCCACTTCATACATCAAGTGCAATGCAATAGAAAACTGAACCATTTATAACATGATTCAGGTGATAAAATAATACCTATTACCTAGAATGCTAGAGAAACCTTGCAAAAGCAAGTGAATTACAAAATGCAACCTACACTATAAGAGACTGAGATAGGGAGTGCCAAGCATATCCAAGTTCATCATTCCCCGGATGTCCATCGGGTATCCTCATAATGAAATGAATCACAGTTCAACGTTGTCAGTACATCCCGGGACTGAAAGGATATATCGGGATCTTCGGGGTAACTTTTGGTGGAAAGGTATGAAACAGGACATATCAGATTTTGTAGCTAAGTGTTTAGTGTGCTAATAAGTAAAGGCGGAACATCAAAGACCCACCGGTTTACTTAAGCCTTTAGAAATTCTCGTTTGGAAATGGGAACATATCACTATGGACTTTGTAGTCGGTCTACCTAAGGATAAAAACGGAAAAGACACGATTTTGCTAATCGTTGATCTACTCACAAAATTTGCCCACTTTTTGCCTATGAAATCACAGCTTCTATGGATACTTTGGTGCAGATGTACATGAATGAAATAGTCCGACTTCGCGGGGTTCAGGTAAGTATAATATCAAACAGGGACCCAACATTTGTGTTTCGGTTTTGGCGGAGTTTTAATGAGGCAAAAGGAACTAAGTTGTTCTTAAGTACTACTTATCATGGGCTTGTGTGTTGGATTTCAAAGATATTGGCATTTGACTGAAAATAAATTGATGTAAGGATTGTTTGTACGAGAATATTTAATTTAAATATTGACATGTAATTGTGGCAGAAGATGTTTGAACAAAGTAAAAACATTTTATCTGAAATTGTGCAAAGTTGGTGACGTCAAAATATACATGTGCTTTTCTTTCTTCTAGAATCTAATAAATACCATACATAAACATAAGAAATAAAATGATGCCTAACTAAACCTTTTTTATTTTCCCCCATTTGATATAAAGATTAACCATTTGGGGTCAAGATTCAATGCTTTAGTCCCAACTCAGAAAATATGAGATTTTGTTTTTAAAATTTTTCAAACCGATTGAGAGTGTGAAAACCTTTGAAGATTAATACTCCCTCCATTCCTAAATATAAGACTCTTTAGACAATTTGAGAAAATTAAGGAAGTTATCATTTTCACCTAAACTTCCAATATTATCCCCCACCCTCCCTCTCTCTCACTTCTTTATCATAAAGAAAGGAAAATGTTGAAGGTATAATTGGAATAAATTGTTCACAACTAATAAAACAACCTTAAACGACAATTAATTTGGATACCTAGATATCTCCTAAACGACAATTAATAGGGAATGAAGGGAGTACTAATTTTGATAATGTTTGAATGCTAAACCCTTACAAAAGCAACCATCCAATTTATCATATTTTTTACTTTACAAAATTTGGTTAGTGATAAAGAGCAATAACCCTTCAACTTTATGAGATAAAGCAACACAGTTTGTCTATGCTGCTTTGCAACGGCGACCAACATTATATTGTTACAAATTTAATGTTATTGAGAAAATAATTTCCTTTTGTGAAAAACATATGATACTGACGCGCGCGCGCACATATATATATATATATATATATTAGAAATTGTGCAAAGATTGGGTTGGTCCACACACACGTGCTTTTTTTCCTTTTATCATATTTGGATTTTTATAGAAATTGGTTAGTCATAAAGTGTATTGTCCCTTATAAGTTTAGGAATTGCCTTTTCATTTTGCTGAGGTGACTAACTTTAAAAATTAAAATTTCAATGACTAGACTTTTTTTTGGGGGGGGGAGGGGGATGCGGGGATCGAACTCAGGACCTCGGTCCTGCGTTCCACGGCCTTTTCCACTGGGCCAGTGGATCCCTACGACTAGACTTGAATATTCATACATAACCCGTTTAAGAACACTAAAATTATAAAGAAAAAAAAAATTAAATCCATGAGTAATTTGCACTAAATAGCCATCAACTATTTTCGTATTTCAGGTTTTGACAAAATACATTATATTTAGTGGGGTGTAGCCATAAATAATTTACGGGTAGAAGGATGTAGCAACGGTTGAACATTCCAATAGTTTTTTTAAAAAAAATAAATAATACAAAAATACAACTCACGTGCTGGGCAAATCAGTGGCATTTTCGTCCACAAAATTAAGACCTGAGATTTTCCCCGGACCGACCCGTTTTCTTCAACCACATTCATAAAGATTTTCTTCAACCATCTTCATCTCCATTTTCTTCATAAATCTTCAAAGACCCACCATATTTATCTTCCTCCAGCTTAAAAAATTCATCTATTTAGGAAATTGGAGACCAAGAATTCATAGGATACCATTCTTGAATGAATTGGAAATGGGTTAGTGACCAAATTCAATAATCTTATCACTATTTTTCTAACAAAATTTAATAATAGTGAAAATCAATAAATGTCTTATGTTAATATTCAAATTTGAAGAAGAAGACCATTAATTCTTCAAACTCTCCTTTATGTTTAGTTTGATTTTTTTTATGAAATTTGGATTGTAATTGAAACCCATTTCCATTTCCATCTCTGATATGAAATTGAAATTGACAAATAGCAACCATTCCCATTATGTCGCCAGAGAAGATCATCAGAGGTGGTTGATGGAAAAGATGATTGGAGGTGGGCGCCGGAGAAGATGATCAGAGAAGATGGAGAATTGATTAGGAGATTGGGTAGGTTTTAGGTGGTTCATGTTCGAGTTTTGGTAGGGTCTATTAGGGATAAACTAGTCTTTTGACATTTTCAGGCCAAAAAATTAAGAAAATGGCTGAAGCTTCCACCACTGCTAGCCCTGCAACCTGTAAATTGTTTATGGCTACAACCCACTAAATATAAAGTATTTGATCAAAACCAGAAATACGTAAATAGTCTAAGTCATTTACCGCAAATTACTCTAAATCCATAGAAAAAGTGAGTTCACGATTAAGTTTCGAAGAGTCTATATTGGGATACAATGTATCGGACGTGATCCGTTAGAGAAGTAATACTTCATGGTTTTTTAGTCATAAGTATTACTTCCTCAATACTATTTGGAATCCTTAGACCTTATGTCTCCATCGTTTCCAGCATGAATGGAGTTATGTTTTGACTCAATCGGACGTTACTTTTAATCAAGTAATTAATACGACTGATGATCGGATGTAGTATCCATCATGGCTTGAATGTGAGAGGCATTGTAAGGGATTTGTCTCTCTCTTATTAGAGAGAGATATCCATGGGCCCCTAGATAGGGAAGACTGTTTAAATGCATGGCCGTGCTCAAATTTATTTAATAAAGTGGTTATAAAATACTATTTGTTGGAACAATCTACCTGGAGATCGAGCATAAATACAATTAAGCTATATAAGGGTGCCTTATGCTTAATTTGGATATTGCAAGACAAAGGGATAAAATAGTGGATTGATATTAGGCTCCACCGTACATTCATTCACTATTGGTAGTCACAATGTCCTGCTAGGGACCGCTTGTGATTTATGAACACATACTACTACTAAGTGTGTTTTCATTGCCATTGTGATATGAATATACAGGGTCACACGCATAGACTTGTTAACGAGCTTCATGTCCAGATTCAATGAATCTAGAATGTGTCTAGGTTCATTGTATCTGGCCTTTATTTTCTGAGAATAATAAAATGTTAAGCATAAAATAGTGGATTGATTCGAATTAGAGATTAAGGAGGGGTATTTTCGGTATTTGGTTTTAGCTGGGATTACGTGGGAGTTATTATGCGATAAAGACTCCACTACCAGAAGATGTTGATATGACGTGGGAGTTATTTTCGGACCAAACTCTCACACCTATATAATCCTCTTTTGGTCGAAACCCTAGGTTATTCTTGCTTGAGCCGCAATTAACCAAAAACCCCGAAATCAGATTTCTTGTTTTCTGCCATTTCCTTCTCTCTAGATTATTCGAAACATAGAAACGAAGAGCTAGCACTTGCTGCTCCTTTCGTCGCTTGGATATCGGTAGAGAGAAATTCTGCAGGGGTAAGCTATTGGTGGTAACAGGACGCAATATGAGATCAAAACCTTAAACGAAATAGGTAAGTTTTCGTCTGAATTTTTGATTCCCATGTTATGAGCAAATCCTTCGGGGGAGGACTCATGGGTGTTTAGAAAGAGTTTCTGCCCATGAATCCCTTCAGTGGTATCAGAGCCTTGCTCATACTATTCGAATCGATTATGTTAGTCACATCATAACACGTATCAATTTCGATTTGGTATGTGTATGTGTGAAACAAAAAATATTGTTTATTTGATTACGATATATGTGATATATGTTAATCTGTTTTAATTCAATTATATTGCATAAACTGCTATCACACGATTAGATTTGTTATTAATGCGATTAATTAGCATAAAATGTGATTGCATGTTTCTTGTCGTTAATCCGATTAACTACTGCATAAATTGTTTATGTTATCGTATAAACATGTTTATTCGATTATGTATGTTAGGCGATTTGGGGTTAAATCGGGGCAGCAAAATTCATTCGATAAGCAGAGGAAGAATCATACCTAAGACCTTGTTTTGTACTCCTTACCTTATTTATTATGCTTTATGTGAGTTCTAGCATGGCCTACTATGCCCTCTCTTGCTTTACATTTATTGGGTTGTAATTTTATAATATGGCCTGCGAGTCATTTTTCAAAGTTGTAAAATTGTAATTGCTTTTGTTATATTAGTTTTCTCGCTTTATCTTGAAGACTGGGTATGCCCATGCATTTATGTAACAAGACTGGAGGACGCTGGATCGAAGACACTATCCATGAGATGGGTATTGACTTAGATTGACCATTGGCTCCCACAAGGCTTGTGGGAGTCATCATAGAATTAGGCCATGGTATCTCACGTTTACATTTATGTTTTATAACTTGCATATGATGCTTACTTTATGTCTTATGGGGGCTTAATTATTTATACGTCACATTAAATTGTTTTAATTAAGTCTTAAAATGCCTACCATATCCTAGGCACTTCTTCAGCTTGGATCATCATTTTGTTAGCTTGCCAAAGCAACAGATAAGTGGTTATCTAAGAAAAATGAGATGGCAAAATAGTGATTTTCATATGCTTAGACATGGTTCGCCTTAAGTAGGCTACCAAAATAATTTTAAGCCTAGGGCATAACATGGGAAATAGCCGGGACATGTAGATGTCATTCCCATGGGTTGATTTTACTTTAATTATGGGTGATAAGCCAAAGCTTACTTATAACTATCGTAAAATGGTATTCTCCACTATTTATCAAGTGTTAAAATTGTGGAAAGTTTTTGCTCAAAACTAATGAATGACTTTGCAAATAAATTTTAATGTAGATAATGGCAACCAACACTTCACACAATTCATTGAGATCGAGTGGGTCCAATTTCTTTGATTGGGCCCGCAACTTAAGGATTGTCCTTAAGCAGGAAAGAAAGCTATACGTTCTTGATACAGATATTCCTGAACAGCCTGCAAACAACGCCCATAGAGCTGAGAAAGATGCTTGGAAGAAGCATTGTGATGATTCTAACGATGTGACATGTCTCATGTTAGTCACAATGAGCCCTGAGCTTCAAAAACAGTTTGAAGGGGTTGAGGCTTTCCAGATGATGGGCCAGTTCATGGAAATGTTTCAAGAGTAAGCCCGTCAAGAAAAAGGTTTCTCACCACTAAGGCGTTGGACAGTTGCAATATGGCCCCTAGCACCTGTTAGTAGTGCCCTAGGACCATTAGCATATGTTGTACGTTTTATATCTTTTTGAGCATGTCTTTGAATAGTTAATTTTGCTTTTGAGCATCAAATGTGTGATTTGATAGTAAAACTCATTAGATTATGCAATTACTATTCTAACTGTCCTTAGTTTTATGTAATGCTCTTTACAATGAAATAAAACTAGTATGATGTGCGATTGATGATTATGTTTTATTGATCATGTATAATGGATACAAATCATATCATAGATGCAATATATTGGAATATATTGTATTGGACGTGATCCGTTAGAGAAGTAATATTTCATGGTTCTTTAGTCATAAGTATTACTTCCTCAATACTATTTTGAATCCTTAGACCTTATGTCTCCATTGTTTCCAGGATGAATGGAGCTACGTTTTGACTCAGTCGGACGTTACTTTTAATCGAGTAATCAATACTACTGATGATCGGATTGTTGATAGTGCCCTAGAACCATTAGCATATGTTGTACGTTTTATATATATATTTTAGCATGTCTTTGAATAGTTAATTTTGCTTTTGAACATCAAATGTGTGATTTGATAGTAAAACTCATTAGCTTATGCAATTACTATTCTAACTATCCCTAGTTTTATGTAACGTTCTTTACAATGAAATATAACTAGTATGATGTATGATTGATGATTATGTTTTACCGATCATATGTAATGGATACAAATCATGTCATAGATGCAATATATTGGGATACATTGTATCGGACGTGATCTGTTAGAGAAGTAATACTTCATGGTCCTTAGTCATAAGTATTACTTCCTCAAAACTATTTTGGAATCCTTAGACCTTATGTCTCCATTGATTCTAGCATGAACGGAGCTATGTTTTGACTCACTCGGACGTTACTTTTAATCGAGTAATCAATACGACTGATAATCGGACGTAGTGTCTTATCATGGCTTGAATGTGAGAGGCATTGTATGTGACGCCTCGACCCGCCCCCCTTCCCGCCAAAGCTCTAAACAAACATTCTATTACCCAAAATATATATATATATATATATATATATATATATATATATATATATCCACGAGGGTTACAATGAAATTCAATAAAATACAAGACTAAACTCCATTTATCCAAATCACTAATCTCGGGCTTCCGCTGCGCACCCTCGAAACCAAAATATTGCACCACCTTCAGCTACCAGTGGAAGGGGAAACATTTGCAAAACGTGAGCCGAAGCTCAGTGAGGGCCGTGTGAGTGGTGCGTTTGTCTTTAAAACCATTTTCCTTCCAGAATACTTTATATCTGGAAAATAGTTTGCACAATGAGAAAACCATATATATACTGATTATAATAAGGGCCTGATTTCTGAAACAATTTTCCGGGACTGTCGATGTGAAATTGACATAGGCATCACAATAACAGCAAATCACATTTCATACGGACCTCAAATGCACAAATCAAAGTTAGGAATCTAGAGGTGGCTCACACCCTTTGGTGTAGCACTTAGCTCATTCTAATCAAATAATTGGGCCCGATTCAATAAACTCGTAGTCTTATCATGCCATGTCAAAATTCACAGGACAAGTCCGTATAAGATTCAGTCAAATTTATCATTTCCAATGCAATAACATAATATTTCAAAATAAAGCATCAATTCAGAAAGACGTTTCATAGTGACAAATAAATGTAATTAGTGCATGCCATGAGTGGATCCAGATAATGAGTGCAATGAACAAATGATTACACACAATACATATATGTAATTTTGTAAAAGGATTAGGACCACTCACCTAATAAACTGTCTACTCCCTGAGAACCAAAGGAATCCATATCCTAACTTCAATAATTATCCATACAATTCAGATACTTGTAATCTGCATAGTTTTCGGACAGTGCACAAGTAGGGC
The DNA here is from genome assembly GCA_026122235.1 of Vinca minor. Classification (NCBI taxonomy): domain Eukaryota; kingdom Viridiplantae; phylum Streptophyta; class Magnoliopsida; order Gentianales; family Apocynaceae; genus Vinca; species Vinca minor. The sequence goes on along the minus strand of JAOCZM010000280.1, from coordinate 840,042 downwards.
AGGATTAATTGTAAAATAAATGGAGATATAATGTCAAAAATGGAGTGAAAAGGAAGAACTGTGATGTTGTCAAAAATTGAAAGACCTGGTCAAGGGTGTGATTTCAAAATAAAGAGCATACAAGAAATTAACCAATAATATTGAGAAGAAAATTCCTATATGGCTTGGAAACAAAAAGCAAAGAGAATTGGAAGTATGGTGATTCTCCCTTTGGGCAGTGATCATAATTTGTTTCACAAATTGATACATAAAATGACAATTACTGCTCAATTAGACACCATGAATTCCACAACCCTTTGGAAAAATATATATAAACCTATCAAATTCTAAAAGAAAACTCAAGAAATGGATAAAGAAAAAAGAACAAAATAAAAAGAAAGGAAAGAAAACTCACCTGATGCTTACAAGCAGGAAGCAAGAATGAGGAGAGAAAAATAAGGCTACTGAGGCCTTGTATATATAGGAATAGATGTTGGGTTTGATGGAAGTCCATTCACTTGTAGCCAATGTTTTAATCCTCCGTTATTGAGGCGTCTGGATAGAGCTCTCATCAACACAAAGTGGAATGGCATTTTTTCTTCAACATTGGTGGAACACCTTCACCGTAGAGTTTCGGATCACTGTCCTATTGTAATTAAGGTTCGGATATTCCCACAAAGAAGCGGGTCAGCTTTCAGATTTCAAAGTATGTGGACAAAGAACTCCTCCTTTATGGATCTGGTTTCGGCAAGTTGGGGAATAGAGATGGAAGGAAACATGATGGATATTCTGATGAGTAAGCTAAAGCGGTTAAAAAAGAATTGCAACAATGGAATCGATACTTTCATCAACATTCATAGTGGTCTAAAACAAGAAGAGAATGAGTTACAACAGACTGAACATTTATATGATATGGCCCTTCGTCTTCCTCCAAGGACGGTTTACTTGAATCACAAGCAAAGTTCACTAAAATGCTACTTAGGGAGAAAATATTTTGGAAACTGAAATCGGGAATGAGGTGGTTGAAAGATGGGAATGCTAATTCAAAATACTTCCATGCGGTTTGTACTAATAAAAGGAAGAGAATACATATATCATGCATTTCCGTTGAATTCGAAGCAACCCTCACGGACCAAACTCAAATTGGCCGAGAGGGTGCTATGTTTTTTGAAAGCTTGTTTGCGACTGATCAAATAGTGCAAGAGGATGAAGAATTGATCTCAGCGCTATGAAATTATGGCGGAGGTTTCGAGCCACTGATTTTTACTGGGTGAAATTCATGAGGAGGAGGTATTGTCATGGTCTTGATCATGTTACTTTAGCATCTTTACAATCGAATAGCTCTTAAACTTGGCGACGAATGATCTGCGTAAACCATATGGCCGAAAGCAATATTGGATTGTTGATCTGTGATGGATGGAGCTTGCTATATTATGAGGACTTCACTCTCAAAGGAAGCTTTGCTCAGCTTGAACAAATGGTCCATCGGGAGATGCGAAGGGCACATATAAGAGATTATCTTGGGGAGCAAGGATGGAATAAATCCGAAATTCAAAGTTTGCTTCCTTGGGGTGGTGGACTTGCTCCCAAAAATGGTTCTATGTACAAGACGGGATGTTTGGGTATGGAAGTTGGAATCGAACGGAGAATTCTCTTTAAAACCAGACATTGGTTTGAGTAGGGGCGAAGTGATGACAACTTTATCTCGGCAACTGATTTGGAGAAAGGAGTTTCCGTACAATTGACTATTTTTCTGTGGAAGTTATTCAATCAATTCTTGCCTATAGAAGAGGTGTTATGGAGGTATATTTTTCATCTTGTGGCTCGATGCTCTTGTTTCAAATGGGAAGATTCTATGCGACATATCTTTCTAGAATGCGAATTGGCTCGACATCTATGGCACAGAGCTTCGTTACGCGCAGATTTTGTTTCGTCCAACAGGACCATTGATACACCAATTACAATGGCTCTTTGCTGGTGGACGGTTAGAACCGGGCAGAGAGGTTAGCAACTCATCATTGTGTCAAGTATGGTCCTATGACATCTATTGAAGGCTCGATGCAATCTTCTTTTTTAAGGAAGAACGGCAACAAAGGGGCAATTAACTCATGATTTTAATAGACAACTAGTAACTCTTTGCGAGGCACGAAAACTCCATTTGGGACAGTCTCAACCGAGGATCCAGCGAGCCAAATCGGTGCTTTGGAAGCAAGCTGATTGGAGCCCGAACTCAACGATCTTAAACATTGATGGGGCGTCTCGTGGAAACCCAGGTTTGGCAGGTGTGAGATGTGTGCTACGGTATGATAATGGTCATTTTTATTGATGTTTGTGCTGTTTATATTGGTGACCAAATAACTGATACTCGGGCCGAGATTATTGCTCTGATTTATGGGCTAAAGTTAGTGCAACAAATGGAGATCTTCAATATCTTCTTGATTTAGTATCTCGGCCGCCTATGACCGCCGGCTACAAGGCCGTGGTGACTCCTATCGCCGCCCCTACTCCATGGAAACAGAAGAGCTTTGCGGAGCTCCTCTCTCGGCCTCCACCCGAAGAAATTTCTTTACCTATTACCCCACTTGATGTTTACAAAGGTGAACCGAATCTCATTATCCCGGAGGAAGAACTTGATGCTTTGATAAGCCCATGGAGATTCTCTCTTGTTGGAAAGTTTCACAAAAAACGCCCCCAATTTGGAGTCTCTTAGGAAATCATTTCATAAAGTTTGTTTCAATGGAAGTTTTTGGATTGGAATAATGGATCCCAGACATGTCTTGATTAGACTTGATCTTGAGGAGGATTATTGCCGCCTATGGATACAAGGTATTTGGAATTTTTTTGGATTATCTATGAGAGTCTTCAAGTGGACTTATGATTTTAATGTTCATGAAGAGCCTAAGATTGTGCCGATTTGAATTGGGTTTGAGGGATTGCCAATTCATTTATACAACAAAGCTAAAAAAAATTCTTGCAAGGGCTGTTGGGCAACCACTTGGTTTGTATGCTCCAACCGCCACCGCCTCTAGGCCAAGTATTGCTAAAGTTCGTGTATAGTTGGACTTATTATCGGATTTGCCACAAAGGATTCAAACTACACACGCCAAAACTGGTAAGGGGTATTGGCAACCAATTGTGTATGATGATTTGCCGGATTATTGTCTATTTTGTATGCGTATTGGGCATCATCTAAATCAGTGTCGTAACAAATTGGAAAAGGTAATGCCGCCGCCGGAAAAGGAGAAGCATACGGTGGCAAAGCCCATCGATAAAAATAAAAAAGGTAAGGGGAAAGCCAAGGAAGCGGCGCCGTCGCCACCAAAGATCCTGCTTTCGGGTTTAAAAGTTATCCCTAAGAACTCGGTTTGGATAGCTACTGGGTCACGTCAGGATCCCGGCCCTTCACGACAACCAATCATGTGGGAGGCCCCTTCAATCCAAATTGAGTCGGTTCAACAGGTGGAATCCCCAGTGCCGGTCATTAATTTGGTTGACGAGTCACCGCCGAATCTTGATTCGGAACCCATGGTAAATTCATCAATTTTTGGTTCCCCTATTATTTTAACTTCCAAAGGTGTTGATGATATTCGTGTTGGTTGATGATATTATCAATCGGCCGGAGGAAGCACATCTATGCTACCGCCGACGAAAATCATGGAACAATTAAAATAATTTGCAGCAGCTACTCCAAAACCTGCAGACCCGACTCATTCGGTTTCTAATAATGAGTCGGATATGGTTTCGAGTAATGACCGGGATCAGGCTACTGTTGTCTTGGGTTTTGAAGACCCGATTGCAGCGCCCGGTGTGGAAGTGGGCTCTGGTCGGAAGATGAAGGCTCTTGCGTTGCAACCTGGTGTTGAAGAGGGTGAATTCGTAAGGCCTGAAGGTCAGCCGGATGATCAAGACCCGGCTGGGACGGACGAACTCGGATCAACCCTGTTAGAGAAGGGGGCGGTTCTACAATGACCAAACCAGCGAATGATCAAGACTTGGTTGAGAGGGTGGTTTCGGACTTGGGGGAGCAAGACCAGGCTCAAGGTATTATATCCATTGAACTCCCACTTGTTGACTCTGAAACTCAAGATGAGACAACTTGAGCGGGTGAGAAAAGAAAACAACAAATGGCTGCCTCCAAGAAGTCGTCTCGACTTGTGAAAAAAGCCAAATGTACAACCCTCTAATGGGAAATTTTATTTATATTTCTTATTTCCATGAATATGTTAAATTCTGTGATTTGGAATATTCAGGGTGTTGGAAATAAAGAATCTATTGCTAGGCTTCGTCAACTCAATTTTGACTGCTCTTTAATTGCTATTATGGATCCTATGATTGATATTGTTGAATTACGTTATTATGTTCAGCGCATGGGCTTTGATGATGGTTTTAGCAATGTCAACAGTAAGATTTGGTTGTTTTGGAATGGTAATATGGATATTTCGGTAGTAGGTAATTCTGAGCAAATGATGACTGTTCTTGTTAATAGTTATGCTGGGACACATGTTTATATCTCTTTTGTTTATGCCAAGTGCGCCACCACGCAACGAAGGATATTATGGGATGAGCTTCATTCTTTTAGCTCTTAACATGATGTTCATTAGTTGGTGGGAGGTGATTTTAATGTTGTTTTAAGTGTTTCAGAAAGCTTGGGCTCTAAACCACCTTCTTTGCCTATTTCGGAGTTTGTAGAAACTGTTGGCGATTGTGGTTTGCTAGATACTCTTTTTGTTTGCAGTCCTTACACTTCATGTAGAAGCGCTTCGCCTCCTTTACTGCGGAGACTTGACATAGTTCTAGTCAATACTCATTGGAATGATTTTTTTGGTACTACTTCTCTTGAACATTTGCACAGGTCTCCTTCTGATCATTGTCTTTTTCTCCTCAAAATTGGCCAAGATGGGAGAGTTTGCTCGTCATCCTTCAGATATCAAAATATGTGGTCAAAACATGCTCAATTTCGTGATGTTGTTTTGGCAAGTTGGGCTGGTGAGTTGGCAGGTAATGGAATGGCGGTATTAGCTGGGAAGTTGAAGCGATTAAAATTAGTTTTGAGGAATTGGAATAAAGATTGTTTTGGCAATGTTCCTACTAGACTTAAACAGGCTGAGGCAAATGTGGGTGCGACTGAATCGGCGTTTGATGCAAATCCGAGTGATACAAACATGGCGTGGTGGATGGAGGCTAGAACGAGTTAACAATTTTATTTGGAGGCTCAGGAAACTTATTGGAGGCAAAATTCTAGAATAAAATGGCTACAAGACGGGGAAGCCAACATGAAATATTTTCATGCATTGTACAAAAATAAAAGAAAGCGGTTGCATATTACTACTTTGCAAAATGATCAAGGTATATGGTTGACCGAAGAAGCCGATATTGGGGAGGAAGCTCATCTCTTTTATTCTTCTTTGCATTCGGCTGAAGAGGTAGTGGATCCGGTTGGGGATTTTTTGGATGTTGTGCCGAGCTTGGTAGATACTACATCAAACTGAATGTTTTCGGTTCTTCCTTCTTTGCTAGAGGTACGTGAGACGGTTTTTTCAGTGGATAAGCATAGTGCATCTGGCCTAGATGACTAATCCGGGGAATTTTTTCAAGATTGTTGGGATATTATTGGGTGTGATGTTCTTCAGGCGGTTCGGGATTTCTAGTTGGGATTGCCTATGCCTAAGGTTATGGCAAGTACTATGATTGTTCTTCTTCCTAAATCTCAGAGCCCCACTCATTTTAGTGGATTCCGACCAATTTTACTTTGTATGTTTGCTAATAAAGTGATAACTAAGGTAATGGCTACTAGGCTTGCTTCTCTCTTACCTCACTAATATCTTTGAATCATACAGGTTTTGTCAAAGGAAGATCCATTTATGATAATGTATTACTATATATAGAATTGATTCACTCTATTAACCACAAGGTGAGGGGAGGTAATTTGGTCATCAAGCTCGATATGATGAAAGCCTTTAACCGGGTATCACATTCATTTCTCCTTCAGTCTCTACAACGTTTTGGCTTTGGTTCGCATTTTTTGCATTTAATCAGTAATACATTGAGCTGTAATTGGTTTTATGTAATGGTTAATGGAGTGTCTTATGGTTATTGTCTTGTTAAACGTGGGGTAAAGTAGGGCAATCCTCTGTCACCGCTTCTTTTTATTCTTCCTACTGAGGTACTTTCACAAAATCTTAACAAATCAGCGATGTCTGGGGCTCTTTCTCCTTATAACATTCCTAAGCAGCCGATAATTATTTCACATCTTGCTTTCGCTGATGATATCATTATAATTACAAATGGTCAAAGGCGGAATCTTAATATTCTTATTGATTACATTGGAAGGTATGAACAAGTATCTAGACAGAGAGCTAATGTTGGGAAATGTTCTTATTATGCTTCTACCAAAATTTTCGAAGTGTAGAGGGCTATGATTCAAGAGGTGATTGGTTTTGTTGAGAGGGAATTTCCCATGACATGTCTTGCTTGCCCTATTTTTTCCAGGAAAGGTTAAAGCACAATATTTTGATTCTTTGATTGAAAAAGTGGTGGCTCGGATTGAAGGATGGCAGGGGAAATTATTGAGTATGGACAGCCGACTTGTATTGGTTCAGTCCGTCTTCAACTCCAAGCCATTACATATATTAGCCACTTGCAATGTGCCGAGAATTGTTTTGCTAAAATTGGAGAAAATATTTTCCCGTTTTGTTTGGGGTCAAACGGATGGTAAAGAGCGAAAACATTGGATGTCTTGGGAAAGGATGGCAAGGGATGTTCGTTGTGATGGTATGGGTTATCATTCCTTAATTAATTTTTATGATGCTTTCTCTTGGAAGTTATGGTCGAATTTTCGTAGTGGTAATCCATTGTGGTGTACTTTTCTGAAAGCTCAATATTGTGTGGGGTTACATCATATGAAGCAAAGTGTTGTTGTTTTGGGTTGTTCTCCTACTTGGCAAAGAATCCTCTCGGTTAAGGAGGAGGTGGAGAAGAGGATTGGCATTTTTTGCGTAATGGCGAGTCTAGTATTTTTTTATGAGAATTTTACTGTTCATGGCTCCCTTGATTCTGTCTTTTGACCCGTCAACCATGTTATGTGAGGCAAAAGTTCGTGATTACTATACAGCTCAAGAACCGCAGGGCTTTATGTCACTTGGCTTCAGCGTCTTTTATGACCTCATTACCGGATGTATGCTTGTCTGATGAACCCGATAGGATCATATGGATGGAGGACTCTCACGGCTGCTTTACTCTCGCCTCGGTCTTTGCTTTGTTGTGTAGCTGGATGTCATCCAATTCTCGAGGGAATGTATTTGGAATAAGGTATTGCCTCTCTCTTTATCATTGTTTATGTGGAAATAGCTTAAAGGTTATCTTGTTTTAGATGAGGATAGAATGCGGTTTGGAGTTTCTATGACATCTAGATGTGTTTGTTTTGGGGGTACAGAGAACTATGATCATATTTTCGTTACCTGTACACTTGCAAGAGTAGTTTGGCAAGAGACAGCAGTCTCTGTTGGATTGATTTTACCCTCTTCGCCTGTCAATAATATACGCGGGATGCTTTCTTTATGGTGGTATGCTGGGGCTTCCGGAAACCGTCAGGTAATTCTGATTATGGCTTGTTCTGCTTTTTGGGTTTTATGGAAAGCTCGATGTCGCTTTGTATTTGAGGTGAAAGTTACTTCTCAGTCAAGTATTCTAACTCAGTTTCGTGATTATACAACCACTTTAATGAGGGCGAAGGACGTTTGACTTGGTAGTTCAATTCCGCTTTTGTTCCGCGAAGGACACTTGTGGTCCGATGGGGGAGATGATTTAGGTGACAATAGCGTGATTCTAAACATTGATGGGGCTTCTAAAGGCAATATGGGCTTATTTGGTATTGGTGGTATTCTTCGGGATAGTCATGGGAATTTTATTTCTGCATTCTCAATTTATTTTGGTGATCGAGCAACAAGTATGGAAGAGGAATTTATGGCATTGGTTAAAGTTCTCCAAATGGCGGCTCGGTGTGGTTTCTCCACTTTCTTGGTTCAATCCGATTCAGCGGTTTTGGTGAAGGCGGTCGCTAAAGGTATGATTTCTTCTTGGTCAATAGATACTGTTTTTCGTCGTGTTGTCTCTCTTCTTGGTAATTGCAGTATGCTTCATGTTTATCAGGAGGTTAATTCTATGACAGATGCTTTGGCCAACCTAGTAACTTCAACTCGGCATTCGGTTTCTTTTTCAGATCTCACTATTTTGCCTTCTAACATTCATGGTCTCATTTGGCTTGATAAGTGCAAGATGCCTTATTTGCGAATTAGATAGGATTTTGTTGCATCTTGTATCTATTGCTTTGCATATTAGTGCAGGTTCTTGTAGCACGTATTCCATGATTATAAATGGAATAGTCTTTTCTTGCATTGTTTAATCAGTGTAGGAAGTGGATTTGCTTCCACCTACTTAGAGTTTTTGGCTTTAAGTCCCCCTCTATGTATCTTTTGCCGGTTGGCTTTATTCAATAAACGGGTGGAGGTCCATGACAAACCCATCACCATAACAGGTGGTGTTTTCTATATAAAAAAAACAAATGGACAAGTGAGTAACATTGATACAAACAGATTCTTTGGTCCTTGCTCAGGCAGTTGAACAAGGCCACATTGCTACTTGCTATTACTTATATTTATAGGGAATCTAATAAGGCTGTTGACCTTTTGGCGAACATGGGATGCGATTACAAAACTCTATTCTATTTTTTTTAGTTTTGATATGCTCCATGTGGATGTACGGGGACTACTTAATATAGATTGGCAGGCAATCTCAGCAATACGAATCCTCTGTCCGGATAGCCATGTAATCAATTATTTCTTCCACTATCAATGAAATACGAGTAACGCTTGAATATATATATATATATATATATATATATATATATATATATATATATAATTGTGCAAAGATTGGGTTGATCCACACACGTGCTTTTTGTTTTCTTTTATCGTATTTGAACTTTTACAAAAATTGGTTATTGTTAAATTGTATTGTCCCTTATAAGTTTACTGAATTTCCTTTTTCTATTTTGCGAGAGGTGGCTAATTTTAAATTTTAAAATTTCAATGACTAGACTTTAATGAATGCCACCAGTTGTGGTGGGGCGGACCCCCGTTTATTGAATGGCCGAAAGGCCTGAAAAAAGTTAGCGGAAGGGGACGTAATACCAAAACCTCAACGTCATACATATAAATGTTCAAAATATAGGGTCTGGGACATTATAAATATGCCCCAGAATGTTACATGGAACCTATGCTAAAATGAGGGATGAAACAAAATGCAAAAACTATTTAACTTTGAGAATATAAGCAACACCCTCCGCATCTAGGCAGCATAGGCCACGAGTGAGATGTGGCAGCAAATGGAAATGTGGGAAAGTTGTAGAAGTTCGAGAGTCACAAGCCACATTGGCGAGACTGTTTGCAACCTTGTTTGCTTCTCTAAAAATATGCTGCACTCTAGCATTTCCAAGGATGCGTAAATGCCCTTGAAAAAGATGATCAAGTCTCCAAGAGGATACTCGACCCGCATGAATCGAGTCACTGAGAAATTTGGAGTCTGTCTGAATACTTACATTGATATAACCCAAGAGAGATGCATGGCGTATGCCTGTGATCATGGCTTCAATTTCAGCAACTGAGTTAGTCAGATTATCCCCAAGAAAAATCGAAAAAGCTCCAAGAAACTCTCCAATGATGTTCTCAGAATTCCGCCGGCACCAGAGATGCCTGGATTTCCTCGTGCTGCACCATCAATGTTCAAAATAATCGGATCCGAACTCCCCTGCCAAGTAACCGCCAAAATTCGGGAGCTAACCAATCGTGAACCACCCAAAAATACATCTGTAAGTCCCTTGCATTTCAATATAGGGAAATAGAAACTTTCAAATTCATAGAGCAGACTAGCAGAGCCCGATTTTTTCCCATCAAATATAAATCGACAGCGACTACGCCAAAGTATCCAACAAACACTTGCAATGATAACAGAATTAATATCCCGCCAGCTATCACGTCCTTTCCACCATATTAAATTTAAAAGTGAGCGATAAGATGCAAACCTGAGTGAACGCATGCTTCCATAATGTTTTTGCTATGTTGCATTCGGCAAAAATATGATCAAAGGTGTCTTCTCCTTGCCCACAATGACATCTAGATGCCAACGGGACACCCCAACGCTTCCGTACCTCATCCAAAGCCAAATAACCGTTGATAAGTCTCCAAAGAAAAATCTTTTGTGCTAAAGGTATAACTGAATCCCATATCTGAGTGCATGATAACTGGGAAGAACCATTCAGCGGAAGCATCTGCAAAATAGAACTTATAGTAAAATTCCCACGAGGTTCAAGTGTCCAGACATGTATATCTCTACCTGGAGTAAGTCTAACTTGAGATAAACCATTTAGATGCCCGAATGGTAGGAGCTGATGAGTTGTATCCCTCCAGCCGGCCTCATCCAGATGTTCATGAATAGAGGAGGCATCGGCTAACATACCAGGGATTGATGAAAAAGAACCATTAAATGTAAAGTTTTCATACCAGAATGAGGATCGACCATCACAAACCAGAAGATGCATGCGGGATTCAGCCGAGTCGCGAATTGTCAACATTCTACGCCAGACAGGAGAATCCGTGGCCCAGGAGGGGACCAAAACCGGGTGAGCCACACCGTTGCAATATTTCTCCATCAGAAAGTCTCGCCATAGAGAAGTAGAGGTCCGAAATCGCCACCATAGTTTATGTGAGTAAGCAATTTGAAAGGAGTCCAAAGTACTTAAATCCAATCCATTCTGAGAAGTAGGACGACATAACCGTTTCCAAGACATCCAATGACGTTTCCCACCAAATTCCGTTGTTCCCCACAAAAAATTTGCAAATAACCTTTCCATATGATGCAAGACTTGTTTCGGGGGACAAGAGACAGCTATAATGTGCATAGGCATAGAAAACAGAACATATCGAATCAAAATTAACCGACCACTCAAGTCCAAAAACTTCCTTTGCCAACCTGCTAATCTGGTTTCGATTTTTGCGATAATGGAGGAATGATACACAACCTTTTATCTACCTGTAAAAATAGGACAACCAAGATATGTCATAGGCATGAACCCCTGATTGAAACCGGTTACCCGTATCACCATTTCCAATTGTCTCTGCGGAGTCTGCTCAGAAACATAAAAGGAACATTTACCATCATTAATTCGCTGACCAGAACATCCTTCATATTTCCGAAAAAACCCCACCAAATCTTGCAATCCACGTTTAGCACCATTTAGAAAAACAATTACATCATCCGCGTAAGCTAAATGAGAAATCATCACCGTAGAGTGAGGAATCACATATCTGCCTATACATCCTGAATGTACCAGTTTGTCCAAACCCCGAGAGAATACATCAGCAGCAAGGATAAAAAGTAAAGGAGACAAAGGATCCCCTTGCTTAACACCACGGCCCGATTTAAAGAAACCATATGGGGTGCCATTAATGAGTACCGAAAACCAGTTATTATTTATCAGATTCCGAATCAGATGCATAAAGTGAGAGCTAAAACCAAATTTCCGGAGGACCTCCAAAAGGTAAGTATGTGAAACCCTGTCAAAAGCCTTCATCATATCTAACTTGATAATTATATTACCACCCAGAATCTTTTTATTTAAATGACTAGACTTGAATATTCATATATGACCCGTTTAAGAACACTAAAACTATAAAGACAAAAAAATATTAAATCCATGAGTAATTTGCACTAAATGGCCATCAACTATTTACATATTTTAGGTTTTGACAAAATACTTTATATATTTTGCGGGGTGTAATCATAAATAATTTACGGGTAGCAGGATGTAGCAACGGTTGAACATTCTAGTAGTTTAAAAAAAAAAAAAAAACCATTCTTGAATCTCATTTCTTGAATGAATTGGTAATGGGTTTTGTGACCAAATTCAATAATCTCATCATCATTTTTCTAACCAAATTTAATAATAGTGAAAATCAATAAATCCCTTATGTTATTCTTCAAATTTTAAGAAGAAGGCCATGAATTCTTCAAACTCACCCTTATGTTTGGTACGATTTTTTTTTAATGAAATTTGGATTGAAATTGAAACTCATTTCCATTCTCGTCACATATATTAAATTAAAATTGACAAATAACAACCATTCACATTTTGTTGCCGGAGAAGATGATTGGAGGTTGCCAACGGAGAAGATGATTGGAGGTGGGTGCCGGAGAAGATGATCATAGAAGAAGGAGATTGGATTTGAAGATTGGGTCGTTTTTAGGTTGTTCGGGTTCGGGTCTGGGTCAAGTCTATGAGTGATAAACTGGTCTATTTACATTTTCAGGTCAAAAAATTAAGAAATTGGCCAGAATCTTCAACCGATGCAACAACATATTGCTCGTAAATTGTTTATGGCTACAACCCGCTAAATATAAAGTATTTTGTCAAAACCCGAAATACGTAAATAGTTTATGGCCATTTAGTGCAAAATACTCTAAATCCATCTAAAAAGTGAGGTTACGATTAAGTTTCCAAGAGTCTAATCTTTCGCATCATGAACTCTTTACTTTTTTCTATTTTCCAGTATGTTCGGAGAAGAGAAAGTAAATTTAGTATATGGAACATCTTTGTACAAGGAATGATATAAAAGAACCTTAGAAGAACCAAATTAACCAGAAAAGGAAACCCCTTACATAAATATTTTTTAAACTTTCTCGGTATTAAAGGGATTGAAGTACCTATGCCAATCCGTCATTGTGGAGCCTTACTATGTTCCGCGACAACCAATTCTTGTTCCACACCTTGCATTCGCGGATGACATCCTACTTTTCACAAATTGTAGTAGGAAGAGCTTGGAGAGTATAATTCAATTTCTGAAAAGCTATGAGAAGGAGTTGGTCAAAAGTTTAATGTTAACAAGAATTGCTTCTACACTTCCTCAAAAACAAGTGTGGTGCAAAATGTGGCTATTCAAACAGTTATCGAATTTATGGAAGGTGATTTCCCAATGGCATATTTTGGTTGCCCCCTTTCCCTAGACGAGTTAAGGTCCAATATTTTCAATCATTGGTTGACTTGGTGCCATTACGAGTCGAAGGGTGGCAGCAAAAAATGCTTGTAAGGGGAGGTCGTCTCATGCCTGTTCGACATGTGCTCACTTCGGTGACCTTGCATATCTTGGAAGCTTCTTGTGCGCCTATGATGGTTTACTTGAATATTGAGCGACTATTCTCACTCTTCTTATGGCGTAGTGCTGAGGGAGTCGATAGGAATAAATGGATGTCTTGGAAAAGAGTATTCAATAGGTTGATTGTAATGGCCTTAGAGTTGTTTCGTTGCTTCATTATTATACATCATTTTCCTATAAAATGTGGTGGTTCCGTTCAATGGAAATATTAAGAATAGAAGTACTATATTGAATAGGATTCTAATTTGTAATAGAGTTAGTTTATTCCTTGTTTACTTAGAATTATATTGGAGAGTAACTTCCTTACTCTCTTAGAATTGAGGATTCTTCTTGTATTTATATGGGATATTTCACTTTGCTTAATTAATCAATACAGATTATTGATTCCATATATTCTTTCATGGTATCAGAACGGGCCCTTAGGCGGGATGATGGGCTCATAATGCCCAAAGTGGGTTCTAATGGTCACCGTACGACCCAAGAAGGGCGGCGGGCCTTAAATTGACTCCCACCTCGATGTGAAGGGGAGTGTTGAAATATGAAGTCCCACATCGAGTGCCTAAGGAAGATCCAAATAACATATAATCTCATGGGTTAACACCTCTCTTTGCCAATTGGTTTTGAGAGGATATGGAGGCCTATGAACTAATTTTCACATGGTATCAGAGCAAGGTTAAAGAAAAATAGCCTCTCAAATTCAATAGCAGAAAACCTCTGTTATTCCAAATATTCTTTCTTCTTTTTGTGTTTCACGCCCTTTGTTAATCATGGCCGAAACAACTCCTACCAAAATAAACGAACAAGAGACATTGTCTCTTGCAAATTCCAATTCTATCCAATAATGACAATCCAAGTATGTCAATTACTCCCATTCTTTTCGATGGAGATAATTTCAGTTCTTGGATTTCTGTCCTTGAGAATAGTCTACAAGTTAATACTAAAATGTCATTTTTCGAAGGAACTCTGCCTCGGCCTTCCGATCCCAATATGGCTCAAGCATGGGATCGATGCAATTCACTCGTTAAAGGATGGATAATGGCATCCGTCAAACCTAAATTTAGGGGTATGCTCACATATGCAAAAACTCCTAAGGATATTATGCAATATTGAAAGCTCGATATGCTCAAGAAAACGGCCCCAAAATTTATCAGTTAAGAAATCAAATTCAAACTCTCAAACAAGGGACAATGGGAGTAACTGAATTTTTTGGGAAACTTGAGATGTTATGGGAACAACTCTAGCGGTATATTTCGCTCCCGATATGCGGGTGCGAAGAGACAACGACTGCCTTAATCCGTCAACAGGAAGAAGAAAAAATTATACAGTTCTTACTCGGATTAAATAATATTCTCAAAATTATGAGAAGCCAAATTTTGAATGTAGATCCGTTACCAAGTTTGAATAAGGTTTTCGCAAGTGCATTGTGTGAAGAAAATCATCACTCCAGCACTGTTGATGACGGAACAACCATCAAAGTTGATGTCGCTGCCTTCGCCGTGAACAATGTCGGCGATCAATCTCCATATGGCGCCGGAAGCTTGAACAAGCCAATCTGTGGCTACTGTGGAAAAATCGGCCACAAGAAAGAACAATGTTGGCTATTGTATGGTAAGCCACCGGGAGCTGGGAGAGGCCGCGGCGGTGGGTGGAGCAACCGAGGTCGCGGCGGTCGGAACGGAGGAAGGTTCAACTCCGGATCCAGTTCCTTCCAAGCCAACCACGCTATTGAGATCTTCAACACGAGCTTCAACAGGGGCTCGCAGCAGGCCAGCGGTATGAATTCATCCGGCAGAACCCTAGGCGGGTCAGCCTTCTCGGCCTAGAGCTTTGCAGCGGCTATGAATAATCCAGCCGCAAGTGATGATTTGGTCAGGCAGACTTCAAATTCAATGGGCCCAGGACCTTCTTTGGGCCAAGTCCAGATTTCTCAACTAGCCTATGAGGTGGCTAATTTGCTCAAGGGAGGTAAAAAGGATTTTTCTATGCTCGGTAAGAAGCTAACTCTTCCATGGATTTTAGATAGTGGAGCGAGTCATCATATGACTTTCGACATATCCATTATTGAAAATTTGCATTTTTTTTATCCACCCATAAATATTTGTTTGCCCAATGGAACTGTTTTCATGGTAAACCGGTGTGGCACAATCAAATTTAGTCCGGATATGGTGCTCCATGAAGTCCTTTATACCCCATCTTTTACTTGTAACCTTGTGTCCGTTTCCAAACTGACAAAACAGTTACAATGCTATTTCATATGTTTTGATGGTATTTGCTTTGTACAGGACCCTATCCTGAGGAAGATTTTTGCTAAGGGTGTTGTCTGTGATGGAGTGTATCGGGTGACCGACGTAGCACCTCAAAATGCAGTGGCGGAAGCAGTTCGTAATCAAGACGCATCACGGTCATCCCTCTTTTTCTACTCTAGTCAATTTACCGTTTGAAAAATAAACTTAGATCATGTCAACCTGTTGATCCGTGTGATATTTGTCACAAAGCAAAACACATTCGTTTTTCCTTTCCAAATAGTACAAATAAGGCTTCTAAACCTTTTGAACTCATTCATTGTGATCTTTGAGGAAAATATGCTACTCGCTCTCTTACAGGAGCGCATTATTTTTTATGTTTTGGTGGATGATTTTTCACGAGCTATTTGGGTTTATTTGATTCATGATAAAATCGATACTAGGCAAGCCTTTATTAATTTTCATAACATGGTTCAAACTCAATTTAGTGGGAAAATTAAAAGGGTTCGGAGTGATAAAGGTCTAGAATTTATTGGGTTGCGAGATTATTTTTCAGATAAGGGTATAATCCACGAAACATCCTGTGCAGCCACCCCTCAACAAAATGGGAGAGTATAACGAACAAATCATCACATTTTAAATGTGGCTCGCGCCTTAAAATTTGAGTCAGGATTATCCATATCTTTTTGGGGGGAATGTGTTCTTGCTGCCACCTATCTCATAAATAGAACTCCCAGCATGTTACATAAGGGAAAAACACCCTATGAAATTCTTTTTTGGGAAACCTTCTTTGTGACACCCCTACCCTCTCGGGCCGGGACTGCCGCGTGCCTCTCGGCACTGGGCTCTATCTTTTTCAATACAAAAGGAAGTACAATGAAATTCAATACAATACAAAAGAAGAATCTTTATATACAGATTTCTAATCCCAAGCTTTCGATGCGCACTTTGATACCAAAATATTGCACCACCTTCAGATACCTGTGGAGGGGGAAAACATTTTGGTAAACGTGAGCCGAAGCTCAGTGAAGGTCGTGCTAGTGGTGCCTGTCTGTAAAAATCATTTTCTTTGGAAAAATACTTTTATATCAAAAATAGCTCGCACAATGAGAAAACCTTATATATATTCTTATAATAAGGGGCCTGATTTCTGGAACAATTGTTCAAGGCTGTCGAGATCAGATTGACAATGGCATTCCAATAACATTAAATCACATTTCATACGGGCCTCGATCCAGACATTTATCGACAGGATTCTGGAGGTGGGTCCCACCATTTGGTGTAGCACGCAATTCCTTCGATTATATTCATTTAGTCCCGACTCAATATATTCGCACGTAATGCCATGTCAATAATCTCATGACAGATCTCGTTCAAGGTTCAGTAAAAATATTTCATTTCCAATAACATTAACAATAAGGCCCCAATTTTAGAAAACTATTTCATGATGACAAATAAATATAATCAGTGCATGTCATGAGTGGATCCAAACCATGAGTGCAATGAACAATTAATGAGCACACGATACGTATATATAATTTTGTAAAAAGGGTTAGGACCGCTTACCTGACTAGTTGACTTTCTTCAAATTCCAAATATATCCTAGAACAGAACTTCGCCATAATTTATTAATAGATCATACCTTCTAATAAACAACATTAGAATTTGGCACAAATGTAGAGATTGCAAAATCATATGGTATAAAGAAGGAAATGAAGAAGATGAGAGATTTTTGAATGAAAATGAAATCAGGAAATATGAACTATTTATAAAAGAATGGAAGTTGCTGAACAGCTACTTTAATTAAGCAGCTGCAAAGAAGAAGCTGTTGTGCAGTTCAAGCAACTGCAAATCAAAAGTTGCTGAGAAGCTTCTTATGGTAAGCAGCTGCAAATCAAAAGCTGCTGAGCAACTGCTTTTATAGTAACTGCGCAGTTCTATTCCATATTTTGAGATTTTTGTACACATGAGGTGCTTGAAAGACGGGTTGTTACAATATCGCCCCCTTAAAAGGAATGCGTCTACGCAATTCAAATCTCTTAGTTACAACACGATCAAACTTATGGTTTACCAAATGTGACCTCAAATCGTCGTCAAGCCTAGTGGATACCCTAGCTAGTCCAGAATCTTACCGCTCTGATACCAATTGTGACACCCCTACCCTCTCGGGCAGGGACTGCCGCGTGCCTCTCGGCACTGGGTTCTATCTTTTACAATACAAAAGGAAGTACAATGAAATTCAATACAATACAAAAGAAGAATCCCTATATACAGATTTCTAATTCCAAGCTTTCGATGCGCACTCTGATACCAAAATATTGCACCACCTTCAGATACCTGTGGAGGGGGAAAACATTTTGGAAAATGTGAGCCAAAGTTCAGTGAAGGTCGTGCTAGTGGTGCCAGTGTTTGTAAAAATCATTTTCTTTGGAAAAATACTTTTATATCAAAAATAGCTCGCACAATGAGAAAACCATATATATACTCTTATAATAAAGGGCCTGATTTCTGGAACAATTGTTCAAGGCTGTCGAGATCAGATTGACAATGGCATTCCAATAACATTAAATCACATTTCATACGGGCCTCGATCTAGACATTTATCGACAGGATTCTGGAGGTGGCTCCCACCATTTGGTGTAACACGCAGTTCCTTCGATTATATTCATTTAGTCCCGACTCAATATATTCGCAGTCTCGTAATGCCATGTCAATAATCTCAGGACAGATCTCATTCAAGGTTCAGTAAAAACATTTCATTTCCAATAACATTAACAATAAGGCCCCAATTTCAGAAAACGTTTCATGGTGTAATGCAAATGTATCCAATGCATATCATGAGTGGATCCAGACTATGAGTGCAATGAACAATTCATGAGCACACGATACATATATATAATTTTGTAGAAAGGGTTAGGACCACTCACCTGACTAGTTGACTTTCTTCAAATTCCAAATATATCCTAGAACAAAACTTCGCCATAATTTATTAATAGATCATACCTTCCAATAAACAACACTAGAATTTGGCACAAATGTAGAGATTACAAAATCATATGGTATAAAGAAGGAAATGAAGAAGATTAGAGATTTTTGAATGACAATGAAATCAGGAAATATGAACTATTTATAGAAGAATGGAAACTATCGAGCATCTACTTTAATTAAGCGACTGCAGCGAAGTCATGCTGTTCGGTTCAAGCAATTTGCAAATCAAAAAGCTCGCTGAGCATTGCTTTCCCATAAGCATACTGCAACTCAAAAAGCTCATTTGAGCAGTTTAAGTAGCTGCAAATCCAAAGTTGCTGAGCAGCTGCTTCCTTTAAGTAGATGCTTTTATAGAAGTTGCGCAATTCTATTCCATATTTTGAGATTTTTGTAAACATGAGGTGCTTGAAAGGCGGGTTATTATATCCTTCATATAAATCATCTTCGTATTTTTGGATGTCTATGTTACGTTCATCTTCCTACTAAAGATAAATTTAGTGAACGGTCTGCCAAATGTATTTTTTTAGGATATCCAATGGGGCAAAAGGGATGGAAAGTTTATAATTTACAAACCAAAAAAAATATTATTTTCAGAGATGTTTATTTTTACGAAAGTATTTTTCCCCTCAAGAATTATGAAATTCCTGAAAATCCAACCTGCTCACATAATATATTCCAAGCCCCAGATATTTCCTTTGATGAATATTCTGATGATTTATTTGAGAAAAACATCCCTACAGCCGAGCCCAATCCACCAAATTAGCCACCTTGCCCACCAAACAGCCGACCGGTCCACTGCCCAACCCTGCTGGTCCACCGCCTGGGCCGCAAGACAGCCCACCCACAACACCATCTCGGGCCAATCCATCACAGCGACCGGCCCCGTCCTCTTCACCCCAGCCCACAACCAACCTCGGCCCAAAACCCATCTGTACAGCCCAGTCAACATTCCAGCCCTACCTCTGTCCAGCCCAGTCAGCCTTCCAGTCCTATTTCCCCGCCAGACAGCCCAGAATCAACAATTAATGCCGAGCCAATGCCACCTCCGCCACTTCGTCGGTCCGAACGACAAACCAAACTCCCTGGTCACTTAAAAGATTTTGAATGTTACGCAACTGCTGATCTCTCACAGACATCACCATTACCAGAAATTTTCTCAGGTATTTCTTATCCTCTAAGTAATTTTTTGACTTACGATAATTTTTCTCGTTCTCATAAATTATTTTCAGCCTCCATTGCTTCTTGTTTTGAACCGAAAAATTATTTTGAGGCCATAAAATATCCAAAATGGCGTGAATCAATGAGACAGGAATTGACCGCCTTTGAGAGTAACAATACTTGGGTACTTACAACTCTTCCTCCTGGTAAAAAATCTGTTAGTAGCCGTTGGGTTTATCGTCTCAAGTACCGATCTGATGGGTCTATTGAAAGACCAAAATCTAGGTTTGTTGCTAAAGGTTACTCTCAGGTCGAGGGGAATGACTTTACAGAGACTTTTGCTCCTGTTGCAAAGATGATTATTGTTCGATGTCTTTTGGCATTGGCTGTTTCTCAAGGTTGGTTTCTTTATCAAATGGATGTCAATAATGCATTCCTTCATGGAGATTTAAAGGAAGAAATTTATATGAATCCACCTTTGGGTCTTTATTTACCTCAACCAAATTTATATTGTAAGCTTCAAAAATCTATTTATGGTTTGAAGCAGGCGGGAAGAATTTGGTTTTCAAAATTAACAAATACCTTGCGAAAGTTTGGTTTTAAGCAATCTCCAGTTGAGCACTCTCTTTTTATCTATAGGCAAGGAAATATTATTTTGTTTGTCTTGGTCTATGTTGATGACATAATTATCGCTGGCAATAATCTACAAAAATGCAATGAGTTAAAGAAATTCCTCAATGCTATTTTTAAGATTAAAGATTTGGGAGTTCTTAAGTATTTTTTGGGAATTGAGGTTGCTTGTTCTTCACAAGGACTTTTTCTTAGCCAGCGAAAGTATGCGTTAGACATTTTGACTGAATGTGGATTATCTAGAGCAAAGCCCAGTAACACACCAATTGAGTTACAATATAAGTTATCTGATAAAGATGGTGAAATTTTTGGCAATCCGGGACGTTATAGAAGACTGGTTGTTGGTAAGCTACTTTATTTGACTATTACAAGGCCTGATATCACATATGCCGTAAATATTCTAAGCCAATTCATGCAGAAACTGAGAGATAGACATTGGGAAGCAGCAATCAGAGTCGTTCGTTTAATCAAAGGTAATCCAGGCAGAGGAATTTTATTATCCAGGGATAATCCTAATTTAAATTTGATTGCCTATTGTGACTGTGATTGGGCAGTATGTCCAATGACAAGAAGATCCATTACAGGTTACTTTATCAAGCTTGGCACGCTCCCATCTCTTGGAAGTCCAAGAAACAACAAGTTGTATCATGTTCTTCCGCGGAGGCAGAATATCGATCCATAGCAAATACAACTAGTGAGTTAACTTGGCTTCGTGAATTATTTAAATTTCTTGGTATATCACTTAGCACAGCTAAACTCTTTTGTGATAATCAATCGGCCATTTACATTGCTACCAATGCAGTTTTTCACGAACGTACTAAACATATAGAAATCGATTGTCACTTTGTTCGTGAGAAGATTGATAAAGGTGATCTTGTGACTTATCGGTACACATGAGCAATTGACTGATATCCTCACTAAAGCTTTAACTCAGAAGCAGTTTGATTATTTGGTACGCAAGTTGGGTGTTCTCGATCTACACACTCCAACTTGATGGGGAGTATTAAGAATAGAAGTACTATATTGAATAGGATTCTAATTTGTAATAGAGTTAGTTTATTCCTTGTTTACTTAGAATTATATTGGAGAGTAACTTCCTTACTCTCTTAGGATTAAGGATTCTTCTTGTATTTATATGGGATATTTCCCTTTGCTTAATTAATCAATACAGATTATTGATTCCATATATTCTTTCAGGAAACTTTATGGGTGATTTTCCTACGCAACAAATATTTTGCCAAAGTGGATCATGTCAAGTTGAGCGGTGTTGTTGCGGGTTGCTCTCCTACTTGGAGGAGAAAAGAGATGAAAGAACCTTAGGATACAAAATTAAACAGAAAATGATGCCTGGACACAAGGAAAATGACATACAACTTATCTTTCAAGTTATTCGGTAGTCATGACTTCATCATATAACATATTAGGATCGTAAGTTTTTCAGAAGAGTTCAAGTTCTCATATCCATCACCTCCATTGTCTAAGAGCTCTAGAAACTGTTACTTTGAGGTTTCTCAAGACCCGAAAATGCATTCCTTTAGTGCATGAATCCATGAATTTGAAGAACTGGGGGAACTACCAAGAAAAGAAATATACCTTTAGAGAAACGTATACTTAATTGAAAAATCATCATTGCAAAGGAATGAACTATACCCGTCTACTAGAATCATCTAAATTAAAGATATCAAGCATTTATGAAACTGGACAGCCAATGAAGATCTTTTTGGACGGCTACTTCTTCAATCTATTAAAACTTTCGTTATAGATTCGTGATTCATATTCTTCACCTCAAAGATCTGTACAAAATCAACGTAGAGTTCCGTACAATAACTATATATTAGGAGTAAGACGGAAGAATAAGTATTGGAAGTCAAAATAGATCCGACCTAGAGAGCAGTAAATTGTTTTCTTTCTAACTCATGCAAAGTGTACAACAACTAAGTTAAAATGCTTCTAACAAACACAAACATAAAATTCAGACTTGTTGAGTTTGATCTTTAAATCCATGAAAACAAAGCCTATATTAAATCATAACAAAGGCTAGAGATACTTGAAAACAAAATCAAGCTCCAACCCATGATTTTGAGGCAAGATTTTATATAGTTACAAATTCAGTTCCCATTGCTTGCACTATTTAATGTACTTTTCTATCTCTTACAATTTATTGTTTGTGTGAAATTAGTTGACTTAATTACAAAAAGTAATTGCGAGAGAAGATGTTTGAACAAAATAAAAAAGAAAAAAAAAACATTATCTGAAATTGTGCAAAGTTGGTGATGTCCAAATATACATGTGCTTTTCTTTCTTCTAGAATTGAATAAGTACCATTAATAAATATAAGGAAACAAATGGTACCTAGATACACATTTTCTTCCTTCTTTTCCCCCATTTGATGTAATTGATTAACAATTCGGGATAAAATTCAATGATTTAGGAACAATTCAAAAAAATTGAGATTTTAAAATTGAGGGTGCGAAAACCTTCGAAGACTGATAATAAATTTATAGTGTTAGGATGCTAAACCGTTACAAAGAAGCCAACCAATTTATCCTATTTCGACTTTATAAAAAATGGTTAGCGAGATGAATCAGCACAATTTGTTTATGCTACTTTGCAACGGTGGCCAGCTTTGTAAATTTAATGATATTTAAATAAATTTTTTTCGTGAAAAAGATATGATACTGAAGTGTATATATATATATATATATATATATATATATATATATATATATATATATATATAAGATTGTGGAAAGATTTTGTTGGTCCAAATACACATGATTTTTTTATTTCTTTTTTCTTTTTCTTTTATCGTATTTAGAAATTTACATAAATTGGTTAGTGATAAAGTGTTATATCCCTACATGTTTACGAATTGTCTTTGCTATTTTGTGTAGGTGGCTTGCTTTAAAAAATTATAAATTCAATAACAAGACTTGAATATTTCTACTCAACAAATATTTTCCTACGCAACAAATATTTTGCCAAAGTGGCTCATGTCAAGTTGAGCGGTGTTGTTGCGGGTTGCTCTCCTACTTGAAGGAGAATGGTCGCGATTAAGAAGCAAGCTTAGGAGATGATGGGATTGTTAATTAGATGACGGAATTCAAAGCTTCATTATGAGAACTTTAGCTTGCAAGGTAATTCTAATAAATATATAATTTCACCAATTGAGCATCTCAAAAGCGCATTGATCAAAGATTTTTGTGCCACAGAAGGATGGGACAAACCTCGACTCCTTCAATATACTTCACCATTGTGTGTTGCGAAGTTGCATGACACCTATGTGGACCCTGATGAGCAGAACCGACTAGTTTTGTTTGAGAAGTCTTCGGCCTCCTTTAAATTATCATTTGTCAAGGAAAAACTACTAGGAAGTCATGTGAATTCTAAAGCGGGGTTTTTCAAAAGTTACAATTCAAGAGAGCCTTTTGGATTTGATGGCTCAATTCGAAACGTGTGATTGTTCGGTTTGAGAATGAAGAGGATTATTGTTGTTTCTGGCAAAAAGGGACATGGGTTTTCAATGAAAATTGCATGAGAGTATTTAATTGGACATACAACTTTGATCCGGCGGTGGAATCCTTAATTGTCCCCGTTTGTATTCGATTATCAGGTTTGCCAATACATTTGTTTAAAAAGAGTTATCTTTTTTCGATTGTGAAGGCCGCGGGGATACCTTTAGCACTTGATGAATCCACTGCTAACGTGACAAAACTAAGTGTTGCGAGGGTTTTTGTAGAGGTGGATTTAATGAATCCGATTTGTGCACGTGTATGATAGCGCGCGCACGATCGGGAAAGGGTACTGGCAAGGAATTGAGTACGAAAATTTGCCAGATTACTATTCTTGTTGTTGGAGAATTGGGCATCGCAATAATGAGTGTCGGGGGAAAGAAACAAGGGCTGACGTAGTTCCTAAGAAAATTGACGTCACCCAGAAACAGAAACCATTGGTAGATGTGGTTGTTCCGCCGAGAATTCTAACGTCCGGATGTGTGGTTGGTGGTCCGGCGTGGGCTTCAGATGGTGGCGGCCAGAAAGAGAAGGACGGGCCTAGGGTAGCAGTCGAGCCCCAAGATGGCCCAGTTACAGTTGTGCAATCTGTTGAAGATGGGCCAGACAGTCAGAACCGCGTGGAGCGGGTCGGACAAACCCAGGATGAGGCTGTAATCGTCGTGACACAGGATGCATCGGGGTCAATGAATTTCGGAATCCGGGTCGGGCAGAACCCGGATACTTTGGAAGTTCCATCACCAGTTGTGGTTGATCAGGTTTTGGAGGTCCGCGATGATATTGATGTTCCCTCTAAGCACGCTGGCGAGGACTTGGATAAAAGTCGGAGTCAAGATGAACCCACGTCACGAAGGAAACAGCGGTAGTGCCCCAAGATGGATGGGTGGAATTCAAAAAATTCTCGAACCAGGTCGGGAATCGTTTGGAGAAGGAAAGAGCTGAGGTAGCGGCTCGGGCAGCTCTAGCCAAGGGTCCGCAAAATCAATTTGCATGTCTAGCCATTGAAGGGGACGACATGGGAGGCACTATTGTTAATGGATTGTGTTGTTTGGAATATTCGAGGAATTGGAAACAATGAATCGATTGCCCGGGTGAAGCATTTAAAACGGGAAAATCGATTGCCTTTTATTGTATTGTTGGGACCTATGCTGCAATTATCTGATTTAGCGATTATAGCTACTCGTTTGGGGTTTGATCACTGGGATATCATCTTTGGTCCTTTTGCAGTTATGGAGGTCGAGGTGCACGTTATTTTTTTAAGGGTATGTGACAACGGCATCACATATTATACACAATTTTGATAGGCTTTTGGCAGACTACTTGGAGGCTTCCAGGATACCATGGAGTGGGATTAAACATCAGCGGTTAAGGCGGCCTATTGCAGTCCGCTGGAAACAGGACAATTGGCCACCGGATTATGTGGTATTGAGTGTAGATAGAGCGTCCGAGGGAACCCCGGCAGTGCGGCATTGGGATGAATTTTGCGATTTGGCACTGGCCAATTTATTGCAGCAGGAGCGGAGTATATTGGTGATGATATCACCAACACCAGAGCAGAAATCATGGCATTGGCTCGGGGACTTACCGCGGCACAACAACTGAAACAGATGGTTAATTTAATTCAGACGGACTCTTTGATTCTTACACGAGCAGTTGACAAAGGTGCTATTGCAGGTTGGGAACTTGAGGGGTACTTTCAGAATGCTCGCAAGCTTGTGGCGAATATACCGGTTACACACATTTATAGGCAAGCAAATATGGTTGCGGATAGCTTAGCTAATTTGGGATGTAATACCAAATCACACTTATTCTTTACCACTATTAGTTCACTTCCCGTGGCTACAAGGGGTCTGTTAGTTTTGGATCGTCGGGAGTCCCGGCTATAAGGGACATCTGATGAACACATATGTAATTCTTTTCCAAATTCAATAAAGATTTCTAAGCATTTACGAAATATATATATATATATATATATATATATATATATATATATATATATATATATATACACGCACTACAAGAAAAATGTGTCACTCTAAGGTCGATTTTGAGGTCACTATTATCAGCATGAAACAGCTTTTTGAAGTCAGTCAGCTTGCCGTCATAAATATATCCGTCACTTATGAAATTGTGACGATATTTTGTGATTGGTCACGAGTACTCATGTTTCTGTGTCTAAATTCTCGACAAAAAAAGCTTTACAATAAGTGACAAAAAAGTGGTCACAAGAAAATATAATGTGTGACAATAGTTTTGACACAAAAAAGAAGTCAATTGTGATAAATTAAGTCGTTGCATATTTATATTTATAGTGACGACATCGTTAACACACACAAATACTTGTTAATAGTGACCAAATGTTTGTCACACATGCTACTCATAGCAGTGACAACTACTTCGTAATTAATTATTTTGAAATAGTGTCGACCGAGATTACTGACAAAAAAATTGTAATTATTGTTACAAATATTTTGTCACTTGTATATTTATTACAAATGAGCCGACCCACTCCCCACGCAGAGCCGATTCGCTGCCGAACTAGAACCGAGCCGCCACCTTTGTGTTAGTAGTGCTCTAGGACCATTAGCATATGTTGTACGTTTTATATCTATTTGAGCATTTCATATGAATAGTTAATTTTGCTTATGAACATCAAATGCGTGATTTGATAGTAAAACTCATTTGCTTATGTAATTACTATTCTAGTTGTCCCTAGTTTTATGTAATCTATTTTACAATGAAATAAAACTAGTATGATGTTTGATTGATGATTACGTTTTACTAATCATGTGTAATAAATACAAATCATATCATAGATGCAATATATAGGGATACATTGTATTGGGACGTGATCCGTTAGAGAAGTAATACTTCATGGTCCTTAGTCATAAGTATTAGTTCCTCAATACTATTTTAGAATCCTTAGACCTTATGTCTCCATTTGATTCTAGCATGAATGGAGCCACGTTTTGACTCGATCGTACGTTGCTTTTAATCGAGTAATCAATACGATCGATGATCGGATGTAGCGTCCCTATCATGGGCTTGAATGTGAGAGGCGTTGTAAGGAATTTGTCCCTCTCTTATTAGAGAGAGATATCCATGGGCCCCTCGATAGGGAAAGACTGTCTAAATGCATGGCCGTGCTCAAATGTATTTGATAAGGTGGTTATCGAGATACTATTTGTTGGAGCAGATCTACCTAGAGATCGAGCATAAATAGAATTAAGCTTAATAAGGGTGACGACTACCATGCCTTATGCTTAATTAGGGATATCGCGAGACAAAGGGATTAAATAGTGGATTGATATTAGGTTCAGTTGTATATTCATTCACTTTGGGTAGTCACAATGTCCCTGCTAGGGACCGCTTGTGATTTATGAACTCACACTACTACTAAGTGTGTTTTTCATTGCCATTGTGATATGAACCTGCTGGGGTCACACGCATAGAGCAAGCTAACGAGCTTTCATGTCAGATTCGATGAATCTAGAATGTGTCTAGGTTCATTGTATCGACATTCATTTTTCCAGAGAATAATAAAGCGTTATTATTCGAATTAGAGATAAGGGGCAATTTCGACATTTAACTATAAGTCGGGGTCACGTGGGAGTTATTATCCGATAAGGACTCCCACTACCAGTGAAGTCTAGGGGACGTGGGAGTCGGAGACTCCCACGCGCAGAAGAAGTTGAGTGGACGTGGGAGTTGTGTTGTGAACAAACTCTCACACTCTATATAACATCTCTTAGCCGAAACCTAGTGGGTAATGCTTTTTGCTTTTCAGCCGAAATTACAAAAGGAGTTAGAAAACCGTTTTCTCTTCTTCTTCTCCCTTTTCTCTCTAATCCCCGAAATTTGGAAAAACGAAGAGCTAGCAATCGTTGCCCTGTTTAGTCGCGTGGATACCGGGTAGAAGGGCATTCCATAGAGGGAATTCCGTTGGTGGAAGATTAGCATCCAAGAAACGTCATCCTCCATTCAAGAAGTAGCTTCTTGAATCCAAGAAACGTAAGTTTTTCACTGTTTTACCGAATCGAATTTGTATGAGCGGGTCCTTCAGGGGAGGACTCATGGGTGTTTGGAACGAGTTTCCGCCCATGAATCCCTTCACTTTGAATAATGTAGAATAAAGTCTCTCTCATAGCCGCCAAATCAAACAGCCTTTGAATAATTTGAATAAAGTATCTCCATTCTCAAAGGATTGAGAATTCAACATGTGACCTCTCGCATGTATGTCGTGCATTGGGATGCTGGGTTAGCTGATCATTTATTAATTGATGTTTCTCCTATTATATTTATCATAATGGAGTTCTTGATTTTGAACATTTACTTATTTAAATTTCTCTTTTTTTTTTTTCCTTTTCTTCACGAATCAAAATTAATACACTCTCATTAAATTTTAAATAATTAAATGAATTTAATTTTTCTTTCAAAATATATTTCAAAAACATAATCTATGTATTTGTGTATTGAATTGTTATCAAAATATGAATAAATTTATTCTATATGGGTACTATTTTTTAGCAAAAAATTTTATGTATTACTAAAAAATATAAAATATAAAATTATATTCTAAATTATAGCATATATACCTGTATATTTATACTAATTTTGTTTTTAAAAAAACATAAAATATTTATATTTTCACTCAGTTTCTGTTGCAATGCCACTTTCCCTTTTTCATTTGAAAAGAAATATACATTCAACGTGAGAGGAGAATAACACTATAACAATATCATATACAAAGTATATATTATAAAAGAAAATATATTTTTTAGGACGGAACTTTTCGTGACAAAGATATTTTCCTTACAAAAAGTCATACCTATCGTAATGAAAATTTGTCTTCGCCGCAATTGGTCGACATTTCGTGACGATGAAACTACTTTTTTGTGAAGAATCTAGATTTTCTCAGAAAATGTCTTTTTTTCTTGACGAAGTCATTTTAGTCATGAAAGAAGACCTTTCGTGACGAAAATACCTTTGTCACGAAAAATTTTGTCCTAAAAAGTATTTTTTGTAGTGTACAGGTGATACTAATGATTTTGTGTCTGAATATAGAAATGATTTAAGATGTAATAATCGTTGAAGAAAATTCGTTTACCATTGATACAATGAGTATTGAAGGAAAAAATGAATTTTATTATGATGAAGACATTATTAATAGGACACTAGTAATACATTAATAATGACAAATTAACAGTAGAAAAGACTAATCGTCACAATTTACGGTAGTAACAAACAAATAAGTCGTCACCACTAGTACAAACAATAGGACCATCCACGTTTTGTCACAATAAACCTCTATTTTGTGACCACATTCAACTAACACTAACATTATGAACTTTAGTGTCAAAAAATTTCATCACAGAAAGACATAAGTAGAGTGACAAAACACTTTTTGTCACAATAAATTGTAATACTAGTGAGAAAATTAATTTTTGTAACAACTAAGTTTTATCCCCGCAAAAAACAATTGGTGCCAGAGCGCATATGCTATTAGTGACAAAACTCCAGTGATAAAAGAAATTACGGCACTATTAATATAGTAATAGTGACAACTTACTTATGAAAGACTTTAAATCATCAGCATTAACACTACAATCGTGACAAACATGTAAGTTTTCACAATTAGTACCTATAGTATACTAGTGACAACAAAATATTTTGTCACAATAAATCTTTTCTTTGTGACAAAATGGTATATGGTCACAAAATAGTTGTCACTGGTTGTCTTCACTCTTGTAGTGGCGCCAATGTATTTGGATGAAGGTAATCCCGCTTTTGTTCTCTATATTTATGTGGAAATTGTTGAATTTATTTTTGTCATTAGCTGAGGATAGGATAAGGTGGGGATATTTCTTGTATCTAGATGTGGTTGCTTACAGGGGCAAGTATATTACGAGCATATTTTTTTTACATGTCCAAAAACACATACTCTATGGACATTTGCAGCAGCTCAGGTAGGGTTGGTATTGGACCTCCGCATCAGGTAGGGTTAATAGTGTCCTAGGACCATAAGCATATGTTTTATATTATTATATTTTTAGCATTTATTTGAATAGTTAATTTTGCTTTTGAACATCAAATGTATGATTTGATAGTAAAACTCATTAGCTTATATAATTACTATTCTAATTGTCCCTAATTTTAGGAAATATTATATATACGAAATAAAACTAGAATGATCTTTGATTGATGGTCATGTGTAATGGATGCAAATCATATCATAGATACATATTGGAATATATTGTATCGAACGTGCTCAGGAAAAAAAAAAAAAAAAAAGCAACACTCCATGGTTCTATAAGTCATAAGTATTACTTCCTCAACACTATTTGGGATCCTTAGACCTTATGTCTTCATTTTTACCAGCATGAATGGAGCTATGTTTTGACTCAATCGAACGTTACTTTTAATTGAGGGTTTAAAACATATGATGATCGGATGTAGTATTCCGTCATGGCTTAAATGTGAGAGACATTGTAAGAGATTTGTCCCTCTCTTATCGGGGAGAGATATATGTGGTCCCCTCGATAGGGAAGACTGTTTAAATGCATGACCTTACTCAAATGTATTTAATAAAGTGATTATTAAATATTATTTGTTGGAACAATCTACCTGAAGATCAAGTACAAATATAATTAAGCTTTATAAGGGTGACAACATCAATGCCTTATTCTTAATTGGGATATCGTGAGACAAAATGATTAAATAGTGGATTGAGATTAGGTAATCGTTCCACTGATCATTCATTCACTCTGGGCAGTCACAATGCCCTGCTAGGGACCGCTTGTGACTTATGGATACATACTCTACTAAGTATGTTTTCATTACTAGTGTGAAATGAAGCTAAAGGGTCACACACATGGACGACTTAACGAGCTTTTTGTCCAGATTCAACGAATCTAGAATGTGTCTAAATTCATTGTATCTGACATTTATTTTATGAGAATAAATATGAGGTTGGTTGGTATTCTACAATCAATTGGTGGTTAATGGATTGACATTAGGGATTTGTTCAATTTGCAAAATTTCTGTACTTGACAGGATCGTAAGCGTATCTCTGTAAGTTACGCCTTCTTGGAGGTATGTTTGGATGATTTTGTTATGTTTTGCAGTAATGTGATTATTCCTTAGCTATTATCTTAGTTTTGAAGGTATATACGTTAGCTATTTGATCTTAGTTTTCAATTTATCTTAGTTTTTAAGGTATATCTTCTTTAAACTCGGCAGACCGTCGAATCCGAAAATCGAAATAGGTTTACTAGACTGGTCGGGTCTCATATGCTACATTTAAAAAAAGGAAAAATATCTTCTTAAACAAAAAATTGATAAACACCTAATGTTTTACATCTCACCCTCAATTTTATTAAGTATCGCCGTTTAGGTCAAGAATAAGAAGCTCTCTCCATCTCAACTCTCAAACCAAATTCATCAAATTCAAACTACCAAATAACTTGTGACCCAATAATTTTTCTGGGTCGATATTCAGGCTGGATTTCAATACTTTGCCTAAACCCTAAGATACCCTAAACAAAATATCAATTATCCTAAACCCCAAGATAAGCTAAACCCTAAGACTCAATTAGCCTTATAAACCATAATACCCCTTCTGACCCTAACAAACCCTAAAAACCTAACATACCCTAAGACCACATCTAACCCTAAAAACCTAAGCTACCCTAAAACCCTAACAACCACTCATATTTCCGATTGTTAAAAGTATTTTTATTTTATTAAGGAACCAAAAAAACATATATTGTGTTAAAAACAGATTTCGTGAATCCGTCTTTCCTGATAGACGGATTCCAATAATCCGTTTTTGCAAAAATATGTTCCTCTGGTCATTCTAATCAAAAGTAATAGGGGATTATGCAGGCTAAGCATAAATTGTAGGGGAATTAAATAGGCAAATTTCCCTAAAATCTATCCAATAGAAAACTTGTGGTTATATATTTTTGTTTCAATTCAACCAATTTAATAATATACTAGTTTTAATTAAATCTTCTTTTTTCGAGCAGTTACTAAATCCTATTTGATAATTTAGTTTCAAAATTGAAAAAAAAAAAATTTAACAAACTAATAAAAAATATTATTTTTTTCATATACATGCAACTTTCTTTTCTTTTCTTTTTTTTTTTTTAATATAAAACAGTTATACTTGAAGAATTTTATAAAAAAATAAAATAAGAATTGAACAATTTTTAGGTATAGTTCTAAATGTTTAATACATCTGAATTCGAGTTTGTCATCTCTATCATTCAAGTTGATAATGAAATTTACATAAAATAAAATTATAGAGGAGGACAATTGAATAAAAAATAGATTATAATGAAAAATAAAATACCATATTAATGTCTAGTTTTATTTTTTTTTTTTTTAAATATGAATGTCTAGTTTGATAAACAAAAGAGATGGCATTTTGTCAATTCAAAGACAAATAAAAGAATGTGAAGTGCCATAAACAAAAATAGGAGTACCAAAGCACCTTCTTTTTTGTGTATCAATTTTACCTTTATATTTATACCGTGCCTTCCTGTTTTCCTTTTCCTTTTACAAGAAATGTTGGTCTTAGTTCCTTTTACAAGAAATCTTGGTCTTAGTCAGCGACGAAACTCGGACTTTTAGATTTGGGCGAAAAACTGTAACAGTATGCCGCACAAAATGTTGAGGATGAATTTAATCAAATATTCTGAACTACATATAAAATTACTATACATAATAGTATTTTTTTAAATATCGGGGGCGACTGCCCCACCCCTGTCTTCGTCACTGCTTACAGTGACCTTGAAAGGACACAAATAGCTATTGAGAAGATCTTCCAAAAACCTAAACACAATAGTTACTTACCATATGAAATAGAAAATTTACCATAAATTATGCTCAAATTTACAGTTCTGTCACATCCTTCAGATCTTTAGATCAGACTAGTGACGGATCACATTAATTTCCTGACAAAGTAAAATTCCAGCAGCTCCTCCATAACATAACCAATTTTCACTGCCTTGATTCATATTCCATCTTACTCTATGCATTGCAACAATCTTAGGGGGGAATTCAACTTCTTCGCCTTCGCTACGAACACATTCTGGGTTGTCCTCTTTGCATACAAGACTTAGTTCATCAGCTTTCGACTTTTTTTTGCTGCTTGTTTTTAGTTTGGTTGCCTCTTTGCTCTTCTGTGCTACCATATTATCATCAGTTTCAAATTCCATACCTGCCTCATCTCCATAACACAACACTGCATATTGATAAAAAATGAAAATGCGTGTTCTTTAAGAAATCAACCGCTGAATATAGAAATATAACATTTTAAAATAGTCAGAGATAGGTACCCGAAAGTTTAGACGACGTTTGATCCTGTGCCATTTTTTCCTTGGCTCTCTTGTCCTGATTAGTTTTGGTGACCAGTCCACGAATAGACCTTGGGGTATCGCGCCACTCATTTAATGATATTTTCATTGGAGATGGGGTATTACGTAGCGGAGTGAACACTGTGAGTGCTGATTCTTCCTCATTTATTGAACCACAAAGAAAGTGTGGGGTGCGATACCTGCCAGGATCTTTCTCCACTGCTTTAGCAGTCAGCTAATCAAATGGGAAATGGTAATTAGATTTACTACAGAACCAAATATATGGAGCTAAAGAAACGTCAATGGGCACATAGAACTAAAGATGGCTAACTACGCTTAATCTGATAGCCATGCATTAAGTATCCAGAAAAGAGCAGAGGTATGTCATATGAGATCAAGACATTAAAAAGAAAACACACCTGGAAATGAAGAGCTGTACCTTCCGCAGTGCAGTATGCAATACAGCCTACAGTCCCGAAATAGGAAGAAACAGCAGAGGGAAGTTATTTAGCACGTTAGAAATCATTCATAGCAGATAATTGGCCAAAAAAACCATAACAATAAGATGGGCACATAGGGAGATACTAGAAAACCTATCCAGTTCTCAAAAAATTAGATTCATTAAAAAAGAAGATATTCTGAAATTAATTTGATAGTATCTTCTTGTTCTTTGCTGGTTTATTCGAAGTTTATTAAAATGAAAGACACCTGGAGAATTTAATCATTTTTCACATATTACGCACCCGTGGAAATATTTAAGTAGTTCAAGAACTGAGAGATATAAAGGGTTTGAAGAATAGAGGGTCTCTAGTATGAACGGCTCCTTGTTATTTAACTCTACCATCAAACGAACGGGAATTATTCCTAAGATAGAAAAATGAAAACGAACACAACAACGCAAAGTGCTAGGTAGGAAAGGGATTGGTTAAATCGTATCAACTCTCAAAAGGCCCCTCCCTTCACACACGGCAATCCATGGCAGCAAAGCTATCATTCATATGAGGAGAAACAAGATGTGAATGTGAGATTGAATGAGAAATATAAGGGGAGATCCAAGTATAAGAAGGTCAAGATTTTTTTTTTTAAGAAGGTCAAGATGATGAAGGGGTAAGGAAGAATACGCAAAAAAGATGAAAACAGAAAAATACTCGCCTTTTTCATGGATATTTTCCTGAATTAACTTGGTCTTCTGCAGCTTGAGATAGTTATCTCACCTAATCTTGAATTTAGCCAAATTTCTATTTCCCGTTGTGTAGATGGTTATCACAGCAAAGAAACGGAATAGAGAAGGTGGTGAACAACAGGTGGCATTAGTTTAAGATTAGCTGATTGTTATATTATAATGTATAGGCTTTTTTTCCATTTTATTTAACAAAATTACACCTTATTTTTCTACTTTCTTCAGTAAACCTCTCCCAACATCTATCCTAGTTTGAGCTACAATAAGTGAACCTCAGATATGAGGCCACAAGAAAGGCCTCAGTGCATACCTAAGCAGTTAAATTGTTCAACCTTAACCTGCCAAGCATCATGTCTGAAAATACAGAGATCTTAGAACTACTAGAAATCTCAAAAACGATGCTGTTCATGAGCGGGTATGTCCCAAAATCTTGTAGAGATTATCTGGTATAATATTTTATGTAGGTTCGCCCAAAACTTTTCTATATAAGAAACGTTTAAAATGCCAATATAACCTAGGATGCTAAGATAATATTTAACGTTACAAATAATAGATTGACAATGAAGCGACAATTGCTTTCAACTATAATGTCATTAAATACAAAAAAACGATATTACCAAGAATATGACATTTATATGAACTTAATTTGTTTATTAACTGTATTTATTTAAACGGAAAATCAGACCGATGATTGCAATTGATTCAACACCAAGTGCCATTATGGAAACCAACAATGTGGTGGCATAGTTCATAGTTGGGCACAAAGGACGTAATATTGTAATAACCAAATTTTCTCCAATTCCAATACTTCTATTGTAGAAATGGTATAATGTCATAGCTGATGGGTGATACTCATTGTCGTAACAGCCAAGTTGTTGACATTTAAGATAGTATTAGATTGAGACTCAATGTATCGAAATACGGTAATATATATATATATATATATATAAACCTTCTATTGATTTGGTTTTAAAATCACTACGATGCTGACATGTTTCCCCTAAGTAGTGATTCTGCAAGAAGCTGTCTTATTTTGGAAATAAAAAGGTACCGGAGTTGGACGGTATAGAAAAAATAACCTGGTAATCGTGAAGCTTGAATGCTCCATATAGGAAACGAAGAGCAAGAGTAACTGTGCAAACCTTTTGCTGCTGTACCAACAAAAGGTGTTCCAGTGACAGGTGTATCATTTGAAGCTGTCAGCAGGCTCAAGAACCTTATTGATCCATCATCAAGAGAGGCAATAACACAGCTACAAGGAAAAAGACTACTTCAGAATAAGACAACTCAAACGCAAAAGGAAGCTAACTTTTGTCAAGATATTCTAACTTTGCACCTTGGATCTGTTAGCCAATCCAAACTATATATAATCCTTTGAAGAGGAACATCCCACAAGGGGCGGAACGGATCACTGCAAGGCACGAATAAACATCAATAGCAGTAAACTTAAAACCATGCTAGGAACAAAAGAGAGCTTGAAAGGCAATTGTTAAGCAAAATAAACAAGGACCCTTCTTATACTCCAGCTTTGAAGGGTTGCTCAATATTTATTTCCCTTCTTGGAGCCACTTGGGCATTTGGAAATCCATTAAAGAGATCATAAATTGAGTCATTTATCTCGCTAGCATTCTGAGGAGCCACACACAAAGATAATTATTTCATAGGAAACTTAAAAGGCAAGGCTTCAGAATAAAGTCACTACACTAGAAAGGAAATAACCCCCAGACAAGCAAATTCAGAACTCTATTTATTCTTCGTTCTATAACAAATAACAATGGGTTCAGTAACTTGCAAGTATCTTCATCTTCCTTTCTTTCTTTTTATCTTTTATTTTTTTTCTGTTCCCTTCTGGCATAGAATTTCCAGTGAGGAACATAAAAGCTCAATCATCACACTCATACCACATCTAACAAGAAAAAGGCAAAGATTAACTGATACAGGAGATTAATATACAGAAATTTTAGCAACGGAAATACCGTATGTCCCAAAACTTCAAGCCTTTGTGACCAGCAGTGACAATGACATTGGCACTTTCAGAATAGCTGCACAAATAAGCACTATCTGAATGGTTCAGAAACTGAAAACGTTCTTAGATGAGAGAGACAGAGACATAGACAAATGATATTCCATAACATTGAGCTGAAATAACTTTATACCAAATTCTTTGGCACAACTAATTGAACAGACAGTAAAAGAGACATCGAGATTTCAGGAACAAGAAAAAAATATAAATATAAAGCAAACATTTTATAAACTCAACTCTTAGTTACAAAGGATATTTATGCATTAGTTATAAAACGTGGGAAGAACTCAGGTGGAGTACTATTTGTAGAAAGCGTTGAAGCATTTTAAGGAAGTGTAAGCTTCCTAGCATTATTTAGGCAAGCAGTTTGGATTTTAGTCATTGTGTCTCAACTAATCAGATTATATCAGTCTCTGTATCCCAATGCTTCGTAATCAAGCAATTGCCATGTAACCATGATGCCTTGGACTTTCAGTTTAGTGCCTAACATTAAAAATAACACTCCCTCCACTTCAACATAAGTGTCGTTCTAGACTTGGGCACAAAGAATAAGAAGCAAAAAAGAAGGCACTTTTCAAATGAAACTACCAAATTGCCCGTATATCTTTCCTCATTTTTCTCATATTATCCAACAAAATCCTTCTTCTCTCTCCCCTTCGGTAATCTGATTCACCGCCATATTTTTCTCTTTTCTCTCTCCACCAAATTCTTCTTCCCTTCTCTCTCCTTATTGCAGAGAATCCAAAGAATCACAGGAAGATTGTAGACAAAACCATATTCCTCCACATCTACTGCGTCGATTTGGTCGGACTCAGTTAAGAGGGCAAATTCCGGCCAAAAGCACGGCGAATATATGGACTGCTTAAAGAACAAAGCAGAAGAAGAGCAAGAAAAAAAGTAGGGTAGTGTTTACTGATGGCATGTTTTGACTTTTGACGACGGTATGTTTTGAGGAATAAAGACAAAGGAAGCCATTGTTGCTAGGATTGGTGTTCTGTGAAAGCTTCTTAAAGGAAATTGGTGTAATTATCCCGGTTTACAAGAAGGGGATTTAGGATGAAAAAATCAGAAAACAAATATAATAAGTGGCCTCAAAAGTTGCAACCCGACACTTGTTATGAGAATACAAATTTTCTCCAAAACGACTTTCATTGTGAAATGGAGGGAGTAAGAACAAGGTGAGAGATAGCAATTTGAAGCATTGAATGGAAAAGCTCAAGGAATAAGATATAACTCCACATTTCTTCAGATATTCGCATTTTAGGAAGATATACCCCCCCACCCCCCACCCCCACACACACACCAACCCAACACACAAAACAAAAACTAAATAAAAAAATCCAAGAGACAGGAGTCGATTCCAATTGTCGACTCCGCTGGGGCGTCATTTCATCGATACAAATTTTATCCCAAGACTCATTAGCTCTCTGCAGGCTTTCAAGCGTGCATCTAAATGGGAAGTTTAGCTTTCGGCATACACTACTGGGTGCAGCACAAACCCAAATTATGCTGCTCTGCCAATTTTGTCAGATTGGGGCACCCCTTTTTTTTTCCTTTTTTTAAATTATGGGTCTGGAGGACAGGGGTCTGTGTTAAGGGCAATGTCTTTGGATATCAAAAGATTGAGCAGACCAGTTAGAATACATAGGTGTCTAAAATAGCAAAATTTTAGTTTCTAAAGAAATTATAAAAGATTAATATTTTTACTTTGTAAAAACTATTAAAGAAAGCTGTGGACCTCTTTAACAACTGCGACCACAGAAAACTTCAAGAAAATAATAATTTTTTTTTATCTAGCATGACTAACCTTTCAACTGGCGCCCAAGAAATTGCTCTAATAGGAACGGTGTCAGCACTGAAGCAAAGCAAAGGTCTTGTGTCTGATCAAGGCAGAAAATATGTTGCATCATCAATTGATAGTTAAAACTTTTCACCATTTTCATAAAAAAAAAAAAAGGGCTTCTATTGGGAATAATATCCATATAAAAATAGCAGTGTGAAAGTGACAGATGAATACCTACTAATGAACCAGTAGAAGAGAACTTCCACAAAGCAACCTGCATGGCAACAAAATTCACAGTTCCAGTGCAAATAATAAATAAAGACTTCTTTAGGACAACAAAGAAAAAGAAAAATATGCAAACAGAGTGATTCAAATAGAAAAAGTCTTTTGCAGCACGTTTTTCTTTTTCGTCCATGCAAGTCATGGTTTCTCGAGTTTTCTGTCAGTTTGGTCGGAGGTGGTTGCAAAAGCACAATGTCTTAACACTTGAGATAAGGCCAAAGTGTCTGGTGAAAAGAAGAATAAGCAGGTAGTAGAAGCAATACCACTCCATCATGACAGCCAGCAAGAATCATATCATGCGGAGATGAAGATGACCATTCCATTGTCAGAGGAATGCTGTTCAACATAAAATTGGGTAACTAAATCAGGATCAAAACTATCTGTATCAATGCTACAACTGCTTCTAAATCTCAATTACATTAATTTATCAAAAAAATTCTGGAACTCTAATTCAAAATTCAGTGGTTTTAGAATCATGAAGTAACGGGGTTCAATATACAGAGTAATAAAAAATTTATATGAACTTGGGCTTTTATAGCAGCAATGACTTCTATAATGTGAACAACCAGTCAAAGTTAAGTGAACCAGCCCAAATCTCCATTGGTATTTTGGAAGAGTGCTATTATTCACTTATTAAGGAAGATAGAAAGTTCATAGATGAGTGCCCCAATCTAACAAAGTGATACTTATCCAAGAGAATAATCAATAAACAGTACTTAGTATCCAGAATACAAGTTAGGAATTGTACAACACCGGTAGTCAGATTGTAACCACAACAAAGGCAAGAAAATATAGAAATCCAAAAAAGAAGTCGCTTG
This sequence comes from Vinca minor, assembly GCA_026122235.1. NCBI lineage: Eukaryota > Viridiplantae > Streptophyta > Magnoliopsida > Gentianales > Apocynaceae > Vinca > Vinca minor. Next base: position 800,882 of record JAOCZM010000280.1, on the reverse strand, counting down.
TGCCTTCTTATTTTTTAAATACACAAGGAAAATAGTCTACAGTATCAGTAAGAGCTGTGCCTTCTTATATCCGGAGAGGCAGAGACTCACCATTCATGTATCTGTTTGAAGCAGGCATTACAATTCTCACTGTCCCACTTCTTCTGTCTTTTTTTCTTTTCTTTTTCCATTTTATTTTTGCTAGATGACTACCCAACATTTTCGACTTAGATTACCATCTGACCAATCAATAATAAGATTGAATGATTTCAAAAATGGTCCCAAACCACCATCACTGGATGCTCAACATGAAGGAGAGTCATGTTTGAGGTAATCATAGAAATCTTCTTCAGGAATATGATAACAGCATTAACTTCAAAGTAAGTCTAAAGAAAGTACAACTTAATTTTTTCAATTGCACGTGTACTTAGATAACAGATTGAACATATTCAGATGCGAAATAGTAAACTACCTTTGCCTATCACCACACTTCAGCGCCGAACATCTGAATACTGGTTCCAATTGAATGAAGCGAGGATCAGTGTCCTCTTTTTCACGGGCGGAATAAATAGCTTTAATTGTTCGAGGAAAAGGAACCTCCCAACTGAAATTAACAATTAGATTCGTAAGACATCATTCAACAGAAATATAAAGATATACTTCCACTGTAGAGTATATAATATGATTCAAAAGGGGTGCTACAAGGTTCAGCATTTGGAAAATAGACTAGAAACACAATTTAAATGTTAAGTTTGTGAAAATCTTTAAATCATCTACCATCAAATGCACTGAAAAATACAAACTAATTAATCAACCATTCAACCTAATATTGTGGGCCTGGCCCATTAGATAAGACTGTGTTTGCTATTCTGATATCAAATTTTAGCATTTAATGAACTGATAAAAAATATCTCATGCTTTAATTCAGATTTAGCATGCAATGATACCACTGAACACATAGAAAGGTATATCTTCATTATCCAATATCTCCCAGAAACATTCAGAAATAATGTTGGAACAAAAAACAATGGTGAAACACTCAAACTTACTAGATTAGAGTTATCTGTATTGAAAGAGCATATAATATGGAATAGGGAAGATTTTTTATCCCTAGAAAAAAAGAAGAAAGACTCTTATATTACAAGTCAAGCTCCTATCTCCATCTTCCATTCAACTAATGCCACTGGTATAGGAAGATTATGCCAATATTTGCTTTAAGCTCTGTGTCTTCCAATGGCCTAAGGATCATAAAGGTCTAGTTCATAGTTATGAGAAACATTACAAGCTATGCATAAGTCTGAACAATGAAACTTCTCATCTTAGACCACTTCAATATTAGTACCTTTTAAACATTTTATGTACAATAGTAACAGACAAAAGAAGACTGTAGATGGATTTTCCAGTAAGCTAAGACATAGAAATTAACCAGGACTTAAATCAAACAATTAAGAAAAAAAACACTAAGGAATACTTAATAGTATCCTGTTCTGAATTGACCTTGCAACGAATTGCCTATCACATGATTGAAGATGAGGCTTTATGAATTACTTGATTTACATTCATCTGTTCAAGGACAAGCGCCTAGAGGACCGTGCTTGATGCTTGAACTGGATATCTACTCAGGTAGAAGAAGCTGAGTCATATGAGAGACCAATTTCTACTTAGGAAAGATAAATTTCAGAGCCTGGTGGTATCAATCTAGAATAGTGTTGTCAATCGCGGATGGCGGATCATGCCGGCAAGCCAAAAAAATGCATAACTTTATAGCAGACGCTATAACGGCTTATAGCGGACACAATAAAACATGCAAAATATGTATAAAACACTGCATAATGTAATAAAAATAAAAAAATAGAAACATGAATCAAACAAATAACTCAAAAGGCATAGCACCATGGCGGCGCCATTGCGTATATACCGGTGGCTGCAAAAAACGCCACACCATAGCGCCATGGGCGCCATTTGACAACACTGATCTAGAACTGTATCAAGATTCTGATACTTTCATAAGCTTTACAGTAATTGGGATGGTGAGCTTTAGAATCATTCCACAGGCATCGCCTATGATAATTATTAAAAAAAAGTTACTAAACTGCTAACCAACAGAACAGCCTATGGATACTCAGACGCACTATGTCCACAGAGCCCCTTCTTTTTTAAAAGTTAATGCTTCTTATGCAGTCAGATGCTAATGAGGCAATTGACAATCTGAAGAGGCAGGCCACTATATCGTGGTATTCAAGCTATTTTTAATTACAGTAGTGTTAATTGGTTCTTTTTCTTCTTCGTGTTTTTGGTTAGAAACAGAAGGAAGAAAGTTACATATTTCATTTTACCTTCTACTACAGTAGGGCAGAGGCAAGATTAAGAAGAAGAAGAATATAATCTTTTAAAATATTGCAAGAATTGCACGGCTGCAGAGAAAACCAGAATGAGTAGATCAAATAGCTTACATATAATAAGGGTGCAAAACAATAATTTTATACCGCAAGTCGACATTCTGAATGTAGCCATAATTTTATACCAGGAGTCTAAAACAATACATGAGGAAGAACAAAAAGGTAATTTGTTAGGAAATAAGTATACCCCCACTGCAACATCTTCCCCCATCAGAACTGTAACTAAAAGAAACTTGAAACTATTTTCAGAAAACAGTTTATTTAAAAATTGATGTGCTTATATGCCCAATTAACATTAACTATAAGAGAAAAAAATTAGACAAACAAAAGACATTTTGCTGCAAACCGGTGGTATCCTATTTATCTTTTTTAAACTCTCTCTTTTATCCTCAATCTTGGTTTAAAAGCATCCATGAGTATTAGCAAACGACTTTCTATTTATTTTATGTTCTCAGAAGCAAAATCCAAAGACAGACAGAACTGGATTTCATGCATTAAAACAATTTCAGAGAAGTAAATATAATAATTGAACAGCATAAGAAAACAAAGAGAGAATTATTAAAGAGATCTTACACTTCCAGAGCACCATTTCCTAGCAAGACAGCAAGATACCCCATTCTTTGTTTGTCATTAACATTAGAAGGACGCCATTTCAAATCCCAGGCAACTTTTCCATTGTGAGCCAAGCATAACATCATTCTAGGTAAAGAAATGTCCTTTGGAACAGCCCTAGCTGACCTAGTATCGCAGGAACGAATGACACTGTTCTTGGACCTCTCCAAATCAGTACCAGAGCTTACAGTTGTCTGAGAATTTGCAGATGAAAATTTGGCGTTCTCATCATGCATAATTAAAGGCAGGGCACTTTTAGGAGCCTGGGCATTCTTCCTTTGCTCAAATCCAGAGTCTTTCTCATAAACATCCTTATCAGTGTTAGCGGTGGTCGTGTTCATAGAGTGCAATGTGCGAGTATCTTCAAGACATTGGATAGCAGGAGGCTGTTCTTCTGTAACAGAATCTATTATATTTACAGATTGTTTTAGTGGCCGTTTTCTTGGTCTCTCTTTTCGTTTCTGCAGTACATCACTACATGTCTTATTGGCAGACCTATTCACAGATACTGTACAGTCAGCTACTTCCGGATACACTTCAGAGTCTTTCTCAGAAACATGTTGACGAGCGTTAGAAGTAGCCACACTGATGGAGCGCGAGGCAGGTGAATCTTCAAGACATTGGATAGCAAGAGGTTGCACTTCTTCACTAATAGAACCTATTACAATTGCAGATTCATCTACCCGGTGTTTTCTTGGTCTCCCTCTAGGTTTTCGCTCTATGTTGGGATCTATCTGATTTCCAGACTCATTCACAGGGTATTTTCTTGGCCTACCTCGTGGTTTTCGTGGTATATCAGAATCAACCTTTGTTGTTTTAGATTTACTAGAGCCTTTTTTGGGTTGTTTTTGTAAATGTGAGGAATCGTATCTTTTTATGTTCTCATTTAGCAGACCCCATATCTGGATGACTCCTCTGCCAGTGAGTGGTGCGCCAACTTTGTGATATGTTGAATCAGGAGGATGAGCCGCAACTGCAATGAACTGTAAAACGAAGAGAGTAAAGGCAATAAAGAGATAATATAGCCACACCAGGCTGAAGCGGAATTGATTTAAGACTTTAATAATTGCTTTGTATAAATTCAACAAATTAGCATCTTAAGACCACAACAATTTGAAGTCTGTAATCCAAGTTCAAAGATTACATAAAGCACTCAGGCATCAAAAGGAGCAAACTTATTAATCAGAAACTCATCAATGAAGAGCTGGATCAAACAAAACTAATTAATAATGCTACAATTTGCAACTGATTATAACAAAGAAACTTATTCTATATTCTAAATTTAGAAATAACCTTTTGAGTGAATGTTCCAACACCTTAACTTTTGCAAACTGCGGTGCAAATAGCTCATTTATTTAGTTTGTTCAGGAAACTCTGCTTGCAGATGGTATAGGCCTTTCAATTTTGGAGCTTATTGGCGGGATAAGTAACTAAATTTAGCTAAACCAGCTACGACAAGTCAACAAAATATCAATTTCAAACAAAACAATCACTAGTATTTACCAAAAAAACAAAAAAAAGAAAGGGGAAAAAGAAAAAAAATGCAAAAAACCAAAAACAGTCATAGGGTTGAACAGATTACAGAATATTATAAAGAATATCATATGAAGGTAAAAGAAATGGTACTAAATTTTAGGTTAGTACTTATTTTTACAAAGCACTATCAGCCAACATATTTCTCCGAAATTCTTTATCAAATCTCATTGTGCTTAGTTTCTTTCTGAGTAATTCTGATTTAAGAAACTAGCTTCTTGATAACTACCTGAAAGTAGCATATTAAGTCATTCAGATTAACTTTTCGAGTAAATTATGACATTTTCTCATTATCATATTAACAACTACTCAGCAAAAAAAAAATCAAAAAATCAAAAAATCAAAAACTAATCGGAAAAAACAAAGAAATCGGTTTCGTTTTCTTCTTTATTTCTCTAATTCTCTTCATTAAACCTCTTGACTTAATCGTCAAAAGTCAAAATGGGTTTGCTCAATGGCTTGAATCAAAGATGCAAAAGCGTTGATTCCAACATCTAAGCAATCATAACTCGAGCTACAGCTCAAGCTAGAAATTAAACTCATCTCCTGTAGCAACATGAAATGTGAAGATTAGTTTTATCTGGCCTGATTCAATTAGATACGACCAATAATAAATTAGTACCTACAATGATGAAAAGTATCCCAGAAAAACTATTTATTCTTGAATAAGCTTGACTAGGTTCTTGAGTGCTTGAGCCAAACATCTCTTTGCTTGAAATTGGCTCTCATTGCTACTTGACCTATTTAAAATTTTAAACCCTCAACTACAGAGCCAAACTCAATGAAGCACCAAGGTGTTAGCTTGTGTGCAGCCTAGCTTCAGTTATTTTGAAGTCTTGCAGGCCAAATGCATTTTTCCTAGGCCATCAAGATTTTTAAGCAAGCCGTACCCAATACAACTAGTGGAGACAAATCCTTTTAATGCATAAACACTTTTCATTCAATTAAATTTACATTAGAACCCAGTTAGCGAATTTCGGATGCAAAGGACAAATGTCTACGAATTTAAAAGTAAATGAAGAAAAGTAGCTAAAAACATGACTTTGCAAAAATGTCATGCAATACCAAGAACAGATCAATCTACTAACAAAACATGGGGTTTCAGTTTTCTTCCTTGAATTTCCCCTTCTAAAGCAAAACTAATGGAGATGGGAAAAAAAAGAATTAAAGAAGATATATTATGAAAGGTAAGGAAAAGCAATAACAACAAAAGCACGCAATACCTCTGTTCTAATGTCAGAGTTTGAAATTAAGTTGGCTCTAGGACACCAGTCCAGTGCCCATACTAGACCTCCAACATACATGGCGTAGTCTTCGCTGCAAAAGATCAAATTCTGAGCTCTCCATGATCATATCAAATAAACAGGTAAAAAGGTTTAAAAGGTCAGCCATGTTTTCTAGTGGCAATGCTTTTCATTGATTGAATCAACTTGATCTATCAATCAGGTCATACGACCCTAACGAGGATAACATAAATATGAAAGGAAACAAACCCCGAGAGACACAAAGGAGTTAGATTCAAGCACTTAAAAGTTAAAACAGAATAAAAAGAATATGGCCATACTACGGGACACATTCAAAAGTGTTTCATCACCAAAACCAGAACCATGATGTAGACCATAACTGTAGAACCTTACTCAAACCAATTAGAACTCTCATGCGTTCAAACCTTACTCAAACCTTACTCAATCAAGACCAGAAACAATGAAATAACTAATAAGGACCACGATCTCATGACCTCAATCTTCTCATCCATAAGCAGAGGATGATAGAAGAAATTTCACTTTAGATAAGCTTATCGCTTGCTTTTGAGTTTTGAATAGGAACTGGTAATCTTAGTTTATGGACTAATTTCATGTTTAATCTCATGCTAATGAGCTTTCAACTGGTTTCATTAATTAATATACATATATAAAGAAAACCGGGTGCATTTGAACTCATTTTCCGCACATACTCCAATGCAAAACTCTAAGATTGGACCCCATAACTCTCTCACAACCAATTTTAATCTTTCAGACAAAAATTCTCTAACCAAATACAAGAAGATTTAACTTAGCAACCTACCAGTATTCTGAAGACATTTCTTCAGTTGTACCCTTCTCTATCTATATGACAAAAAAAATATTAAAATCAGTTTAATCAGGGGTGAGAAAACCACAAGCAAAGTCCTAAAGCAATTTAACTAATATACCTTTGGAACAGTAGCAGATGAAAATTGAGGTAAGCTTATCTGATCACAGACATCTTTTGCCTCCTTAATTTCATTTTGGCAAGAAAATTTTATTGTCCTTGATGGGTATTTAAAATACCTCCATTCCCTGAAAACAGCAATTAGAAAATGTTTAGATCAATTAATAGTCACAAATGTAATTTTATGGGTTTTTTCCTAGTATCCCTCTATAACATTGTTGCAGAAAGATAAGAACTTCAGATACTAAAGAATGAGCAAGTAAATGACAATGTAAGAACCACTTATACATGTAGCAAAGAATCATTGGAAAAGCAAGAGCACAACAGGCTCTTCACATCTGGAAAAAATTTCATATGCTCCATATCCAGGGGTTATTTATATAAACACTGTATCTACTTTCAAACATAAACAAGATCCATTATCAGAATTGTCAAATTAAAATCTAAATATTATTCTTCATAGACTAAGTATATTAAAAGGCACCAACCAAAATGAACTTAGTCTCAGTCCAAGCTTGAATATTAACTGATTTCTCTTTTTTTCCCTTGGCTCTGAAATTCAAGTTCAATATTATTTCCCTTTACTGCATATAATAGGATAAGAGAACCAGCACAGATTTAGTAGTGGGAAAAATAAAAAACTTGGATTTCTAACCTTAAGAATGTGATAGACGAGGTAAGGCGATGAATTTCAACAGGATCAAAATTGGGATTTTCTGGCTCTCCACAAAGCTTGGAGATGGTATCGACAGCTTTAAAGTGATTCTCCACGGAAGAATCAAACAAGGAGATTCTAGTTGTAGGTGAGATGCCATCTTCAGTAGCCCTTTCCTTAGCCTTCTCTTGCACTTTTGTCTTTTTCTTCGCCCTCTTCTTCAACATCACTGCAATTGAGGCATCCATTTCAGTGTCCATCTTTTCTTCTTCTTGCTCCATTCTTCTGCATAATCATATTAAAGACCTTGTAACTCTCAAATCCTTTAGGAAATTTGGCTAATATTTGTAACTCTAAAACCAAAACAAATATTTGTAGGAATGAAAATAATAAGTAAACAACAGAAGAGACAAGGAGAAGATTCTGGGAATCGAATATACAGAGTGAAAAACAAGCAATTTATTTTTACAAATTTCTCATTATCAATAAGGAGTGATGGTCGAGCTTTTCCTCCTCACAACTTTTGCAGAAATTAAGAAATTCTGTTGCAAAAGAGATGATCATATCGGACGAAGACAAGGGGCGGGTGGAGCAGTCACCCCTAGATTTTTTTAAATCCTACTAGATATAATTTTAAATGTAGTTCAGAATATTTGATCAAATTCGCCTCCAACAATTTTTTTTCAGTTTTTATATATAGTTCGGCACATTGTTGCAGTTTTTCCCCTTAACCTAAAAGTTGTGGCTTCTCCCTGATGATCATGATGATTTCCCACACAATTTTTTACTCCAAGCAAATATCACATAAATACTCATAATCCTATGACATAATGCTCCTGATGCACCACCATAAATTCTTTTAAAAATTTCCCATAATCTGAGCACTTTTAACTCAGAAAGAAAAACACTGTTAATCCGATTTTAATTCGAAGAAATTGACATTTACTTTAACTGTCTACCCACCATGAAGAAAATTTAAAAAATTAGCTCCAATTGAAGTTACATTGCCGAAAAGAGATAACTCACCGGAGATAAGGTAGCAGCGATCACCCAAGGAGGAATCACCGCCAGACAAATTGGTTTCCAAAAAGTTGCCTAAGAGGTTATAAATAACAAGCTGTCGCTTTAAAAGAGGGGAATGCCTGCGGAGAAGAAGGGCGAAGAGGTTGGACTGGTGAACCGGTTTCTTAAAAAAAAAATCTATTTTTTTAACAAATTTACTTATGAAACGAATTGCGTTTTAAAAATAGTAATAAATAAAGAAAAGAAACACATTAAATATGAAAGGGTAAAAAGCATGACGCCTCTAAACTATTCCCTTTTTTTGTTTTTGACCTCAACTAAAAAGCAGTCGAGTTTTTACCCCCTAAACTATTTCGGTTTTTGGTTTTTGACCTTCCATCCATATTCTCAGTTACATCATAACTGAAGTCCAAAAAAATGGGGGCATTTTGGAAAAATCATATCATTCATAATAAATAGAATTAAATTTAAGGGAAAAAAGGGTTTTTTAAGATTTTTTTTTAGAGGTTGGAATTTACAGTTGGTGGTTGGAGAAGAGAAGTGGTACTTCCGAATTCTTCTGTCACTGTTCTCACCGACGACTTCTTTTTTCTCGTCAGAATAATAGTTTTTTTTTTATAAAAACAAAAATTTTAGGATCTTATACAGATTGCCCAAAAATGCCCCCATTTTTTGGACTTCCGTTATGATGTAACGGAGAATATGGATGGAAGGTCAAAAATCAAAAACCGAAATAGTTTAGGGGGTAAAACTTGACCCTTTTTAGTTGAGGGTCAAAAACCAAAAAATAGAATAATTTAAGGAGCGTGAGCGCTTTTTACCCAATATGAAATAAAAAAGAGTGCTCTTTTAACATGGTATTGCGATGTTGGGTTTGGTACATATTCACTCATTAGTTTAAGGATTACTAATTATATATTAATTAGGTTAAAAATTAGTAATTAGATAAATTACTAATTAAGTGCACTCCTAATTGGAAACTAATTAGTGAACTCTTAGTCCTTTTAACTAAAGGTTTACTACTCTTATATATGCACAGGAACAAATTTAATTGTTAAGAAAAAATATTAAATAGCATAAAAGTGAAAGTGATACTCTACACTGATATTTTTGTTTGGTTTTTCAAACCTACATATATAGAAAAAATAAAAAATATAATAATTTTGTATTTGTATGTAAAATATCAAAAAAAAAAAATATCTGGTAAGAGAAGAATATGTTTTCAATGATTGCTCAAGGCGTTTTAAGTTTTCTTGAAAAAATTAACGGTTTAAATGAACCATCCAAAAACAAATAAAGTACGTCTCTCCAATATATTGGGTCAAATTCCAATTAATTTAATGACACTATAAGAATTAAATGACTCGATCAACTAATTTTATTTTTTGAATTTTTTACCCATTTAATGAAAAAAGTTTGGTGAGAAGTTCGCATGCAGGTTCAACATAAAACTAAATAGTTCGGTAAACTAATTTTGTTTGAAAAAAACTTTGACGATTGGAATAAAAAAGTTAGAAAGAAAATTAGATTTTTCACTCAATTTAATAGACTAAAAAGAAAATCAACAAAGTCATTCAATTAAAAATCCTACCACTACCTTTATTTATAATGTCGTCAAATTTCAAAAACTTTATACACTTTCGATATGGGGTCTTGAATAATATTGAAAAAAAAGTAAAATAAAAGATTATAATATGAAAAATATTAAAATATTAAAAATATTAAAATATATAATGTAATTTGAATAGTCGAATATGAACTCTTCGAAAAGAAAATAAAGTCCGCTTTTCAAATTCATTAGGGAAATTCTATGCGATAAGAATTAATTGGCTCGATTAACTAAAGTTTATTTATTAAAAACTTTTACTGTTGGAATGAAAAAATATAAAAGTCAATTAGGTTAGTCGCCAAACTTTATGGACTAAAAACAACTCAACCAATTAATTCAATTAAAAATAATTGGTTGAGTTATTTTTTAGTCCATAAAATTTGACTCTTTTAAAGTATAAAGTTTAGTGAGAAGTCTCGCCTACAGATTCAACAGAAGACTAGATGTTTATGTGAACCAAATTTCTTTGAAAAAAACGTTGTCCGTTAGAATGACAAAATTGACAAGCAAATTAGATTTGTCACCAAATTTAATGGACTAAAAAATAACTCAACCAATTAATTCAATTAAAAACCATTCTCAAACCATTTATTTATGATGTGTCAAATTTAAAAAAAATATCATACACTTTCGAAATGGGATCTTGAGTAATATTGAAAAAATAAAAATAAAAATTAGAATAGGAAAAATAAAAAAAATATATATATATATATATATATATTAAAATATATAATTTAATTTGAATATGTACCATTTGAAAAACAAATAAAATTCGCATCTCCAATTCATTGGGCAACTTCCAACCCAGTTAGTGATACAATAATAATTAAATGGCTCGAAGAACTAAAGGTAATTTTTCAAAGTTTTGACTCTTTTAATGAAAAAAATTTAGTGAGCAAGCTCACCTGAAGATTCAACAGAAAACTAAATGTTTCGATAAACTAATTTTCTTTAAAAAAAACTTCGACTGTTGGAATGAAAAAATAAAAAAAGCAAATAGAATTTGTCATTCAACTTAATAGACTAAAAAGCAACTCAGCCAATTCATTCAATTAAAAATCATGATCAACCCCTTTATTTATAATGTTATCAAATTCCAAAAACTTCATACACTTTCGACGTGCGATTTTGAATAATATTGAAAAAATAAAAAAACCATTAAAACAGTAAAATATATAATCTAATTTGAATAAGTCTAATATGAACCATCTAAAAAGCAAATATAGTCCGTCTTTCCAATTCATTAGGCAAATTCCAACTAAATTGATGATACGATAAGAATTAAATGTTCGATCAACTAAATTTTATTTTTTAAAATTTTGACTCTTCTAATGAAAAAGTTCATTGAGCATCGCCTGCGGGTTCAACAGAAAACTAAATGGTTCGTTACATTAATTTTCTTTGAAAAAACTGGTTGTTTGAATGAAACAAATGAAAAGTAAATTGAATTTGACACTCAATTTAATGGATTAAAAAGCAACTCATTCAATTAAAAACAATGCAAACCTCTTTATAGGAAAAATAAAACACCATTAAAACTATTAAATATATAATATAATTTGAATAAGTTAATGAACCATCTTAAAAGGCAATAAAGTTCGCCTCTCAATTCATTGGGCAAATTCCAACTCGGTTGATGATACGTTAATAATTAAATGAATCGATCAACTAAAATTTATTTTTGACTATTTTAATGAAAAAATTTTAGTGAGCAGACTCGCATACGAGTTTAAAAGAAAATTAAATGGTTTGGTGAACTAATTTTCTTTGAAAAAAACTAAATGTTATAATGAAAAAATTGAAAAACAAATAGAATTTGTCACTCAATTTAATGGACTAAAAATCAATTCAACTAATTCATTGAATTAAAACCATGCTCAACCATTCTATTTATAATATTGTCAAATTTCAAAATCTTCATACACTTTCGATATGAAATTTTTATTAATATGTAAAAAATAAAAATTATAATAGGAAAAATAAAAAATTATTAAAAATATATAATTTTATTTGAATAAGTCAAATATGTCAAGCTTTCTTTTAATTTAATTGATAAAATATTCCTCTACCAATCAAAATATTTTCAACTAATTAGAAAATTCAAAATTAGTTTATGGACTGATCAAGTCCTGCGATTAATCTTTCGTGTCCTTGAATGACTTTTAAGTCTAGCGATTATTCTTTCAAGTGTTTCTTTCAATGATGACTGTCGGCGTGGTAATTTTCTCGGAAAAAAAAATTGTTTAATTGACCAAGCTTAAAATGAAATAAATTTCGTCTCTCCAATTCGTTGGCAAATTCAAACTTAGTTAATAATACTCTAAAAAATAATGTCTTGATCAACAAAAGTTTTTTTTTTTTAAAGTTTTTACTCTTTTAATGAAAAAGAGTTTAGTGAGCAGTTTAGCATGTGTGTTCAATATAAAACTAAATCGCATGCGTATTCAAAATAAAACTAAATAACTCGTTAACTACTTTTCTTTTAAAAAAACTTTAACTATTTGAATGAAAAAATTGAAAAACAAATTGGACTTGTCACTCAATTTAATGAACTAAAAACCAACTCAATCAATTCATTCAATAAAAAAATCATTCTCAACCCCTTTATTTATAATGTTGTCAAATTTCAAAATCTTCATAAACTTTCGATGTGGGATCTTGAATAGTATTGAAAAGAGAAAAAGAATAAAATAGATTAAGAAAAATAAAAAACCATTAGAAATATTAAAATTAACCATTTCATTTGAATAAGGTAAAGATGTTAAGCTATATCATTAATTTAATAAATAAAAAATTATCTCAACTAATCATATTTTAAACTAATTAAAGGACAAAAAATTCCAGAAAATTACATGTGGGATTATGAAGGTTTGTGATTGGTTGAAACTAAAAATATGTTATGTAATATAAATATAGATATATAGTTAGATAGTTAAATAGTATGATGATAGATGTTTTGATTAGATGATATGATGATTAGTCAACGATTTAAGTTACTTAAAAAACCAAAAATAATTATTTTAAATAGTTTAATAATTATAATTTTGTTTGATAAATTTTAATGTTATTAGAAATAAAAATAAATATCTTAACTTACGTATAAGAATTGAAAAAGATCAATCTAGTCTTAACAATTCAAATGTTTAACTAAATCCTTAAACTTTACAATTAATTTAATAGATAAAAATAGGTGTAACCAATCATGCTTTAAAACTAATTAAATAGAGAAATATCCTAGAAAATGACACATGACATAAGATAGCTTAAAAAATGAAAATACATTATGTAATATAAATATAGATAGATTGTTTGGAGTAGTAAGGCAAGGATAAGCTAATGTGTTGAAGGAATCTCCATTATATTCTTATTTCTCCATTATAGTGAAAGTATGTGCTCGCCTTACTCGTGGATGTATGTCAGATTGACCAAACCACGTAAATCATTGTGTGCCTTTATTTATTTCCATATTCATATTTGTTTGTGGGATAGAATTGAGAGGATTGATTTCCTAACAATTGGTATTATAGCTAGTTTCAGAACATAAGATGACTTGTTTTAGTTCATCTGTTTCGTCAGATATTGGAGGAGGGTGTTGGATATAATCGAAATCGTAATATTTCGGTTGGTTAAGTCAAGGCGTTTCTACACTAGAATTTGGCGTTACTCTTCAGTGAAAGATCGGCCAATTGGCAACTTCAGATTTCTGTGCAATTCTAATCATCGTCACCAGAAACCGTTAACACGGATGGAAAGATTTTTATGGATGTTCTCCAAAGATGGAAGAGATATCCATTGAATATGGAAGAGGTCCATCAAAGATGGAAAAGAGATCCATTGGTTATGGAAGAGGTCCATCAAAGATGGAAAATGGATCGGCGGAGCACACTTGCCAACATATGTTTCGGTAGAGTAGATGTGTTGCTAAAAGAGATAAAAATCTGATGTGGTTGGTGTATAAGTCAAGCAAATGAAAATGATTAAATCTAGACGGTTGGATTAGAAGGGTGAAGGATTGGTCCAATATGTTTCGCGTGTATGGACCCAGATGTGTATCGAGTAGGGATGACAATGGGGCCGGATGGGGGCGGATACCATGATCTCCAACCCCAACGTATCCCCATCCCTGGCCCAGCCCCATTACTGGGGATGGATGGGCATCCCATCCCCAGCTTAGGTGGAGGCCCACCCCCGACTGGGAAAAACCGAGGAATTTTTTCCCCAAATTCCCAATTTCGTCCCAGTGGAGGCTCAACTTCGACTAGAAAAAAATAGTGAATTTTTAACAAAAATCCCCAAAATAGAACCTTGGAAAAAATGATATAGAATTGCAGCACTTTTGCAGTGTCTAGTCTTTTCTCAACCCACATTTTGAATAATTGAAGACTAGAAATGAAAACAGATTTGGCCAATTTCGAATAATTTCGAATATAATTTTAAAAAAAATCAAATTTTAAATATTTTTACATACCATTTATATCTATAAATAACCTCACCACACTCTACAAAAAATTTCAATTTTATTCTCTTATTTGAAGGCATTCAAAACTCTCAAACAAATAATTTTCCTTACCCTCTCCAAAATTCTACATAAATGTCAAGGTTTCCAAATTTTATTAAAAAATAAATGGTTAACAAATTCAGGGATATTGATTTTACTAAAGAATGACCTTTAGAATACGAAGAGGTGTTATTAGAAATTTGTTTTTAATTTAATTTACAAGGTAAAAATGATGAAAAAAATTGGTCCGATTTGTACAAAGAAATTTTGAAGGCCTTGAACTACGTCACCGGCTGATATTTCACAACGGAAATGATCGATGCATACTTAGCAAAACTTCTCAGGAGATTTTGAGATTTTGAGGCACTTTTGCACCACCATGGTTCAGATACGACAGCAGGACAAACACAATAGATTTGAATGGTACTGAAGCGAAGTTGGTGGAATATGTGAAGGTAACTTACATGTAATTATGTCAAATTATTTTAATATCATTTTTTCTTAACTTACATTTATGATTATTTTAACTCTGAATTAGGCTAATCCAAGGACTATGCGGTACACCATGAAAGGCGAACCCTGGTTTTTCCTTCTAGGTATTATTTTTGGGTCAGAAGGAGTCAGTGTTTCCCAGTACGGGCAAGCTAGGTACGCTACTGAAAGAGAGGTTGCAAGTTCTATGGATGAAGCCGGTGAGTGTTCAAAAACACCATAAGAGATAACTGTTGAGGGTCCTCTCGACTACCCGATGTCGAAGGGATCGTGCAACAACAGTTCTGTGTGGGAACGGATTGCACCAAAATTTCGTAAGAATAAGGGTTTGAATAAGAAGTAAAATCCAGTGCCCGAAGTAGAAATAAGCTATGGAAATGCTTCTTCTGATTGGAAGGATGCTTTGAATGATCGGGAGTAGTAGTTGTTGTTTTTTCCCCAATATTTTATGTAATTTTATTTCTAGCATTTAAATTTAATTGAGAGTTTTTTTTTTTATTTTGTGCGAAATTCTTACTTTTCTGATATTAAAAATTACAGAAATGCATAATATTAAAAAAAATACTTGTGAACACACTAGAATGAAAAATAAGGTGAACATCCCTTGGAAAACCTACTGGCATAGGAGAACGGACATTGAGAATGGATTTCACAAATCCGTTGTCCTATGCCTTTAGGTTTTCTACGGGAGGAGTCTTTTTCCATTGATTTGTCACATCAATGAATCATTTATTTCCAGATTTTTTGTCATAAAAATCTTATCCCTTCACCACCAAAAATTGTATAAATCTTCTATCTTTCACTTCATTTTTTCACATCAAAATATTTCAACTATTTTCTTTCAAAAACCATATATTCCCCTCATATATTTTTTCTCTAGAAAAATGGCACTTGAATGTCCGATGAAATTGTATTTACATTTCGACCACAATTTAGTGTACGAAGCCGGTGGTTTTTCGCGTTTTGCAGAGCCAAGTGAAAGAAGTCTGGAATTGATAGAAAATTTTCATTTCGACAACTTTGCCACCGAATATGTCGGTGCAAAGGAGTCGATCTTTCTAGTGTGACTGTTCGTCTAATAATGATTCGTCCATTTTTTATGCCGACCTTCGTCATGGTGATGTATGATGTCCTACATCTCAACGATGAAGAAGATCTTGACAAACAATGGTTTAGCGGAGTGTGTAGAAACTCAACATAATCAAGCCGATGCAGTTGGTATATTCGTGTTAACCATAGTAGAGTGGATGAAATGTGGAAGGTTACCAAACTCAAAGATAGCCACTACTGCTTAATGGATCAAAACAAAAAATGCAACATGTCATCCACCTACATTGGGGTAAAAATTCTACACCTTGTTCAGGCTGATCACAAAATATCTGTTAAACTGATTAGAGCTGCATGTGAAGATAATTTGTCTTTGACTTGTACATACGCAAAGCTTGGTATGCCCGCCGACATTCTATTGAAACACTGTTTGGTACTTGGAAATCAACCTTCCAAGTACTACCACAGTATATGCGGGCACTAAGAGATTCTAACCCGGGTGCACAAGTCAAATTTCTTTACCATCCGCAACTCACTGTTTGTCGACGGTTTCAAGTGGTGCCGGCCTATAAATTCAATGGATGGCACACATCTTAGGGGGAACTATAAAGGGGTAATTATGGTTGCAAGCACTCTAGATGCTAACAATCAAATTTTACCCCTTGCTTTTGCCTTGGTTGAATAGGCAACTTCTACTTAGTCTTGGTTCCGTATAAACTTAAGGGATCATGTTGTTCAGGACTTACAAGTTTGCCTGATTAACGATCGTCATCTTGGAATTCTTAGTACAGGCATTATAGGTCAAATTTCCACACTCATGCAAAAAGTAAAGAATTGAAAGATCTTGTGATGCGAACCTTCACCAACGATGTGAACGAGACCCTCTTCGATTCGGCAACAACTCCAGAAATTCGCCTAAGTATAGGTTTGGATGGGGACCTTCGACCTCTAATCAACCAATAGGAAGGATCCTACTTCGTGACTAACAACCTAGGTATAATCGACTTATGATGGGTGGAAAACTCGACCTCTAATCAACCTGTGATTAGAAACTTCGGTATAAGGAAGACGCCACAAACGAAGGTGAATAATTCGTTTGATAAGTCAAATAGAACGCCACAAGGAAATCCTTGATAAGTTCGAATAAGTCCTTTCAAGAACTCAAGATGAAAGCAAAAGCTCACATTTTATATAAATGAATTGGTGCCTAACAAAGGATGCCGAATGCTCCTTTTATAGGGAGATTTCGGCCTAAATTTCCTAGTCCTAGTTGAATTGAAATACGACATAGTTTAAAGTTCAAGATAAGGTATAATCCTGCTTGAACTGAAATACGACATAGTTTTCGAGTCCAAGTCAAAGTCTAATTCTTCTTGGACTGAAATACAAAATAATAAAACTACTAAATAACTACTTTATTAAACTGCCTAAAATAAAGCAACTAGACATAATGCGGGAAATAATGGTCTAGATCGTGGCTGGACATTTAGACCACGTTTTAACCCACGTTCTCCATTCCGCCAAGTCGGTCCATGTTTGTGTCCACTTTGATGAGTGTAACCAGCTTCGACTCACTCTCTTTAAGGAACACGTGCTTTTCTTGTTCTTGGACTCTTTGGACAAAACTATTAAGTTCTTCTCGGAATCATTTTGTTTGGGCCCTCGTCGCAGGTCCAACTGGTACTTGGGCGGAATCTTGAATAGCCTTGATGTTTACATTATCTTGTGTGGCTTGCTGCTACACAAAAGAAGAAATTTAAATGTGATATTTATCTTGACCCAATAAAACACAAAGATGAAGATGCATTTAACTGGTTAATGCATCATCCGAAAGAGTTGTGGACTTTGGCCTACAATGGGGGAAAGCGCTTTGGGTGCATGACGACTAACATGTTGGAAGCGCTTAACAGTGTTTTGATAAAAGTCGAGAGCGCTGCCTTTTAAAGCTTTGGTAGAGATGGTTTTTTACAAACTTGTTCATTATTTCGACTTCCACATGGAAGACGCTAATAATTGCAAAACGTCATTCCCTAAAAGAATATGGGATCAGTACTTCACTTATGAACATAAAGCTACAAGTTTGACTGTGGAAAGACACCATAAAGACCAAGGAATCTATAGTGTCATGTCCTGACATAGAGGATCTGGTGAAGGTGAAAAAATATACACAGTCAAATTAGATGCTCGTTAATGTAACTGTGATAAATGGACTACTTTTACAACTCCATGCACACATGTCATTGCAGTGTCCAAATCGGTCATGGAGGATGCTTCAAAGTATATCCACCATGTGTGTTCTCTGGAGTACTACAGGAATACATACAAGTCCATTTTATATCATGTACTTGATCCCAGATTTTGGAGGCCTCCTCCTTTCGACATGATACATTACCCTCCTAACATGAAAGGTTCACAGGTGGGTCGACCTCAAACTCGGAGATTTCAAATGCTTATGGACACCGATAACCAGGGAAATCCAAGACCAAAGAAATACAACAACTGTAAAGAGATCGGTCACAACCGGAAGACAACCAAGCAACTCCTAATTAATTGTATTTAAATTTTTTACATTGTAATTTTTTAGAATGTATCAATTAGCACTTTTGTTAGTTTGTTTGCAATCTTATCAACTTATTTAAATTTTTTTTATTCAATAAAAAAAATTACAAATATTACAATGAATTATTAAAGTTATTCTATTCCATTCTCAAAACCAGCAAATTCGGGCCTGTAATCAAGGATATCGTAATGGGCTGGATGGATTTGTACATGGTCACCGGGGTGCAATCTCGAAAACACAACAAACTCAGACCACCCAAAAAAATAGTAATCTTCTGCACCTTTGTCTCTAGTCACGCGGGGTGTCAATTTGTTCCCGTGATTATTTCGCATGTATAGTACTTCAGGGATTCTAAGCTGCATTCTAACGCGCCATTGCATGTAATTACGACATATCCACTATACACACATAGAAACAAATTATAATAAAAAACTTTAAGAGAAATAAATATTTTTCTAAAATTGTAATATTAAAAAACGTACCGGTTTTGAAAATCCTGAGTAGGTTTTGTGAATGTCTATTCGAAAAGTCTGCCGAAAAAAAGCCCCGTCAGAGGGATACGATAATTCGCCCTTCAGGTAACCGATCCCGGGCCTTATCAATAACCCTCCCTTAAAATAAATATCTAGTAGATTCATTGGAGAAGGGATAAAATGAATTGTTTCTGTCAGCCGAAGATTGTTGTCACGCAAAAATTCTTGTAAACCGACGTCTAGGTAGTACTTGTCATCTATTTTGGTTACATAAATGCACCATTGATTACCAATGATGTCCTTCAGATAGAAACATCTTGCTACGCCGAGACCAGTTTGCTCCAACCAATTTGTGTACATTGATGGTATACGCTACATAATAGAATATGTGTTACATAACTCAACACATTTAATCAAAACAAATTACACATTAAAATTAAGACATTGCCATTTTTCTATTGGTTTGATTTCCAACAACAATTTTAAATTGATGTCTGAAGTACACTTCCAGGGCGGGATCCATTTCGCTATTCATTTTCAAAATGCTAAGTTTTCAAACTAACAACCTAAGTTTGGATGGAAATTTGGAGAGAAATATGAAAATTGATATGATTTTAGAAGGAGAAGTTTGTATGTATATATAGAGGGTTAAAGGTAGATTCAGAGGATATATCATGCCAAGTGAGAACGGATTTCCCAAATCCGTTCCCAAGTCACGGGAGTCTAGGGTTTGTACCGCTTTTTTAGGTTTTCGGGAATTTATTAGGGTTAGTATGAGAACGGATTCCCCAAATCTGTTATGGGGGGAGAACGGAATTGGCAAATCCGTTCTGGACATAAATGTTGCTCCAAAAAATATGGTTGCCATGGTTGGCGCTTTATGCCAAACCATGGCCAGTCCAATGCAATGCCCCACTAAATGATACTAGTTTGTAGACACCGCTCATTTGCTGCCCAACAACATGATATAGATCACTTTGCAAGACATGTGACCTCTTCCCAAGAACCAAAGATTGAGAAGTCGAAAAACTTGTTGGTCTATTTGGTTACTTCTCATTTTTTGACTTGTACTCATTAAACAAATTAATGCAAGAATTTTTAACTTTCTCAATCCTATTAGGAGATTCAACATCACCATATATTCTAGGATGAGGAGTCCTTAAAAGAATTTGATTCATGTGATTTTCTTCAAATTAGACGTCTATTTCATTTTTTAGGTATTTTATGCTCTTTCTATTTAGTATTTTAGACGGGTCATACAAGGCGGGGCGGGATATTTTTTCACCCGTCTCCGGCCCCGACCCCGCTAGTGGGGCCAAATTCATCCCCAACCCCATCCCCACTCCCATCTTAAACCGGGGAATCCCCTACCCCACCGGGTTGGGCCGGTCCGGATTTCCAATTCATCCGCCCCCATTGCCATGCATAATATCTAGTGTCCTAAACCATAGTTGGTTGAGTGGACTTTGATCGATGAGCAGTTTGCTCCATTATTGGTGTTGCCTTGTTTGACTGTTGATCAAAGTTGACTAAACCTAACTTAGTCAATTCCCCTTAATTTAACGTGATGATTTGAAGGTTCAAGTGCACATCAGTGTGGCACTTACAATGAAATCGGTGGCATCTTGGTTAAGGAAAGATAATGTGGGTATTTTATCTAGAAAACTTATTTGGTCTCCTTGTTTACCTCTTTCTTTATCGATATTTTATGGAAATTTCTCAACAATTTTTTGGCTTTGGATGAGGTTCTATGGAAGAAGGGTTTTTAGACAATTTCTCGTTGCTCTTTCAAGAATGATTCAGACTTTTATCTTCATATTTTTGTACATTGCCGTTTTGCAAAGAAACTATGGTCTCATGCGGCTGCTAGAATTGGAGTTCGAGTGGATAGTTCACATCACTCGGCAATTGGTTTGTTAAAATTTGCCGGGCTGAATGCTTCTGGGCTAACAAGGCTATGGATATTCTTGTCCCTAGTGCGGTTCTGTGGATGTTGTGGAGGGTTAGATGTAGATTTTTCTTCGAGAAGAGTGTAAACACTGAAAGGTGTTAGTAGTGTCCTAGGACCATTAACATATGTTGTACGTTTTATATCTTTTGAGCATGCAATTGAATAGCTAATTTTGCTTATAAACATCAAATGCGTGATTTGATAGTAAAACTCATTAGCTTATGTAATTACTATTCTAGTTGTCCCTAGTTTCATGTAAATGAAATAAAACTAGTATGATGTTTGATTGATGATTATGTTTTACTAATCATGTGTAATGAATACAAATCATATCATAGATGCAATATATTGGGATATATTGTATCGGACATGATCCGTTAGAGAAGTAATACTTCATGGTCCTTAGTCATAAGTATTACTTCCTCAATACTATTTTAGAATACTTAGACCTTATGTCTCCATTGATTCTAGCATGAATGGAGCCACGTTTTGACTCAGTCGGACGTTACTTTTAATCGAGTAATCAATACGACTGATGATCGGATGTAGCGTCCTATCATGGCTTAAATGTGAGAGGCATTGTAAGGAATTTGTCCCTCTCTATTATTAGAGAGAGATATCCATGGCCCCTCGATAGGGAAAAATTGTTTAAATGCATGGTCGTGCACAAATGTATTTGATAAAGTGGTTATCAAATACTATTTGTTGGAATAGTTTACCCGGAGATCGAGCATAAATACAATTAAGCTTAATAAGGGTGATGACTACCATGCCTTATGCTTAATTAGGATATCGCGAGACAAAAGAGATTAAATAGTGGATTGATATTAGGTTCCACCGTAAATTCATTCACTTTGGGTAGTCACAATGTCCTGCTAGGGACCGCTTGTGATTTATGAACACATACTACTACTAAGTATGTTTTCATTGCCATTGTGATATTAACCTACAGGGTCACACGCATAGACGAGCTAACGAGCTTCATGTCCAGATTCAATGAATCTAGAATGTGTCTAGGTTCATTGTATCTGACATTTATTCTTCTTATTATTCGAATTAGAGATTAAGGAGGGGCATTTTAGGTATTTGGTTTGTGCTGGGATTACGTGGGAGTTATTATCCGATAAAGGCTCCCACTACCAGCAGAAGTCTAGGGGTCGTGGGAGTTAAAGACTCCTACTGCCGGGAGAGGTGGTAAGGACGTGGGAGTTGTTTTTGAAACAACTTCTCACACCCTATATAAACCTCTCTTGGCCGAAACCTTAGGGGTTAATTGAATCAGCCGCAAAATACCCAAAAATCAAAATTAGATTTCTGGTCTGGCAGCCTCATTTTCTCTCTAGAATCCAAAACTCAGAAGAACGAAGAGCTAGCATTCGCTGCCCGTTTCGTCGCGTGGATACCGGTAGGGAGTAATTCCGCAAGGGAGGACTCAAGGTGGTTGCTGCTGAGAGCCGAAAGATACAACCTTTAAGCCGAAAACGTAAGTCTTTTCCCGGTTTTTCGATTCATTTTTGTATGAGCGGATCCTTTAGGGGAGGACTCATGGGTGTTTAGAACGAGTTTCTGCCCATGAATCCCTTCAAAAGGATCTTGATGAAGGAAATGGATAGCTACATTGATGCGGTATGTAAAGCGAAGAAAATTGTCACGGTTTCTCAACGATTGAAGAAACAGCCGAGGCCTATGATTTTGTATTGGCTTCCAAGAATGGGCTGTCCAGGGGCGATTCTTAATGTGGATAGAGCTTCCAGGGGTAATTCGGTAGAGGCTGGTATTGGTTGTATCATTCGCTCTCGGGATGGTAAATCCATTGGCGCTTTATCTGCTTACATTGGTCATTGTACGAACTCTTGGGCGTAATTGGAGGCTTTGATTCAAGGATTGCAATCTTGCGAGAATATTGAGAGTTGGCGACTTGCACATACAATCAGACTCAAGCTTTGTGGTCAACTCAATTAAATCCAAAAGAATTAACTCGTGGTATTTAGATTCTATTTTCTATATGGCTTTGTCTTTGGTTAATGATTTTTCTATTGAGCATGTTACAGGGAAGTGAACACAGTAGCGGATTGTCTGGTGAACATTGGTTGCGACTCGAGGCTTCACACCATTTATTACGCCTTTGCAGACCTTCCTAGTCAGGCTCGTGGTTTATGTAATTTAGATCGTCAAGGTTTGGCCACTGTTCGGCTTTAATTTGTTTTGATTATTGTTCATATGCATCTCATATTAGTGCAGGGAAACGTGTATCACCTAAGTCATTCTATAAATGGCTTAGTTTTATTTATGTTATTTTATTATGCTTGCATTTTCATTTTCTTTCAGTGCCTTATGTATCACCTAAGCTATAAGATAAATAGCTTAGGTATTATGCGCTTTTTCTATTCTTCTGTTCCATGCTAGTTTAGGAACTTTGTATCACCTAAGTCATATTATAAATGGCTTAGTTTTATTGCATTTGTTCCTTACTTGTATGAAGCGGATTTGTTTCCACTTATATGGAGGTTTTTGGCATAGTCCCCCTCCATGTATCTTTATTGCCTATTTGGGCCTATTAATAAACAGGTAGGGGTCCATGTCAAACCCCCCACCACAACAAGTGGCTTTCTTTTATAAAAAAAAAAGTGCACATCAGTGTATTTATTTGTACTTTTAACTACTTGTAGGGGCATATGGGACGTGGAGCGTACTAGTTGGAGATTGGGTGAATACGTGTCAAGGTGGATGATGCGAACCTTATCAAACATGTGAACGAGACCCTCTTTGATTCGGTAACAACTCCAGAAATTCGCCCAAGTGTAGGTTTGGATGGGGACCTTCGACCTCTAATATTCAACCAATAGGAAGGATCATACGTCGTGACTAGCAACTTAGGCATAATCGACTTATGATGGGTGGAAACCTCGACCTCTAATCAACCTGTGATTAGCAACCTCGATATAAGGAAGAAGCCACAAACGAAGGTGAATAATTAATTTGATAAGTCAGTTTGAAAGGCACAAGGACATCCTTGATAAGTTCGGATAAGTCCTTTCAAGAACTCTAGATGAAATTAAGAACTTACGTTATATATATATATATATATATATATATAAATTGTGTAAAAACAATGGAAATGAATAACTAATGATTACTAACGTTCCTCTAAGGCGTATCAGACTAGGATCACTCCTCATATTGCCCCTCCCAGTATCATCCTCGTAACAAGGCTCAAAATCTACGTCACCTGCACAGTAAGAAAGTGAATGGACTGAGCTTCGGGGCTCAGTAAAGACCAATATAATCACAGAGATAAAAAACAAAAATGACACAACAGTTTCCCGTTTCCCAAAATACCCATTTAGAAAATACATTTTTGACACGACACAACACACACTATGAAAACACTATAAATATATTGATAAACACAGCATACTATGCACACTATGAAGACACTGAACATGGACATTGGAAAGACAGCGGAAAACCACACGACACGGAACACAACACAGCTCACTGTAACCCTCCAGTCGACCTAACTGGTAGTCCGGTCACCAATGATCATCCTAGATCAAACAGACAGAAAGAAAGTTGAGGCTCCAGTAGACCACACACCCAAACTGGTCGACCGAAGGTACCCGCAGATGAAGTGATCTTAAGAGGCTTCATCCGCTGCTTCGTCCGTGGTAAGACAGTAGCTACTGTCCTTCTGCGGACGAACCCTATGATGAATGGTAGGATGAATGGATCGTCTGCGACCTGCAAAAAACAGAAAAACAAGTGCTATTTCGTACACAAGTGTACCAATCTTGCACCAAAACATTCCCAACCCAAAATACACGTTTAAAGACTCAAAACACGTATTAAAACATAAACAAACTCTCACATAACAAGTTCAAACTATACTAATCAAATCTGACACCACATATCAAAAATCATGCTGATGATGATGATGATGATTGGAGACTTATTGGTGGTATCAGATTTTTCAGTCCGGCTCTTGTGCGGAACGGCCTAAATTCTGTACGTGTGGGACACAGCCAGGGCCGTTGATTTCATTTTAAAAGAGGATCGACGGTTGAGATTTAAAAGAGAGTTAAAAGGATACATATGTAATTTCACAAATAAATAATAATAATAACAACAAAAAGTAACACGCAACCGTCGCATCGATTGGGTTACCGAGGAGAGAGAAAAGTTGCAGCTGAAAAGTCAAAGGTACATTCCTACAAGAACACATGTTCTTCGTTAGAGAACACATGTTCTTTTATATTGTGAACACATGTTCTCTGTCAGAGAACACATGTTTTTATTAGTGAACACATGTTCTCTGACAGAGAACACATGTTTTTTTATTAGTGAACACATGTTCTTGATTATTGAAAACATGTTTTTTTAAAATTCGTTTTCCCCCAAAAATATCTTCTCGCAGTTAAAAGTAAGAAAGAGAAAAAATAGCTCAAAGTTTATCCCTAAAATACCCCTATTTTGATACAGCCGTTGGATAAAAAAGTACGAAATCCAACGGCTGACAGCTTGTCCCGCACGTACAGAATTTAGGCTATTCAGCATAGGAGCCGTGGTGTAGATTTTTGGCTCCTTTGGCGGCTCAACTTGATGTCAACTTTTTTGCGGCTTCTTTGACTGTATTTTTGGTGAATGAGATCGGCTGATCTCGGTCCTCTTCTCTTAGGGCTTCATGCCCTCTTTTAATAGAGATGTGAGGAGGTGTTAACCCTTTCTTGTTCTTGTGAGGTCCATAGTTTTTGTTTCCTATTAATAGACTTTCCTACAATAACAAATCTAAGAAAATATAATAAAATCCTAAAATAAAGATTCTTAATAATATGTTTCTATTTAGCATATAAAAATACCTAAAATATATATATCAAATCAAAATAAATATATTAAGAATTTAATATTAAATTGACTCTAAAATATGGAAATATAATATTCTTTAGGTAAAAACTAAGTGAAAAGTAGTATAATTTATATAGAAAATATGAGTTTATCATAGCTAACAAATATAAAATAGATGTGATACTATGAAATTATAAACATATATGAAAGGCATATGTATCACAATCCAAAAACAAACCCAAAGAGGAAGTGTAAAGTTAACACTTTGGACATTCCTCTTTGAGACAATGGTTAGCCAAAGAAGTATAACAACTAATGCAAAGAGCTAACCAAAGTAATCAAGTGAGATCAGATAATATAACAGAGAAAATGCACATGATCTCAAATGATAAGGGATGTATGAAAGGACATACTACTCCCATAAAATATTCACAAGTTGGCTCAAAAGATGTGAAAATATGAAAACATAAGCTAACTTATGGTGTGATGATGCAAATGATATGACAAGTTTAGGCATACATCACAAATATAAGGGGGTATATGATAGAAAACATATAAATACTCCCCCTCAACGAGTGCCCAAAAATGTAAATGCAAAAACTGAAAAGGTATAAGGTATAGAGTGTACAGTTTTGCAGAAACAAGGCAGGTTCGGTCGACCGCAGACTGATATCCGGTCGGCCAAAATTCTGGCAGAGAGTAACAGAGATACTTCCATCTTCTTCTTCACCCTTGGATGCTTTCCATGGTTGTTGGTGAAGTGAGCTTTCTCGTTTTCTCTGTGTTTGGCTAATGCATTGGCTCTGCTTCTAACATTGTTGCTTCCTCTTCAATTAGCTCTGCTTTCAATATTGTGTCCTTATTCAAGAGAGGCACACCGAAAACTTCATATCTTCCTTCTTCACCTTTTAACTGTCTTCTCTAATCATCATCTCTCAAGATCATCATCAATGGCGAGTAGATGAGAGTAGTTGTTGGTGAAGGGAGATTTCTCATTTTCTTTATGTGTGCATATGCCTTTTTGAATTAGCTCTGCTTCCAACATTGTGTCCTACAAGGACATCATTTAAAGAGCATATGCAAGGAACAACAAAACTTATGTGAAACCTAGAGGAAGACTATGAGACTTTTAAATAAACAAAACAAAACAAGTCTCTTCCTCAAATAGTTGGTTAAGAATATAGTTCAAAGATTAATTCAAACCAACCTACAAAGGTGATAAAGGAAAATAAGGCAAAATAACCACATAAACATGGGAACAACAAAGATTAATTCAAACCCTTGGGAACTCATTCTCTAACCTAGTCTACTAAGTGAGGAGGTTTTACGAACACATCAACCCTACTTCTATTTCGGGTTCACCATTCACCATTCACTCTAGTTCCTGTAATTACAAGAAAGATCCACTTCAACTAACATGGAGACCCAAAACCACCACTCTCACAAACAAGCCTTACCACTCAACCCTTTACAAAGAAAGATAATCTCAACACATGAGATTTTACATTTAATGTCAATAAAAAGAAATCCCTATAAGGATTGGATATCACAATGAAAGCTCTAATTCATATTTGAGAATGAAAGAATAAGTAAATGAAGTTGTTTCTCAAATAGAAATATTTTGATGAATGATTGGAAGAATTTAGCTTAGGAAAGTGTTTGATTTGCTTGTCTAAAACTTGTATACTAAGGCGCATCTATTGGCTTTAGCAAAGAACAAATTACAACCTTAAAAGCTTTATATAGAGTCCAAAAATTGCAAGCAAAACGAGTTGTAACGGCTATAGTTTTGCTTGACAGGGCACCTTCGGTCGACCGGACTAAGCAGCAGGTCGCCCGAAGTAGTCTAAAAGTTAAGATCAAAAGGCTTTTGTCTTGATCTTGGTAAACCGTGATAGGTGTTCCGATCGACATAAGCAAGTGCCGGTCGACCGACCTAAAGTAGGTCTTTCGAGATTTTTATACCCGTTGGAGTCTTGGAACATTCAAAAGTGACAAAGTACAAAAAGACACTTCGGTCGACCAGACATCATCAAGTCGCCTGAGAACTAGGACTCGGTCGATCGGACTTTTGTCCAAAAGTGGTTTTTTCACTTGGTCAAGTTTCTAATGTTCTCAAACTCATGCCTATTCATTTTTCAAAGATATTGAAACCATTTTAAAGATCTTAGACATTAACCAAGACTTAAATAATGTTTTGAAAAACCTTTGAAAGATTAAATCAAAGTATGAGATATGGTTTTAAAACATGCAAGAGTATGAGCTTCATCATACTATAAACTATCATTTATCAAATAAGATTAGTCACAAGAATATACATCTTGACTAATCTTCCTCTTGGTCTTCAAGTTTTCAAGATGAGGTCCTCTTTGAGCTTGGACTTGAGACTTTTGATCAACCTCTTCTTGCGATGAAGACCTTTGTAGTCTTGTCAAGTTGTAGCATTTTTGACTTCAACACTTGTTGATCTTCCTTTGATTTTGCAATATCTTCCATTAATATTGTGGATGACCTTTTGGCTTGTGCTATGGAGACATGCAAAACGAAGGCTCTTCTTGTTTGTAGAATGGCCTTTGAAATATACAAGAAGATCTTCCTTTGATTTTGCAATATCTTTCAATGGCATTGTGAATGACCTTTAAACTTGTGCCATTGAAGATTACAAAATGTAGCTTCTTCTTGTTGTAGAATGATCTTTGATGTCCACAAGAAGCTACCTTTCAATGCATGTGTGAGTTCATGATAACCTAAGAGTGAAACACAAACTCACACAAACATTAGAACTTCTCAATGTTTTGTTATCATCAAAACAAGATTGATCACATTAGCCCTTAGGGCTTACAAAGTGTAGCTTACTTGTGTGTATGATGATACCTTTGGTGTACACAATGAGCTAACTTACCATTTTCATCAATGTTGGTGTGAGTGCTAAGGATCCTATCATTAAGAACATGCTCACACAAACATTGTAACTATCAATGGTTTGTTATCATCAAAACAAGATTGACCACTTTTCCCTTAGGGCTAACAGAGATTACATTTTTTGTAATGGGTTGAGTGACAATGCTTGTTTGTGAGAGTGGTGGTTTTGGGTCCTCCAATATGTTGGAGTATATCTTTCTTGTAAACGTATGAACTAGAGTGAGTGGTGAACCCAGAATAGAAATACGGTTAATGTGTTCGTAAAAACCTCCTCAGTTAGTAGACTAGGTTCGAGAAAGAGTTCCCATGGGTGGAGGGTTGCATGTATGCATAAAATGACCATTAGTTGGCATTTCCCTTGGAAGGTTACATGAGTGTGTAAAAGACCATTAGTTGGTTTGTCCTTCCTTGTAAGCTTTCTTAAGTCAAGCTAGTGGAATTTGCCAAAATCCTTGGGTGTGTCCCAAAGTAGTGGATGTAGATCTTTATGATTGTACCACTCTACATCCTTGTGTTTGATCTTCTAACTCTATTTTTTTACTTTCAAGTGTTTACATTATACTTGTGCTTATATTCACATGAACTTGATTGTATAAGCCTTATTTGTTTATATGGAGTTTGATCAATTGCTTGCTATATCTTTCCTTGGCTTGTGCATAAGACTTGCATTTAGAGATCTTTACCGCTTTATATATCTCTTGCTAAATGCTAGTTCTCATGACTTGTGTGTTTGTTTTTACAAGCTTTGCATTTAGGAATCTTGACCTAGACAATCCTTGATCATATTCATTGTCTTGTATTCCTATGTGTTGCATTTACACACATAAGTCATCTAAGTGATAATCATTTAATTCACCTTGTAGCTTGATGAACATAATTGTTGTTAAGGTGATCACTTAGGAAAAGAATTGTGGTATAAAAGTTTAAATTATTTGAGAACCATATTCACCCTCTCTAAGGTTTTCCCCTTCGGGTATTGCAAATGCCCTTTGGGTATTTCATTTCCAACATCCAGTAATGGATACCCTTCAAAACAAATGGAGGGTGAGTTTAACCTTTTACAATTGCCTCAACAAATTAGGACTTTTGCTTCACAAAGAGTGTTAAGCTCACAAAGAGCCAATCTCTAACAAGAGATACACTTGCCTCACAAAGAGGACTTTTACTTCACTAAGAAGACTCCACTCACAAAGAGTGTTTTTCTAGTTCTCAAAAGAACTAAGCTCACTAAGTGCTAATCTCTCCAAAGAGATGCCTCTCACAAGAGATTTTTTGTCTCACCAATGAGGACTTAGAATCACTCACAAAGAGTGAAGCTCACCAAGAGCTTTTTCCTATCTCACAAAGAACTAGTTTCTCACAAAGAGAAAACTAGTCTCTTACAAAAGAGACTTTACAATTTAGCTCACTTACAAAAATCCCTCAATTGGATTGAATATACAAAAGAAGCTCTAATCACCCTTGAAAATATAAAGGATAGGCTAAGTTTAAGCTCAACTCAAAATGATGTATTTTGAATGATTTGAAGATTAAGCTCAACAAAGTGTTTGATTGCTTGTTTATGAAGTGTATAACGTATGTCCTCTAATGACTTGGTTAGCTATGAAAATTCAGCTTTAGAAGCTTTATATTGGGGCAATATACACAAGCAAAATTGGTCACAATGGGTATATTTTTTTCCTGAATTTGACAGCTTCGGTCGACCGGACTAGACAGTTGGTCGACCGATGTGCCTCCGAATTAAAGATTAAAGACCTCTGTGCTCATCTCGATTGACCGAAGTAAATCGTGGTCGTTCGACCTTAAACAAGGTCTTCCGAGATGATATAGCTGTTGGAGCTTTGAAACATTCAAAATCTAACTAAGGACAAAAAACAATCTCGATCGACCGGACACACATGTTCTTCGACCGAACTTAATCTGGTCTTTCAAGGATAAACTCTGTTCGGCCTAAAGTGATTTTTCTCAAAGGTAAAACTAGTCACAAAAATATTCCTACAAAGCATAAACTAATCTTTGTAAGACCTTCAATTCATCAAGTTCGCACTCTTATTATGGGTCATAAAAAAAACCCACCCTATTTATAGGTTGTTCACTCCCCCCCACTCACAATTATTTTTTTTGCTCTCCTTCCAAAAAATCCTCCCTCAATTTTTTTTTCTGTTCCCCTTCCTTACCGGAAAACAGCCACTGTTCATAGGAGCCACCGCCGAAACACCAACCGGAGCTCCGGTCACCGGTTTCCGGTTGCATTTTTGAACTTATTGGACTAGATCCACCACAAAATATAAATTTTAAAAATTTTGGCACAAAAAAAAAAATTCCGACAAGATTTCGGCAAAATGGACTCCGACAATTGTGGTTATTTAGAAGACATTGATTTTGAGGTAAATAATAATTATTATATTGTTCTTGTTGTGATGAAAAAAAATTTGGGTAAAAATACATGTTTAAACTGATAAAATGCGAAAAAAACAGTCCGAAACTGAAAAAACAACACCGAAAAGGGGACTGGAAAAAATGGCCTGCCTGCCGTGGACACGTCAGCAGGCGGAGAAATTTTTTTTTTTAAAAAAAAAATGGGGTATGGCGCGTGCATCTCAACACGCGATTGGGGTGTATACCGCGTGTTATTTTACACGCGGTGTCAGTGACGAAAAAATTAATTTTTTTCATTTGTTTTTCAGTGACCAAAAATACATTTTTTGGTATTAGTGACAATTTTATGTTTTGCATTTATTGTAGGTTCAGAGTTCAGACAGACCAAGTAGTGATCTAGAGGAATTTCATGATAATGAGGAAAATTGGCCTGATACGGGAGAATCTTTAGTCCCTATGAAGAATATGATTTTCAGACCAAGGATGGGTTAGTTAATTGGGTTAAACAAAAAGGGATAGAACATAAAGTGTATATTGTGATTGGTCGGTCAAGAGAGGGACAAGAATATAGTGCGCCCAAGGTGTATTTAAGATGTGAGCGTTCTGGTATATACGTTGGGGCGGCAGTTGGCAAGGGCGGTGAAGGGAGGAAAGCTAACCGAACAAGGAGGACTAAGAAGATAGATTGCCCATTCAAGATTGTAGGGAAAAAGGACTAAAATTGAGTCATGGAGATTTAAGGTTAGCCAGGGAAAACATAACCACTTCTTGGGAATCTATCAATTTGGTCATGCTGCAGCACGGAAGTTGGATGACGAGCAGAATAAGTTGGTTGAGTAGTTGACGAAGTGCAACGTTGGGGCGAACGAAATATATAACACATTGAAAATGGAAAATCCTAACTTTTATGGTGGCAAAGCTACAGTATATAATGCGAGGGCAAGAATCAGGAAACTTGATAAAAATGGCAGGACCGAATTACAAGATCTGATGTATCGTCTCACCGAAGCTAGCTATGTTGTAGAGTGTCGTCGTTATGTAAATAGCGGGAGTGACGGAATGGGTGTAGACGAATCTCAACAATATGTTGGCGACTTATTATTTGCTCATCCGGACTCCATCAGACTTGCCAGAGTTTTTCCCTACGTTATCCTTATGGACATCACTTACAAAACAAATAGGTATTCTTTTATTTAATTTATTTATGCTGTGTTGGAATTATTTATATTGTTTATGATTTTGTAGATTTACCGATTTAAATAATTGCAGATACAAAATGCCTCTACTTGCTGTAATTGGATTTACCAGGAATACGAATTCACTTGGCCCGGTACCATTAAGGCTCCCCATATCCTGAAGTTCACCTTGTCCCAAGAACGATCGACAAACAGGGTCGATCCCAACATATGCAGCAAACACACATTTGCTCGGACAATAGAAGTCAAAGGTATTTGATTAATTGCGTTGACCAAAATTTTATTCGGAATACCCTTTTCATTAATTGCCTTAGTCAGGGCCTGAACATCAACTTGAACACACTGTGCAATCTCAAGTATAATATTCTTTCTAATATGTTGAGGGTCAAAGATTGCATTACCGGAAATAGGAATATAAAGTATATAAAATACATCATGAAGTGTGATCGTCATTTCACCCCAAGGCATGTGAAATGAGTTAGTATCCGGTTGCCACCGCTCCACGAATGAACAAATAAGTGCATCATCGTGATGCGAAAACATGGTAGTACGGAGGTGTCCTAAACCGGTTCCGTATAAAATAGAGGACGCCTCTGCATCTTGGTCTAGTCTTGTCCACTCCCGGGCTACAGATTCTTTCCGGGTGGTGATTTGTACAAAATCCCGTTCTACCCCGTTCTAGATATCAACAGCTACATGACCAGAATAAGATGGAATCTCATCTGGAATCTCCGGTCTACCACTTGCTGGAGTCCTCTGCTCCCAATCTATCGTCGTTGGTTTCACCTGAGTAAGAATGGGAAAGCTCGGAGGTTGGGTACTCTGGGTAGTACTCTGTGATACATACGGTGGGTCATCATTTACACAGTCTGTAGGGGCATGACAGGAATGTCTAACTCCAGAAACAGAAGGTCTAGCAGCGGAAACAGAAGGTCTAGCTCCAGAAGCAGACGGTCTAGCTCCGGAAACTGACGGTCTAGCTCCGGAAACCGACGGTCTAGCTCTTGAAACCGACGGTTCAGCTGGGTCATCAATTGGGGTAGGCCTACTAGAAGACGATCTGCTAGACGATGGCCGAAATCTCCCAAATACTCTCTTCAATATTCCTGGACTCCTATGTGCTTCACCTTCACCTACAATGGGTTGGACGGGGGGGGGGTAGCATCAACGAAATCCTCCCCCTTCTCAGTAGAAGAATCTTCAATATAATCCTCTTCAAAACCAGAAACCCTCCCCTGTGATTGCATAGGAATATCGGAAATTGAATGAGGTGGGTGTGAGCTACTACCTGCCATCCATTGGGAAAAATTCGGCATGGGACGGGCCCAATGGGTACGGTCCCACACTCCTCTCACATAAATTAGAGAGGACCCACCTGATTGACCTGCGGGACCTACTCTGCAGGTGGGTCTTGTCTAAATTTATGTGAGAGCAGTGTGGGGCCTGACCCATTGGGTCCGCCCCATGCAAGACTTACCCCATCCATTGGTGGGGCTCGCTATATGCGGGGTAGGGTATAAGATTATAAATGGTAGAGGGAATAATACTCGCAGGGGAGTTCGTTGTCTCGCGATGCTCTCGACTCAATCTGCGGGGACCGAGTCACGAGCCCCGTCACCTACTCTACCATCACGGTCCCCTAATCGGGACCCTAACCGATCAATATCTCTTCTCCGATCTGCCATTTACAAATTCAACAACAATTTATAATTATAACTTTGACAAAATATTTTAAAAACAAAAAACAAAATAATATTTATTAAAGACATTATTTAATTAAAAATAGAAAATTAAATCAAAATATGCAATTTTAAAAAAAAAATTCGTCACTGAAAAAAAAATTAATTTAATCCACTGCGTGTAAAATCACACACGGTAGATACCCCAACCGCCTGCTGATTCACATGCGCCCGTATACATTTTTTTTTTTAAAATTTTAACTACTCACTGACGTCAGTGAGTGGTCGACTAATCGAGCATCGACACGTAAGCAAGCGCTGGACTGGTATACCGCTTGGCAAAATTACCACAATTTAGTGTATTTTCAAGCAAATTTGGTAACATTTATCATAAATAAACTTCTATTTTGGTAGATCTACATAGTTTCAAGTTAAAATTCAAATTTTTAAAAAGTAAAACTCACATTGTGTTAGTTGTGATGTTATTTTGACGTTGAGTGTAGAGACAAAGTTGACGAGGACGACGTTTGCAACCTGTTGAAGTTAAAAAAAAATTCGGCGACGGCGGCAGAAATTTTAAGAGGGAGAGATTGTTGGGAGCATTTATGAGGCTAGGAGAAACAAGAGAGAGGGATAAAAAAAAATATGGGGCATAGGGGTGGAAAAATTCGATATAGACTCGGCTCTAGAGTGGGGGACATAGACATCACTTGGTTAACAATCAACCACATCCCTCTTTTGATTAAAAAACAATAAAAACGCCTCAAACAATGCACTAAAAGGGAGAATATTTTTATTATTTTAATCAAAACTTTGATGTGATTGAATGTGGACTAAGTTAGTTTACATGTCCCACTTAGTAAATCTGATCTACTGACAAAATTGATCTAGGGGGTGTTAACAACCAAATAGGGGGTGCCCCTATAGTGGGCTGCTTATTGAACTCTTCTTTTTTGGCTGTTCCGACTTCCGAGGTATTATTATATTCAAACAAAAAACAATTACCCTAAAGAAACAATCAGCTTGGGGTTATTCAAAGCCCTTCTTCATTCACCATCTTCTCCCTTACAGGAAACTTGAGCTTCCATTCTATTACATCGACGAAAACGGAGTTCGTAGCCAAACTCAAGAGCATCTCAAGTCTTCGATCAAGAGGAGACGCTGATTTCTCTTTGGAAAATTGACTCGAATCGGTGAAGAATCTATTGAATTTGTTAGAATCAACCATATCCTTAAACCTACTGTCCTTCTTCGGACGACTTCTTATCATCTCCCAATTTCCGACACAAAGGCATGTACTTTTAGTTTGAACCAGTTGAATGTTCGAAAAATTGCCCTAATTTATTTGTAGAAATATTATTGTGTCCTAATTAGTCTACACTAGCCCTAATTAGTGTATGAATTATTATTTTATTTTAATTAAATCCTTCGATTTTTTTGGATTTTTTTTTCAGGATAGGTTATTGAGTTCAGAATTACATTATTTATTTATTTCTGATACAAAGGAATTAACAGAATCTGGTAAAAGGTCTCTAAATCATGGGAAGACACGAGAGTAGCCGAAGCAAGAGGGAAATATCCTCTTCAAAATCTAGTCGTAGACATAGGAATGATGGTGATACAGCAATAGAATCTGAATCTGAGCCTACCACTGCTTCACCTTCAGCTTCTGATTCTTCTGAGAGCCGTTATGTGACTCCAAGGCGGCGTAGGAGTCGAAGCAAGAACCGCAGTCGACGCCTCCATTTGCGAGATTCTGATGATCAGAGCAGCGATGATGATGATGATGATCGCCAGAAGAAGAGTAAAAAGAGGAGGAAAATCACTGAGGAAGATATTGCTGAATATATGACCAAGAAAGCTCAAAAGAAGGTAAACCCTTTGTTTTTTTTTTTTTTTATCATCTTTTTGCTTGTTTATTCTTTTTTCATATGCACTTAATTATCAGTTATCCCTTTCCTTTCTTAAGGCAGCAAAAGTTGCGAAAAAGTTGAACTCGCCGATGGTCTCGGGATATGCTAATGATTCAAATCCATTTGGGGATTCTAATCTCAATGAAAAGTTAGTACTATTGTTTTTGTATATTCATAATTTTATTTTCAGGTATTAGTATTGTTATTTCTGAAGTTCTCTGCTATTTATTGGCAAACTAAAATAGAACAAGAATGATGCACTTGAAACAGAAAAGCGGCCAGGGGAATATTTTTTAATTTGCAGATCTTGGTTTTTCTGATTTTAGGAGCCTCATATGTATTAATGGATAGGTTAGAAGCTACAAATATTGGCTTTGAGTTAGAAACTACACGTGAATTGGGGTTGGATGAGAGCAGCTGCTAATCCCTTAGGTCCACATGTTATATTTTTCAAACTTTTTCCTGTGATAAAGTGAAAATTTGAAATAAAATATAAGCCTGCAAACAGTAAAGAGGATT
Organism: Vinca minor; assembly: GCA_026122235.1. Taxonomy (NCBI): domain Eukaryota; kingdom Viridiplantae; phylum Streptophyta; class Magnoliopsida; order Gentianales; family Apocynaceae; genus Vinca; species Vinca minor. The sequence continues at coordinate 764,411 of JAOCZM010000280.1, read as the reverse complement.
TTCTCATGTGCCTAATACATGGTTAATAACCGTTAACGAAATGGGGGCTTGTATCTTTTTTGCAAGTTACAGACAATGCATCGTTTGATTGGTGGTTTTAAGGGGATGATAGAAGTGAAATTGTTTTAAGAGGATGATGAAAACTGCTTAATTTCCTATTATATTTCTTGGCTATGTGATACTTTTTAAATCAGCTTTTCCTGAACACATGCTAAAGTAAAATTGTGACTTGCAGGTTTGTGTGGCGAAAGAAGATAGAGTGCGATATTTCTCATGGCGTGTCTCTCGATGCATTCTCCTTAAAAGCAGAAAAAAAGAGGCAGAGAGAAAGAATGGTAACAGTCTGCTTATATGCATGTTTATGATTCATACGCTCGAGTATCTATGCAGCAGCCAGTTCCCGAAAGTGCTGGTGCTTTCATTAATTTTTCTGATGCTTTTGACTTTGCCAAGCTCTGAGTTTATTTAATGTTATTTTATTATGTTATGTATCACGAGTTTACCTTAGTAACTTCAGTTACTTTCTTTTGGTAGCGCATGGCCTTCTGCCTTTACCTATGTTAACTGGTAGTCCAACTCATGGGATGTTTGCCCCTACGCAGCATAAATCCTTGCATTTCAATTGCTTCTTGCTTAAAAAAAATTATTTAACAACCAGTTTCTGCTATGATCTCATCAATGACAGCTGTATTATTAGTAAACCCTAGTAGATTCGTTCGTAAGTTATTGCAAAGAGTTTAGGGTTATGACAAGTAGTAGATGTCAAAAATCATGCTGAAAGGGTTGTTCACAAGCAGTGAAGGAATAGTTGCCCTTTTTTTCCCTTATCTTTTTTAGATTAATATTTCTATAAGAGATTTTTAAGTGCTAGTAATGGATATAGCTGTTCTTTATGTGTGGATGGGTTGAAATCACCGTGATTTCTGATTTTAGTGGAAATCAATAAGTGAAAGATGAGAAGAAAAATCTGCAATTCTGTAGGAGAGATGATATTTGTTCTAATTTCAAGTCTAATTTTGATACTTTAATTGCTTATTTGTGTCTGTAAATTGTGTTTTTTGTGGGACTGAAAATATGTTAATTTTCTGTGTATTTTTTTTAAATTACTGCAGGCAGAGGTAGAAAAAGTGAAGAAAAGAAGAGAAGAAAGGGCTATTGAGAAAGCACAACATGAGGAAGAAATGGTAGTTTTTTATGCTTTTGATGTTTGGGTATCTTTTGCTATGATCGCACATGTAATTTATTAATGAAGTGTGATATGCATTGTTTTTCAGGCATTGCTGGCTAGGGAGCAGGCTCGAGCTGAGTTCCAGGATTGGGAGAGGAAAGAAGAAGAGGTATATATATATATCTTCAAAATTTTCAAATCTCCCCTGTCTAGGGGAAATTCCAAGGTAGAGCCGCCCTTGTGGGATTGGCCCCACAGTCCTCTCACATGAGTTGTTGTGGGGCCAGTTGCACAAGGGCGACTCCATGCCCGAGTGACCTCTGTCTAGGCTGGCCTTTTGCAATTGTACAAGTTGCTAACTTGTTTTATCTACAGTTTCATTTTGAGCAAAGCAAGGTTAGGTCAGAGATTCGGCTGCGTGAAGGTCGTGTGAAGCCAATTGATATACTTACCAAGCATCTTGATCCTTCAGATGACTTGGATATTGAAATAAATGAACCGTACATGGTGTTTAAGGTAAATATGCATAATGCTTACTCTCCCTGTATTTTATCTTCTATTTGACTCTCTGGATACTAGTAGATTCATAAATTGTAAGAGAATCCCTGATATTATCCGCGATGGAACACTCCTTGAGAATACATCTTTGGGCTGCTTACTATTAACTTTGACAAATGAAGCATCCTTTTGAGCATTGTATTACATGATGATGTAGGGTTTGAGTGTCAAAGAAATGGAAGAACTTCAGGAAGACATCAAAATGCATCTGGACATGGACAGAGCTACACCAACACACATTCAGTATTGGGAGGTGGAATATTTTTTCTTTGATTACTTGATACTCTAATTGTCAAAATTGTGGGATCTTCCTTTTCTTTTCTGGGATTATTTGCTATAACTTTGAAAATGACCTCCGAATCATTTGAAAGCTTATTATAGATGATGAAACTATGGCTACTTGTCCTCACAAAGTTATGTCTAATATATGTAAAGTAAGCAAATGTTATTCTGTACTCAAATTTGAAAAAGTTGGAAACTTTACACTTATTTTTTTATTTGTTCTTATTCAAGATTATATCCTTGGTCATGTGGCTTTGTCAGATCTAACTCGGAAACGTTGTGGGTTTTTCCCCGCTCTTCTTTTTGTAAATGTGTGTACTATACTACTATTCATTAGGTTCATTTGTTTGCTAGCTTGGCCCATGATCATCCAGGTGGATGAGCAAATCTATCCCAAATGTTAAGTTGATATTGTTTCCAGTTGAGGATGGAATTGCTTTCAAGTAAATGGTTCAATTGTCACAGTATCCCTTTTGCACCCTGTGTTTGATATCCTGTTGTTAAGTATTTACATCCCGTGTTTGATATCCCGGTCTTAAGTATTTACATTTGACAATCTTATGTCACTCGGGACATAGATGAACTCCAGTGGTTTCTTTAGGGTGCCTGTAACTCTAGACTGATGAGACCTGCTTGAGCTTATGTTTAAATATTTACAATTACGTTGTGATAGAATTTCATGTTAGTAAATTCTAAACAATGTGCATGCACAGGCACTCTTGGTGGTTTGCAGTTGGGAGCTTGCTGAAGCTAGGAAAAAGGATGCACTAGATCGAGCTAGAGTACGTGGAAAGCAACTACCTCCAGAGTTACTTGCTGAAGAAAGGGGGATGCATTCGAGTATCGAAGCTGAGGTCAAGAAGCATCTACAGGAAAAAACGTATGATCAACTGGAAGCTCTACAGTCTCAGATTGAGTCACAGATGCAATCTGGTACTGCCAAGGTGGTTGAATACTGGGAAGCTCTTCTTAAACGGCTCCCTATTTTCAAGGCCAAGGTAAAGATTAATTTTGACAATACAACTTGCTTTTGAATCTGGGCATCATCATCCCAACTAACCTTGTTCAATGGTAGGCCTCTCTCAAGGAAATCCATGCGAAAACGCTGCGCAAACATTTGCAACGCCTTCAAAAACCGCTAGAGCTTGAAGATGCCGAGAAGGAATGGAGTCCAGAGCCTGATATAGAAGATTCTGATCATGATAGGAAAGGTATAGAAAAATGTTCTGCCTGGATTTTTTATTTTTTATTTCATCTTGTTTAGATGGTTAACATCTGCTTATTTGTAGATGCCCGTGATTTCTCTCCAGAACCCATATTGCAAGAAGAGACTGAAGAAGCGGATGAAGATGCTGGATCATATTCACCAGAACTGTTTAATGGTGATGAAAATAAAGAAGCAATCGATCCCGAAGAGGACAAGGCTATACTGGTAACTTTGAGCAGCTTTTCTGTTTCTTTTGTAGAATAGTCAGATGAGTAAAAATTGCATGAACAAATAATCTATATATGTTTGCATGTTAACTTATAATGTAGGATAAGAAGCGTCTAGCTGTTATAGAAGAACGCCGTCTCCAAGAGATGGCTTCAAGATCAGCTCCTCATGAAGATAACTTTGAGAAGAAGGCTTTCAAAGCAATGGGAGCCATGGAGGAAGGTGATGCAAAATTTGGCTCAAATGATGAAATAAATCTTGATTCACAGGTATCCATCCCTATTTTGCTGTTTTTGGATTCTGGCTTAGTTATTGACCCTCTTCCCTATAGTTGCAAGTTCTCTGTCCAAATTTTCTTTCTACCTGTTTAAAAAACATTGCTGTGGGTGCAGGTTTACTGGTGGCATGATAAATACCGCCCAAGAAAGCCCAAGTATTTCAATCGTGTTCACACTGGTTATGAGTGGAACAAATACAATCAAACTCACTATGACCATGACAACCCACCACCGAAAATTGTGCAAGGCTATAAATTTAACATTTTCTACCCGGATCTTGTTGACAAATCAACAGCTCCTACTTATACTATTGAGAGGGACGGCGATAGTGCAGAGACTTGCATTATAAAGTTCCATGCTGGACCCCCTTATGAGGACATAGTAAGTTATCATCTTAATTCCCCGAACCAATAATTTTCGTGAAAACTGTCCAAAAAAAAAAAAAACCTAACTAGTTTCTTGTTGAACAGGCATTCCGAATTGTTAACAAAGAGTGGGAATACTCACACAAGAAAGGGTTCAAGTGCACATTTGAACGTGGAATACTTCATTTGTACTTCAACATCAAACGCTATCGATACCGACGGTGATCATTGCAACCAGGAATTCATGGTTCTAAGAGAAAACATGTCGGAGAAGATTGCCAAAGATTTGTTGGTTTGTTCTGTAGTTTTGGCCTAAACAACTTTCAACTAATATTTCTGTCGGCAAATTTCGTCTTGTAGCATGAAAACTCGCTGCAAACGGTCCCGAGTCCATGACGGTCTACATTTGGCATGTTCTTTATTAATTTGCGTGCACACACAAAGTTGGGCTGAATTGCAGGATTAACTTGAATACTGTGAGGGAAAAGAGTATATTTTGGTCAACAAAAAATAGGTAAGATTTATGTACAATATATGTTAGGGAAATCAGATTTTGGTGGTGTTATGTTGTTAACAGGTTTTGTTACTTTTTGACATATCAATACTCGGGAAAGAGAATCCACAGACATGTTTTCTTTAATCATTTTCTGACGTTCTGCCTCTATGCTGATTAGTACTATGTGCTTTGATGATGTTAATTTTCAACGCTCTAAGTTACTACATAACATGGTGAAATCTTTGTTGTCTTCAATACTACCCCCATTCCTAAATATAAAACTTTCATTACATGTTGCGTAAAATAAGAAAAATTAAGATGTTTTTGTAATTAAAATATCAATATGACTTTTTTAAATAGAATTAGTAGTATACAAGTCTTATTTAATAGAGTGATATTGGTATTTTAATTATAAAAATATTTTAAAATTTGCTTTTTTAATTTTCGTAATATATAATGAAAGTATTATATTTAGGAATGGAGGGAGTATGTATAAACTTTTCTGTAATTTTTAAGAAAACCTTACAGGTGGTGATAATTTTGTGAAAAATATCTTTAAATTTTGTAAAAAGTCAAAACATTTTAAAAAGGGAGAATTTGGTTAAAAGCTTTGTAATTAAAACGGGTAGAATAGTTTTTTTTTGGATGGAGAGACATAACCCATGATGTCTCCATAGGATATTATAAACTAACTTTTTCAAGGTTTTAAATTGTAATAACCCCCATGATTACCTTTTTTCTTGTTTGTTCGCTGGCATCTAGGTATTTGGTTTAACTAATTCAGTTAAAATTCAGTCAACAACAAAATTCTTGTAAACACGTAACATATTATCGTTTTTGGGTTTCGCCTTAGACTAGCTCAGAAATTGCATTAATGGGCCAACGATGACACCCAAAAAATTGGGTGAAACTTTTTTAGCAAGAACGGATTTTCCAAATTCATCCCGGGCTGACGTGGCTAGACATGCTAATTGGAGGCGGATTTGCCCAAATCCATCTTGAAATCTAGCAAATTTGCAATGTTTTGTCAAATCTCAATAATTTTGAATAATTCAATCCTCATTTGAGGACGGATTTCACAAAACCTTCTTCAACTCAGACCATTTTTCATTGTATTGTCAAATCTCAATAAATTTGAAAAATTCTATCTGGATTTTCCCCCTAAAAATCCAAAATAATATATCCAAATACTCTAATAAAATTTATCCACACACTTCCGATAAATAAACTCCTCACACTCCACATTTTATATCTTCTTGAAAATTTGTATTCTCCCACTTGAAACCAATATTACACAAGTGGCTAACTCACTAAGAGTTTACACAACAACCACCTCACAAGCTCACAAAGAGCTTCTAACTCACAAAGAGAGTACATGGAAAGACTCAACCAAACTAATCACACTTTATGTGATGGATAAATACAAATTTATAGTTCAATCTTTCTAAGCTCAAATGATAAGAATCACACTTGTTTTTCAAATGAAAGTGTATTGAATGCTTGTTTGAAAGTGTAGAACTTAATGGTGCTTATATAGAGTTCAAAATCGAAGTGCATTTAATGCTTCAAATGCTCAGTATCAGTCCAGTGATTAGATAGCTCGGTCGACCGACACGGCTGTCAGGTCGTCTGAGGCTCGTCTGGACAGAATTAGCTGGTCTAGTAGAAATATCCAGTCGACCTTAAAGGGACCTCGGTCGTCCGACCTACAACATAGGTTGACCTTACTACTAGCAGTTGGAGTTCAAGAACATTCAAAAGTGACTAAGTGTAACTTCACAATTCGGTCAACCGTGTTAGTAGTGCCCTAGGACCATTAGCACATGTTGTGCGTTTTGTTATCTTTTTGAGCAAGTAATTGAATAGTTAATTTTGCTTTTGATTATCAAATGTGTGATTTGATAGTAAAACTCATTAGCTTATGTAATTACTATTCTAGAAGTCCCTAGTTTTATGTAATGCTTAATTACTATGAAATAAAACTAGTATGATTGTTGATTGATGATCTTGTTTTACTCGATCATGTGTAATGGATACAAATCACATCATAGATGCAATATATAGGGGATACATTGTATTGGGACGTGATCCAGTCGAGAAGTAATACTTCATGGTCTTAAGTCATAAGTATTACTTCCTCAATACTATTTTAGAATCCTTAGACCTTATGTCTTCATTGATTCTAGTATGAATGGAGCCACGTTTTGACTCAGTCGGGACGTTACTTGTAGCAGAGTAATCAATACGATCGATGATCGGACGTAGTGTCCTATCATAGCTTGAATGTGAGAGACATTGTAAGGAATTTGTCCTCTCTATTATTAGAGAGAGATATCCATAGGGCCCCTCGATAGGGAAAGACTGTTTAAATGCATGGCCGTGCTTTCAAATGTGTTTGATAAAGTGGTTATCAAATGCTATTTGTCAAAGCAGATCTACACGGAGATCGAGCATAAATATAATTAAGCTTAATAAGGGTGACGACCACCATGCCTTATGCTTAATTAGGATATCGCGAGACAAAGGGATTAAATAGTGGATTGATATTAGGTTCCGTTGTATATTCATTCACTTTGGGTAGTCACAATGTCCCTGCTAGGGACCGCTTGTGATTTATGGACTCACACTACTACTAAGTGTGTTTTCATTGCCATTGTGAGATGAACTCGCAGGGGTCACACGCATAGACGAGCTAACGAGCTTTATGTCCAGCATTCAATGAATCTAGAATGTGTCTAGGTTCATTAGTATTCGACATTTGTCTTTCCGGAAATAATAAAGTGTTTATTATTCGAATTAGAGATAGGGGCAATTTTGGTATTTTACCTATAGCTGGGATTACGTGGGAGTTATTATCCGATAAGGACTCCCACTACCCGCAGAAGTCTAAGGGACGTGGGAGTTGAGGACTCCCATTGCCGAGAAGGAGTTGAGGACGTGAGAGTTAGTTACGGGAACAAACTCTCACACCCTATATAATAAACTCTTGGCGAAACCCTAGACCTCAATTCTTTTAGCCGAAATTAACCAAGAAACCCGAAATCGATTTCGGTTTGACCCTCTCCCTTTTCTCTCTAATTCCCGAAAAAGCAGAAAAGACGAAGAGCTAGCAATCGCTGCCCGTTTAAAGTCAGCGTGGATACCGGTAGAGGGACTTTCCATGAGGGAGATCAATTGGTGTCGATTAGCATCCAAGAAACGCCATCCTCCATTCAAGAAGCGACTTCTTGAATCCGTAAAATGTAAGTTTTTACCGCTATTTTCGATTCGTTTCATATGAGCGGATCCTTCAGGGGAGGATCCATGGGTGTTTGGAACGAGTTTCCGCCCATGAATCCCTTCAAACCGACCTTCAGTAGGTCATCCGAGCTTTGAGGCTCGGTCGACTAAGTGAAGGTCTAAAGTTGATTCTCCACTGTCTCTATTGTTCTCGAAATCATGCCAAAACAATTTGTGCTACTAGAAAGATTTTGAACAAACTTTTCAAACACATTTTGTCTTATGTTGATTGAAGGATCAAAATGATAGTTTTCAAAACATAAGACATTCCATTTTAGAAAACGTTTTAAGTGCAAGTATGTCAAGTGTGAACAAAATTAACTGAACTTAGATCCTAGGATTTACAAGATATATAAATGCTAATCTACCCTAGTATACATAAGTCTTCAAAGCTTCTTCATATGTTGGGATATCTTGAATGTGTATGACATTGACTATGTGGATTTAGCTTGAAGATTTTAGAGCTTCCAATAGATCTATCACATTAACAAATAACGTTAGATCATCAGCAATTGTTTGTCGCTTCTCAAAATAGAGAAACTAGCCCTTAGGACTTACATCTTACAATCATCTTAAAGACATTGTTTCAAGATATCAAGCTCGGGAATTTGTATGTTAGACTCGATTTGAGGATTTGGGATGGCGGTGGAAAAATTCCACTCTCGAGTAAACCCAGCAGGGGCATGACAAACATAAAAGAATGATTGTTTCCAGCCATTGAAAGATGATGAGCCATTGGAAATTAATTTCTTTTCCCGTTGAAGTTTTATGCTTATGCACAAATCAACCTAAACCTTTCTTTAAGACTTATGGGGAATTTTTCTTTACCTTTTCCACGAGGACTACCTAAAAGTTTCTAGGTTGGTAGGAACCCCGAACACATGGTACATTGTATAAAACAGGTAATAAATCTCGTCAGATTTGGACTCACTTGCTTGAGGTTTATGCTAAAGAAGGAACTTAATTCAAGGAACAGTTTGTGTGGGGGATTTGTCATTTCTCCCCTGAGTTGTTCTGTATAGATCATTCCGCAACCCTATGAAGGAGAACAACCTCTTTGATTAGGTTTAGGCAACACATATGAGTATTGGGTAGGGATAGACATGTTGTCCCAGAGTTTCTTTAGCATAGATTCATTTAAAAGTGGTGCTATACCTAACGCCTAATACTCTTCGATTTTCCGGAATTATACACTTCGCCGGAGAAGTAAAAAGTAACTCCTATGCGGTTATTTATTACCCATATGGACGTTACACATTGGCGGAAGACGAAGTGGTTCGTTTCTTCGAAGTTATAAGACAAGTGTTTCATAAAGGAAGAATCTAGGTATTTCCTAAATGTTATGGAAGACACCGAGGTTGGTGAAAATAATCCCTGGGTGGGATATCAGTTCCCGAACATGCTTGGCGATATCTCCCGAACATTGACTTCAAATTTCTAGTGGAAGGAGCCCGAAAGTTATATCTACATGACCTGACAGCTATCTCCCAGGACAATTAGTTGTCTATACACTTAATACTTTGTGAATATTTCATATTAAGCATGCCCATGTTGGGTTATGGCATTCTGACACATTATTCCTGAGATCAATACGCCCGGGATAGATTTACCCGAGGAAGTTGTCAAGCACAGGTTATGCAAGTCTATTGAACATTTTCCTGAAGTTCAAGTCCTTCCGAATTCTTGATCTTGTGTTTATACTGATACTGGTTCAAAACACCAGCTTCAAGCATATTCACTGAAAGTCTAGGGGACTTATGATGGGTTCCGACCCGAGATTCAAATTGGGGCCTCGAGCTGCTCCTAGCCTGGGTCGACCCACATCTTTATATATTAACATGTGCGAATAAGCATGTCCAGTTTATGTCAACTATTAAAGCGATCGAATCCTCATGGGACTACGTTCCCTAAACATTTTCTAAATCAAAAGACTTATGATAAGTCTAGTTGTAATAAAATTGGCAACTACTATACTCTTGCGATTTTATTTACTATAAATATCAGGTATCTTTTACTGCTTTGAAGATTATGATTACTTGTCTTTTGGACATTAAGCTTTCCATTTTTTTTTTTAATCTCTTAATCTCTCAAAGCTAACTTAAGCATCGGAAAATTGTTCCACATCATTTTGATCGTCTTTGTCCTATAGGTTAATTCTTTCTTCCGCAAGGTGTCTTAACTTATTGTGAGGGCGAAGTTCAGAGATCTGAGCCAATTTTTTCAAAATGCATCAATTAAGAAAAAATAATTATCTTTTGAATATTAAAATAGTTATTTTCTGAAAGTAACCATTTTTTTCTCAACCATTAAATTATTCTATTTGATGGCTAAAATATAATCTGCACTACATATATATATATATATATATATATATATATATATATATATATATATATATAGAGAGAGAGAGAGAGAGAGAGAGAGAGAGAAAATCGGTCTCCGCAACTTACCGAGGTTGCGCATTCTAGCTAAGAGGCCATTCTTTTACATAAGGGAAGCCCTAATAAATTTGGGTTGTAACCCCATTTGACAAAGAGAAATAAAGCCCGAGTGAGCAAGAATCCAAATCATAACTTCATCTCGAGTTGCTTTTGCAGAATGATTTCATCATATTCATCAGTACACCCTTTCCCATTCACTGGAGTGTTCTAGCAATGGAAATGGCGTTAGCGACTTAGGGCATTCTCGCTCAAGATAAAGGTGATGTCCGAATAGTTGTAGAAGAAACAAATTCCCTTCTCATGAAAAAATTAGTATAATCAAACCTTCTATTTTGTTTAATACTAGAATGAAATAGATAGAAAAAAGAAGTCAAAATATGACCCCCTTTCCTTTGCAAAATTCGATCTCCAACTTCCGATTCAATCACCAAATTTAGCCAATTTCTATGTACAATTATAGAGCCACCACAAAGAAAAGATAGTATAATCACTTGCAATTCCATAAGCAAGGGCTTGAGTTGGGATTCTTTAACCCATGAATTTAGCTCAGTTCAATTCAACAATCCCATTATCCAAAAGGTACTTCTACAACTAAAATAACCCACAAATGCTAAGAAAGCGTTGAATTTCTTCCATTGATCAGCTAAACAAATGCATTTCCAACACGAGGTTTTGTACTTATTGCATTACAATTCACATATTGGTTAAAGCCAAGCTTGTAAAGGATGCTAAGGCATTGCTTGAATCTATTTTGAAAAACCTTGTTAATGGTTTTCTACTGCTTAATATTCTTTGGTCATTGCTTGATAGTTACGTAATTGCGGATTCGGTCCCTTTTGTTTTTGATTTGTTTATGCAAACTTATAGTCACACCCCGTAACCAGGGTCGATGACATGGCAGTGTCTCATTGGTTAATGAAACACCAAAGCCGACAAACAGAGTTACTAAAAAGAAATTCAATTATGAAATAATCTGAAATAAGAGTTTAACAGCGGAAACTAATTATTACAAATGAAATTGTTTAAAGAAAATAATAAAGAAGTAAACTAAATTCTTTAATTGAAACCGGTTATGAATCACTCTTCATAATCCCCATCCCAGATGCCATCATCTTCGTAGTGTTGCTCGTCCCCTAAATCATCTGCACAGTAAAAGTGGATGGACTGAGCTACGGTGCTCAGTAGGGACCAATAAAAAGAACGAACAAGTATGAAACAACAAATAAGCTAAGTAGCCATATTCGTCGCATCTAAACGCTTACATAACCGAGTGCACCACAAGCACCACGCATTACTCATATACTACACTCGATTACAACACCGTTTAAACACTAAGAACATCACTACCGCTATGACACGACTTCCCACCATTCGAGCTCAGGTATCTATTCACGACTCTACGACAATAATTGCAACGACCCTAGTTATAGTCCAAACTAGGAGGGCTCAAATAGTTCATCACACGGGTTCAGTTTCACTCCCTGAACTACGGATTCACATTTTAAGGACTCATTCTACATTGTATCATCATCCAAAACCTTGGACTCCACAAAACCGTTGCAATCCCAATAATAGTCCACATCAGGGTAAAGCTCACGTAGGAAGACCCTCGCGATCCGCACCAAGGACATCCGCAGGACCACCCTCGAAATTTTCCCATAATCATATCGCAGGACCCTCAGAATCCGCACAAAGAGCACCCGCAGGATTCTTCGGTATCCGCACACATTCACATCGCAAGACCCTCGGAATCCGCACCAAGAGCACCTGCAGGACCACCCTCGAAATCTTGCGAATCGAACGAGTCCTGTCATTGAGTAGATCCTAGACACGAGCTCAAAATAGGGCGACGACTCGGTCGACCAAAACCAAATAGGACTAAAGACGACAGGACCAAACAGGACGACTCAAAGTATGAACCAAGTAAGACGATCAAAACGATATCCAATTAGACAAGTTCGTAAAATAGCCAAACACGATCCACATTACACGAATAACACTTAACAATAACGAATTATGTAATTTCAAGTATATTAACGCCGTAATTCAATTTACGATTTAGATATAATGAATTTAAATCATGCTCAAAACAGTTTATACAATATTGAAAGCAATAAACACAATTCGTGCAATTATTTTGTAATTGAATAGTTTATTCGCTTTTACTGTGCAGTATTTAATGCGAGAAATAAATAATGTAGAGGTCCCTACCTCATCAAAAACAATTAAAAATACTCAAACCCGAAATCAGAAATTTTCCAAAAATCTGCCCCGCTCCCGGTGCGATATCTTTCCGCTCCGAACTCCAAATCGACTCCCGTCTGCGCTCACTCGTAGCTATCACGAACGTCGTCGTTTCGATATATTGTGCGTCGAAAACGGTGAAGAAACACTTACTCGGTGACCTCTCAAAATTCTGCCCAGAAATTAAGAACTCACAAAAATTCTCCTGTGACTCATGTCACCTACTGTCCGCTGCTACTCTTTCTCCCTCGGCGCGGCTGCTTGCTACTCTCTTTTGATTTTAATTCCCCGATTCCCCAGAACCCTATTTCTACCTTTATTCTTTTTAATTTCTATCATATATTAAAATCCCTCCCCCCAAATCTCTAGTTCTCCTATATATATATATATATATATATATATATATATATATATATATATATATATATATATACACACTCCACGATTCCCCTGTACCCACGAAGCACCTGCATTTACTATTCATTTATTAGGTTTAAATTCCCAATCCACGTTCCCCATATTGTTTGCCCACTCACCTTCCTCTTCTCATCCCACGAAACTGATGTTTCATTTTTTCCTTTTTATATTAATTCATTTAATTCCTATTCCAATCAATCATCTAAGTGAATCACAATTTAAGTCCCTTAATTATAATACGTGAGCGAAACGCCCCTCAATAAAACGTAAATATAAAAAAAAACTCGTAACATGTTATAAAAATAAATAGACACGTAAACACATAATGACATGAAATAAAATATGCCTACGCAATAAATCACACAAAATGAATTACACGTGCATGAAAAGTTGATCTCTATAAGGAGACTCTTGGACTGTTTTTAGATGAGCTTCGTAGGCTGCCCAGATTTTAAGATTGTGATTGCTCGGGGTTGTTGGTGGTGGGGGTGATAGAAGGAAGAAGGAAGAAGGAAGAAGGAAGAGGGTGTGGTGTGGTGTCGGTGGACGGAGGGGGTGGGGGTGAGAAAGAAGAAAAGGGTTTAGTGATTTGGGTTTTGTGACGGGTTGCCCCGGATCCTCTAAAAAATTTGGTCAAAATTACCCTTAATTCAGATCGCAAATGCACGGCACGTGACTCCATTTTGGCAGGAATATTGACCGGATTCACTAATTGGACACTTATAGTTGCTTGTCAAAAGATGGGGCTATTTATAGCCTAATAAAAAGACGACGACATTAATGGTGGCCCGTAAATAGATATATTTTACAAATAGCTAATTTATCTTTTCTAAGAGAAAACTACTATTTCTAACATATATCTATTTACGTCTCACGATTAATAGTCCTTTTTTTATTAGGCTATTTATAACCTCATCTTTTTACAGGCCACTATAAATGTCCAATTAGTGAATCCGGTTAGTATCCCGGCCAAAATAGAATCACGTGTCATGCACATGCGATTTGAATGAATGGTAATTTTGTCCGAAATTAAATATATCCAAAACCATAACCTGAATACAAAAACCACCCGAATTCCCACCTTTCTGATCATCACCACCACCACCACCACTAGACCGACAAAACGAGAAGACTCTCCTGCGAGAAATCCTCACCGCCGCCACTCCACCACTCCAGGAATTTCTCCTGCGAGAAATCCTCACCGCCGCCGCTCCACCACTCTTAACCACCACATCAAAATCCAGAAAAGAAAGTGAACCCCTTCTTCCCTCTTCTCTTCCCTACCCCCATCTTCATCATCATCCGCCATCCTCCACCGCTCTAGGAATTTCTCCTGCGAGAAATCCTCACCGCCGCCGCTTCGCCACTCTCAATCACCGCATCAAAATCCACAAAAGAAAGTGAACCCATTCCTCCCTTTGCTCTTCCCTACCCCAATTTCCATCCCAACAAACCCCTTACCTTTGTCACCCTTAACCACCACATCAAATTCCACAAAAGTGTTGATTGCTCGGGGTTGGTGGTCGTGGGGGTGAGAGAGATGAAGAAGGAAGAGGGAGTAGGGAGTGGGTGTGGTGTCGGTGGACTGGAGGAGTGGGGGTGAGAAAGAAGAAATGGGTTTAGTGATTTGGGTTTTGTGACGGGTTGCCCCGGGATTCGCTCAAACTTTTGGACAAATTTACCCTTAATTCGGATCGCATGTGCACGGCACGTGACTCCATTTTTAGCTGGAATATTGACCGATTCACTAATTGGACACTTATAGTGGCCTGTCAAAAGATGGGCTATTTATAGCCTAATGAAAAGATAAAGACATATATGTTACAAATAGCTAATTTCTCTATTTTCTAAACTAATGAAGTGTTGTTTTGTCCGTAACTGATATTTAACTAAAAGTGAATTACATAAATTATAATTTGATCACTAATCTCCTTAATTAATAGTAAGTTAACATTTTATTTTGAGAATTCACCACAAATAATATTAATATTTTCATTTGAGCATAACTTATTCCCGTGGAGGTAGAATGGTCGCACCATGTTGTTAGCCATACTAAATTTGGAAGGTCCCAAAGTAGAAATGTTGACAAATTAATAATTTTAAGAGATTTGGTGTGCGAAAATTCTTATTTTTTTATTTTTCCAAATTTCTTTTGGAGAAAATCGCCCCAATCGTCCCCCATCTATTTTAGTTTAAGGTCAATAGTCATAGTTTGCTTTTTCGGCATAAAGAACTCTCAAACTATTTACGGGCAGCCTGTAAAGTTTTTTCTGTCAAAATTAAAGGAAATCTGTCAAATTTAGACAAGTGAAGTGCACATGCTCAAAGATAAATTAATAGCCAATTTGGTCATCAAAGTAATTGCGCTTGGCCAGTTTTATCCTTTTTAACAAAGTTTATCTTTTTTTGTCCCCAAAGAAATTACCGACGACCATATTCATCCTTCCTTCAAAAATTTTGGTAAAATCCGTTAAAATCAGTGACGTAGCTTGACGGTGGAGAAGTTGTCTCTCTCCTCCAGGGGCATTTTCGGAAAAACATTATATCTCTCATTCCCTCCCCTTCCAACCGTCATTTTCTCTCTAAATTAACTCCAATCTCCCATCAAATCCTTTTTCAATGAACTTCAGGTGCTGGATGATTCTACTTTCTTCTTTTTTAACGGCATATTTGTTGTTGAAATATTCTGAGTAATCTCCGAATTTATTTATTCTTGTTTATTGATTTTTAAAATTTTATATATATATATATATTTTTTTTATGTGTAGAATCTGAAAGCAGAATTAGGTTTGGATTCGATTGAATGTTTGGAGGAAGAAGATATCTCGTGAGTATTTTGTATGAGTTTTCTTAAATTATGAGTTGGTATTAAGAGAGTTGTTTAATTGAATTCATGGATTTATAGGGTTGATGAACTAAAAATACTTACAGAGGAGGAATTAGTGGAGAGGTTTTTTGAAGAAGCATTTAAGGATGGGGAGCTGATGGGAAATGATTTCCATGTTCCAGTAGAGCGATCGAATGTTGCCGGTTTCGGTTGTTCCTCCATCATTTTCAATAGTTGTGCATATTCTACAAGTTTGGTTTGGAGGAACTGTTCTCTTTAGCAGGGGTATTGTGCACGAATCCAATTCATAATTTCCTCTTCGGCTGTTTTGTAGAATTATTCCATCATATTACTGTACACCCTTTCCCATTCGCTGGACTGTTGTAACAATGGCAATGGCATTGGCGACTCAGCGCATTCTGCTCAAGATAAAGGTGATGTCTGAATAATTGTAGAAGAAATAAATTCCCTTCTCAGGAAAAAAGAAGTATAATCAAACCTTCTATTTTGTTTAATACTAGAATGAAATAGATAGAAGAAGAAGTCAAAATATGGCCTCCTTCCTTTGCAAAATTCGACCCTCAACTTCTGATTCAATCACCAAATTTAGCCAATTTCTATGTACAATTGTAGAGCCACCACAAAGAAAAGATAGTATAATCACTTGGATTTGCAATTCCTTAAGCAAAGGCTTGAGTTGGGATTCTTTAACCCATGAATTTAGCTCAGTTCAATTCAGCAATCCCATTATCCATAAGGTACTTCTACAACTAAAAGAACCCACAAATGCTAAGAAAGCATTGAATTTCTTCCATTGGTCAGCTAAACAAATGCATTTCCAACATGGGCTTTCTACTTATTGCATTACAATTCACATATTGGTTAAAGCCAAGCTTATAAAGGATGCTAAGGCATTGCTTGAATCCATTTTGAAGAACCCTGTTGATGATTCTCTATTGCTTAATGTTCTTCAGTCATTGCTCGATAGTTACGACATTGCGGATTCGATCCCTTTTGTTTTTGATTTGTTTATGCAAACTTGTGCTAAGTTGAGAATGTTTGATGGGATTATGGATGCTTGTCAATTATTGGATGAGAATGGGTTTGGATTAAGTGTAATTAGTTATAATACTATGCTTCATGTAATACAGAAATCTGATAAGTGTTTTCTGGTTTGGGATGTGTATGAGCATATGATTATGAAAAGAATCAATCCGATAGAAGTGACTTTTAGGATTATGGTTAGTGCCTTGAGTAAGGAAGGGAAATTAATGAGGTTTCTGAATGTGATTGATAAGATTCACGGGAAGAGATGTTCGTCGCCTGGGGTAGTGGTGAATACTTGTTTGGTATTTCAGATAATAGAGGGGGGTAGAATTGAAGATGGGCTGGTTTTGTTGAAGAGGCTTTCGCAAAAAAATATGATTCTAGATACTGTTTCCTTTTCGCTGGTTACTTTTGCGAAGCTGAAGATGGGGAATCTTGATGCTGCTTGGGAAATTTATGAGGAGATGTGTAGAAGAGGTTTTGAAAATAATTCTTTTGTAATTACTTTATTTATTGAAGCCTATTGTAAGGGAGGGAGGATAAAGGAGGCGATTCATTTATTACAAGAAATGGAGAGTATGGAGTTGAAGCCATTTGAGGAGACATTTAATCATCTGATTGGAGGCTGTTCTCAAGTGGGAGATTGCAAGAAAAGCTTGGAACTTTGCAAGAGAATGGTCAACATGGGGATGGCTCCAAGTCTTTCGGCATTTAATAAAATGGCGGAGACAATTAGCACACATCAGGATGCAAAGATTGCTGATAAACTTTTGACTGTTTTATTGGACAAGGGGTTCGTTCCAGATGAAAATACATATTCTTTTCTTGCCTCTGGCTATGGGAAAGAAGGTGATGTTGAGGGAATTCTGAAGCTCTATCACGAGATGGTGTACAGATTACTCTTACCTAGTTCTTCAATTTTCTGTACTCTAATCAAGAATCTTTGCCAACATGGAAGAGTAAGAGAAGCAGAGGAATATCTACTTCAAATGAAAGCTAAATCACTTGTAGCTCCTGGATATGTTTACGAGGCATTGATCGCAAGCCACTTGGAGAAAAGGAATAAAGAAAGGGCTGATCAGCTACGTGAAGAAATTGCTAGAAAGGGGTCTAATATTGAAGCTAGAATCATCTATTCCCATGAGTGATAAATTATAACTCATAGATGCAGAGAGGTTTACTGACTGACCATCGAGGAAACGTATCTGCCATGTGATATGAAATTCAGTCATTTGTCTTATAATCTTGAATGGTAATACCTAGAAATAGTTTTATCTTGGATAATTTCTCTCCTGTTTTTTTAAATATTTTTTGATATTTTAAATTTTGACCTCGCAGGCTCTTAAAAATAAATGCTGAAAGAAATGTTGCTCTGCTAAAGCTTGAGGACAAGTGGAGTGAAGATTCAGATGCTATCACAGACGAACTGGAAGAGAAGTTCCCTTAACCACCAGTGGTGATGCCTCCTGAGAAGGCTTCTGGGTATGTTACAGGCCTTTAAGCTCATCTGATTCTCCTTTTATTCCTTGTTTTGCATTCCGCTAATTGCTAGTCGGTCGCCAGACTGGTTACTAGTGATTAGTTGGCGTGGTCGGCAACTAGTCGGCTTACCTAGATTACAAGGGATTTTCTAAAATTCCATAAAAAAATTAACAATCAAATACTAGTCAAATCAAAATACTAGTCGCATGACGTCTCGGGATATGCTAATGATTCATATCCATTTGGGGATTCTAATCTCAATGAAAAGTTAGTACTCCTATTGTTTTTGTATATTCATAATTTTATTTTCAGGTATTAGTATTGTTATTTCTTAACTTCTCTGCTATTTATTGGCAAACTAAATTAGAGCAAGAATGATGCACTTGAAACAGAAAAGCGGCCTGGGGAATATTTTTTAATTTGCAGATCTTGGGTTTTCTGATTTTTGGATCCTCATATGTATAAATGGATAGGTTAGAAGCTACAAACATATGGCTTTGAGTTAGAAACTACACGTGAATTGGGGGTGGATGAGAGCAGCTGCTAATCCCTTAGGTCCGCAGGTTATATTTTTCAAACTTTTTCCTGTGATAAAGTGAAAATTTAAAATGAAATATAAGCCTGCAAATAGTAAAGAGGATTTTTTCATGTGCCTAATACATGGTTAATTACCGTTAACGAAATAGGGGCTTGTATCTTTTTTGCAAGTTACAGACAATGCATCATTTGATTGGTGGTTTTAAGGGGATGATAAAAGTGAAATTGTTTTAAGAGGATGATGAAAACGGCTTAATCTCCTATTAGATTTCTTGGCTATGTGATACTTTTTAAATCAGCTTTTCCTGAACAAATTCTAAAGTAAAATTGTGGCTTGCAGGTTTATGTGGCGAAAGAAGATAGAGTGCGATATTTCTCATGGCGTGCCTCTCGATGCATTCTCCTTAAAAGCAGAAAAAAAGAGGCAGAGAGAAAGAATGGTAACGGTCTGCTTATATGCATGTTTTTTATTCATACGCTCGAGTATCTATGATCAGTCAGTTCCCGAAAGTGCTGGTGCTTTCCTTAATTTATCTGATGCTTTTGACTTTGCCAAGCTCTGAGTTTGCTTAGTGTTATTTTATTATGTTAATTATCACGAGTGTACCTTAGTAACTTCAGTTACTTTCTTTTGGTAGTGCTCGGCCTTCTACCTTTACCTATGTTAACTGGTAGTCCAACTCATGGGATGTTTGCCCCTACGCAGCATAAACCCTTGCATTTCAATTGCTTCTTGCTTAAAAAAATTAGTTAACAACCAGTTTCTGCTATGATCTCATCATGAAAGCTGTATTATTAGAAAACCCTAGTAGATTCTTCCGTAAGTTATGGCAAAGAGTTTAGGATTATGACAAGTAGTAGAAGCCAAAATCATGCTGAAAGGGTTGTTCACAAGCAGTGAAGGAATAGTTGCTCTTTTTTTCCTTCTCTTTTTTAGATTAATATTTATATAAGAGATTTTTAAGTGCTAGTAATGGATATAGCTGTTCTTTATGTGGATGGGTTGAAATCACGTTGATTTCTGATTTTAGTGGAAATCAATAAGTGAAAGATGAGAAGTAAAATTTTCAATTCTGCAGGAGAGATTATATTTGTTCTAATTTCAAGTCTAATTTTGATACTTTAATTGCTTATTTGTGTCTGGAATTTATGTTTTTTGTGGGACTGAAAAGATGTTAATTTTCTGTGTATTTTTTGAAATTACTGCAGGCAGAGGTAGAAATGCTTTTGATGTTTGGGTATCTTTTGGTATGATCGCACATGTAATGTATTAATGAAGTGTGATATGCATGGTTTTTCAGGCATTGCTGGCTAGGGAGCAGGCTCGAGCTGAGTTCCAGGGATTGGGAGAGGAAAGAAGAAGAGGTATATATCTTCAAAAATTTTCGAACCTCCCATGTCTAGGGGGAAAATTCCGAGATTGGCCCCACAACCCTCTCACATGAGTTGGGGCGGAGTCTACTTTGCAAGTAGGCCCGCCCCAACTCATGTGAGAGGGTTGTGGGAAAAGTCCCACAAGGGCGACTCCATGCCTGAGTGACCCCTGTCTAGGCTTGCCTTTTGCAATTGTACAAGTTGCTAACAGTGTTATCAAATGGCGGGTATGGTGAGGTTATGGCGGTATGGCGTTGCGGAATTTTGGTCCACCGCAATACGCAATGCGCTATAACCTCTAATATAGCGGTGTCCGCCTTTCAGCGTTTCACGGGCGTTATGACGGTTGTATAGCGGGTTTTTTTTTAAATGGGCTTGGGTTATTTTTAGTTACACATGTGATTATCACCCTATTATAATATATTTACCTAATCTAATCAAAGTAATCAACTCTTGTCAAGAAGGCCGTAGCCCAGTGGGGTAAGCCTCTACCCATGACCGAGAGGTCCCGGTTCGACACCTCCCCATACATGGTGCAATAAAATTCTCCTCCTCTGGTGAGGTAGAATTTAGGTTGCTGACCAAAAAAGAAAAAAGAAAAAAAAGAAAGAGTAATCAACTCTTGCCGTCTCTCTGCACTCTGCATCCTGCAACAGGTACGTCCTTCCATTTTCCATCTCCTGTCTATGCATTCTTTCTTCTCTCCCTTCTCTATCTTCCTTTTCTCCATCTTTCTCTCTCCTCTCTTTTTTTCTTCCTCCATCTTCCTCTCCTCTCTTTTTTTGTATCCACACTGTTTGACTTTTTAGTTTATGTCAAATATAATCAAGCAAACGCGACGGCATGATTCTGTAGCAAACGCGACGGCATAGGGGACCATTGTTACATGTGTATTATATGAGCAACCACTTTGTGCACTTGTTGCCAAAGGTTAGGTTAGTCTCCAATACATCTGTTTCAGTGGTATCCTGGGATCAGCCACTTTGTTTGACAAAGGTTAGGTCTGTATCCCGTCCATCCCCGCCCATACCCCCAATTATTGGGGACTTAATGGGTTATGCTATTGTTGTTGTTGTTGTTGTTGTCAAATATAATCAAGCACTCTTGCGAAGACATAATATTGAGAATGAAATTGACCCCCCAATTTGTCTGATTGAGATTGATGAGTGCAATGAATGGCTAGTTGGAGAGATGGATGGAGATGATGGCGAGGTAGAAGATGAGCGGGTTTTTGAGGGAGTTGATTCTCTATTATGGAGAGATGTTTATAGGATTTTAGGAATTGGAGAACGTAGCGTAAATACAAGGTGGTAAAATAAGAAAAGAAAGCAACCAACATCAACTTCGAGAGTGTCTAAAAGAGGTAAGGGTAGAGGTAGAGGAATTGATTCGTCGAGTAGAAAAGGAAAAGAGAAAATGATTGAAGTTGAAGAATAACCTGAATTTGTAGATGATGACATAGATGAAAATATTGAAGATGCTGATATTGATTTTGATGGCCCATCAGATGGAGAAGAATGTGAAGGATTTGCATATGTTCCTAGCAAGGAGGATGAGTATATTGAAGAAGATGAGGGGGAGGAAGAAGAAGAGGGAGAGGATGATTAGATTCCTCGAATTTTCTTGTTTTGTTTTGGTTATCGTTTTTATGGTGTTGGGAGACTTTTGAGTTATGCATTCTTGTTATGTTATGAGTTATGACTAACGAGATATGCTAGTTAATGGTTGATTAATGACTTTTGAGTTATTTGTTTGATTCATGTTTTTTGTTTTGCTTTTTATTTAGATTATGCATTGTATTATGTATATTTTGCATTATTTTATTGTGTCCGCTATTGCTATAACGTTATGGCATTTTTTTTGCTTGCCGCAATGATCCGCCATCCTCGATTGACAACACTGGTTGTTAACGTGTTTTATGTACAGTTTCATTTTGAGCAAAGCATGGTTTGGTCAGAGATTCGGTTGCGTGAAGGTCGTGTGAAGCCAATTGATATACTTACCAAGCATCTTGATCCTTCAGATGACTTGGATATTGAAATAAATGAACCGTACATGGTGTTTAAGGTAAATATGCATAATGCTTACTCCCTGTATTTTGTCTTCTATTTGACTCTTTGGATACTAGTAGATTCATAAATTGTAAGAGAATCCCTGATATTATCCGCGATGGAACACTCCTTGAGAATACATATTTGGGCTGCTTACTATTAATTTTGACAAATTGGGGGGGGGGAATTCGTCTTATGATATAATTTACACAGATAGTTTACCAGTTGTGTGAGAAATTTTGGATGCCGCCTTCTTGGAACTTGATGATGAATTGTCTTTTCCCCCGCTCTTCTTTTGGTAAATGTGTGTACTATACTACTATTCATTAGGTTCATTTGTTTTGCTAGCTTGGCCCATGATCATCCAGGTGGATGAGCAAATCTATCCCAAATGTTAAGTCGATATTGTTTCCAGCTGAGTATGGAATTGCTTTAAAGTAAATGGTTCAATTGTCACAATAATCCCTTTTGCACCCTGTGTTTGATATCCTGTTGAGTATTTACATCCCGTGTTTGATATCCCGGTCTTAAGTACTTACATTTGACAATCTTATGTCACTCGGGATATAGATGAACTCCAGTGGTTTCTTTAGGGTGCCTGTAACTCTAGACTGATGAGACCTGCTTGAGCTTATGTTTAAATATTTACAATTATGTCGTGATAGAATTTCGTGTTAGTAAATTCTAAACAATGTGCATGCACAGGCACTCTTGGTGGTTTGCAGTTGGGAGCTTGCTGAAGCTAGGAAAAAAGGATGCACTGGATCGAGCTAGAGTACGTGGAAAGCAACTACCTCCAGAGTTACTTGCTGAAGAAAGGGGGGATGCATTTGAGTATCGAAGCTGAGGTCAAGAAGCATCTACAGGAAAAAAACGTATGATCAACTGGCAGCTCTACAGTCTCTGATTGAGTCGCAGATGCAATCTGGTACTGCCAAGGTGGTTGAATACTGGGAAGCTCTTCTTAAACGGCTCCCTATTTTCAAGGCCAAGGTAAAGATTAATTTTGACAATACAACTTGCTTTTGAATCTGGGCATCATCATCCTGACTAACCTTGTTCAATGGTAGGCCTCTCTCAAGGAAATCCATGTGAAAATGCCGCGCAAACATTTGCAACGCCTTCAAAAACCACTAAAGCTTGAAGATGCCGAGAAGGAATGGAGTCCAGAGACTGGAAAATTCCCAATCCCACTGCGGTAGATGAGATAGGACAACAAAAGACGATCTGATATAGAAGATTCTGATCATGATAGGAAATGTATAGAAAATTGTTCTGCCTGGATTTTTTTTTTTTGTTCATCTTGTTCCGATGGTTAACATCTGCTTATTTGTAGATGCCTGTGATTTTTCTCCAGAACCCATATTGCAAGAAGAGACTGAAGAAGCGGATGAAGATGCTGGATCATATTCACCAGAACTGTTTAATGGTGATGAAAATGAAGAAGCAATCGATCCTAAAGAGGACAGGCTATACTGGTAACTTTGAGCAGCTTTTCTGTTTCTTTTGTAGAATACTCGGATGCCTAAAAATTGCATGAACAAATAATCTATATATGTTTGCATGTTAACTTATAATGTAGGAGAAGAAGTGTCTAGCTGTTATGGAAGAACGTCGTCTCCAAGAGATGGCTAAAAGCTATAAAAGCATTTTCGCACTTACACTATTGAGAGAGACGGTGATAGTGCAGACTGCAGAGACTTGCATTATAAAGTTCCATGCTGGACCCCCTTATGAGGACATAGTAAGTTATCATCTTAATTCCCGGAACCAATAATTTTCGTGAAAACTTAAAAAAAAAAAAAAAAAAAAACTAGTTTCTTGTTTTGAACAGGCATTCCGAATTGTTAACAAAGAGTGGGAATACTCGCACAAGAAAGGGTTCAAGTGCACGTTTGAACGTGGAATACTTCATTTGTACTTCAACATCAAACGCTATCGCTACCGACGGTGATCATTGCAACCAGGAATTCATGGTTCTAAGAGAAAACATGTCGGAGAAGATTGCCAAAGATTTGTTTGTTTGTTCTGTAGTTTTGGCCTAAACAACTTTCAACTAGTATTTCTGTCGGCAAATTTGGTCTTAGAGCATGAAAACTCAGCTGCAAACGGTCCCGAGTCCATGACGGTCTACATTTGGCATGTTCTTTATTAATTTGCGTGCACACACAAAGTTGGGCTGAATTGCAGGATTAACTTGAATACTGTGAGGGAAAAGAGTATATTTTGGTCAACAAAAAATAGGTAAGATTTATGTACAATATATGTTGAGGGAAATCAGATTTTGGTGGTATTATGTTGTTAACAGGTTTTGTTACTTTTTGACATGTTTTCTTTAATCATTTTCTGACGTTCTGCCTCTATGCTAATTAGTAGTACTATGTGCTTTGATGATGATAATTTTCAATGATCTAAGTTACTACATAACATGGTGAAATCTTTGTTGTCTTCAATACTACATTCCATTCCTAAATATAAGACTTTTGTTGCGGATAGTAAAAAAAAAATATATATATATTTTTTTGTAATTAAAATATTAATATTACTTTTTTAAATAGAATTTGTGGTATATAAGTCATATTTAATAGAGTAATATTGGTATTTTAATTACAAGAATATTTTAAAATTTACTTTTTAATTTTGATATGTAATGGAAGTCTTATATTTATGTAAAATATTTTATGTAATATTTAAGAAAACCTTACGGGTGATAATTTTATGAAAAATATCCTTAAATTTTGTAAAAAGTCTACATTTTAAAAAGGGAGAAGTAAATTTTTTTTTTGACGCCACAATGGGCGATTGCTTCACATTGAGGAGAGAGAACACCCTAGATAAGTAGAATAAAGGTTACCGCACGCAGGCAGAGGGTATCGAACCCGGAACCTCTAATGGGAAGAATAAAGCGAGTATTTCGGAGGAATCGTCGATAAGTGAAGGCGGAATAGGCATAAGATTCTTCTTCCGGAAGCGATTGAAGGAGATTGCATTGGCGGCTACCGTCACCGTCACTAATACTACGGCGAGTTTCGTCGTCCATACCAAGATACCCAGCAGTGGCATTAATTAATCAATAATTATATGAAGATTTTGGGTATTAATTAATTAAAGTGATTTTTCTATTTCTGGAGTGAATATGGAATGAGGGAGGGAGTGAGAACGTTTATGTAGGGAGGTGTATTCAATTGAAGATAAGGGACTCTCACTTCATTTTCTAATTGAATAAAGGGATATGAATGTTTGAAGAGGCGACCTGAGCCTGCCCGGGGCACCCTCTCCACCACCGTTCCACCACCACATCGCTCATCAGAAACATCTTTGGATCATCTCTTGCTTCTTGCTGAACATGATCACAAGATGCAGGTTTGGAAATTAATCAGTTTTTCTATCATGCCCACCAACTGTTTGTGAAAATGTCTCAGCTCTACATATTGGACATACAACTATTTTCAACAACCAACAACTTTTAATTTAGCAACTATCTGCACTTTTGAAGCTCCCGATTAAAGTTTGACTAGAAAAAATATTTAAGGAAATCGGTTTGAGCTGAGAGTTGAATCAATCAATCCAGTAGTGAGCAGAGCTTTCTTGATCTCTAGCCTTGATGGCCGCCGGTCCGCCTGCTCCGGTCCCTCCTGGACCGGTTGCATGGCCCAAAAAATCATTTGCAGACCTCCTATCTATTGGGAATCCCACGGGCTCCTGCAACCTTACCAGTTACACCATTGACTGTCTTCAAGGGCCGTCCCCAATTGGAAGTAGCAGATGATGAATTGTGTCTTCTGGAAGCGCCATGGCGGTATGCCTTGGTTGGTAAATTTGCAAAACACGGGCCGCCTATGGAAGCACTGCGCCGGGCTTTCCACAACGTCGGATTCAAAGGAGGTTGGTTGGATGCCCGCCATGTTTTTATTCGATTTTGTTACAACCTATTAGCACATTTAACACATTTAGCACATGTTGTATAGGTGTATATGCACAATTATAGTGATTAGACTGATTAGATTGATTATAGGATTTGATTAATCCTTATTGATTCTTTTCTTTATTTACTTTCTGTTAGCCCTAAGGGCGATCGAACTCGGTTTTTGATAATGGACAAACACTTGATGTTGTGTCTAATGTTTTATATCTTTGTGATAGAATATCGAAACTCTTAAAGGAAGCTCTAAGTACTTCAATCAAGCCATGATCAAGATTCAAAGTCATATCATTCAAGGCTCATCTATCAAGATTGAAGATTGAAGACTTAGGTTTGGTTAGTTTAGCTTTGTCGTCATTAGTCGTTATCTTATATAGCTCTAACCAATGCTCTCATGAACATAAACTCTACACTCTAGTCTTGCATGTTTTCATAAACAAGTTTTCAAAAGGCAAAAGCTTCAAATATGTGTTCTTATCCAAAAAGCTTTTGTTTACAAAGTATAAGTCTTTAAAATGGTTTTCCAAATGTTCTTACATGTTACCTATTGAGAAAACTTTTTAGACTTCAAAAGATTTCAATACAAGGGTCAAAATAACATCTCTCAAAGCTCAGAAGTTCGGATCATCCAAGTTTGCCTCGGATCAACCGAAGGCAAACAGAGAGATTGGCAAAGGCTACTTCGGTCGACCTAAAGGGAATCTCGGTCGACCGACCTTGGCTAAAGGCTCAACCGAGGTCATTGTTCGGTCAACCGAACTCTGCGGGAACTAGCTGATATTTGACCGTTAAAGAGTCGTTTTTCAGCCTATTTTGAAAGGTATATATACTCCAAAACTTTAGAATGACTCAAGGACTTATAGAAGGCTTGCATATCAAATATTCATTGATCTCTCATCAAGCCAAAACACCTTCAAAGCAAAAACACTTCATTTCCATGATTTGAATCATTCAAAGGTGTTATTTCAAAAGCAAGACAAAGAGTGAACTTCATATGTTCAAAGAGCTATAATTGATGTACTTCAAAGGTATTAATCTTTCACTTAGAAGAGTGAACAACATTGTTTATTTATCCATCTTATTCCCTTTCTTAGTGATTGGGTTAATCTTGTAAAAAGTCCTACTTAGTGTGGGCAAGCTCTTAGTGAGTTTTTGTTGTGTGGTTGTGTTTGTAAAACTCTTAGTGAGTTAGCCACAAGTGTAAAATCTTCTTAGTGAAGTTGTTGCAAATCCTTGGGTGCGGCTCAAGGTAGTGGATGTAGATTCTAAGTGAATCGAACCACTCTAAATCCTTTGTCTTGTTGTTGGGTTTTGCTTTAGCTTTTGTTCATCTTGTTCAAACTCTCACTAGCATTGAAAAGATTGGAAATAGTTTGCAAGATCGATTAAAACCCAATTCACCCCCCCCTTGTGTTTTACACTTTCCTATTCGGTTTTCCTAGGAGTGTATATATATGTAACACTTGTTTTATATGAAATACAACTTGAGTATTCACAATTCCTAATTACTTTGTTACATGGTATCAGAGCAATAGTGAATTAGGGTTTGAGTGAGATACTCGTTTGGGGCAATCTGAAAAATTGTCAAAATTAAAGTTTGAGTCTCATTTAGGATCTCTACTTTGGGTTGAGAGTTTTTCGACATCGAGATTCTAATACTCAGATCGGCATTGAGATTTCGGCGGTGACTTGGCATTGAGATTTCGGCGGTGACTTTCTCAGCGACTCAGAAACACATATACATGCTCGATTTGGTATTTCGAAACATATCTGATTTTCCATTCAAGTCCATTTTGTTATCTTTTGTTGCTATGGCCAATTCAGGTAATCCAAATACATGTCTCATTTCTTCATCATCTAAATTCGTCATTGATTCGGGGTGCAACAAACCATATGTCGGGTAATCCTAACTCTTTCACCACATATCAACCTCACACCCCATCAAATGTTACCTTAGCTGATGGTTCTCCATCTTGTGTAATTGGGTCTGGCACAGTTAACTTAACTCCTGAGCTTTCACTCTCTAATGTCTTACATTTGCCAGATTTTTCTTTCAATTTGTTGTTTGTTAGCCAAATCACTCGAACTCTTAATTGTTGTGTCTCGTTTTTTCCTGATCATTGCTTATTTCAGGATCTTATGACGAAGAAGATTATTGGTAAAGGATATGTGTCAGGGGGGCTCTACATACTTGACAAATCAGCACATCAATCTCTTGTTTGTTCCAGTGTTTCCTCTGCTTTCAAAACACATTGCCGACTGGGCCACCCATCTCTCACTTTGCTCAAGAAACTTTGCCCCGAGTATTCTAAGGTCTCAGTTTTAGATTGTGAGTCATGTCAATTTGCTAAACATTACCGTCTTAATTCTAGTCCTAGAGTCAATAAACGAGTTGATTCTTCTTTTGAGTTAGTTCACTCTGATGTTTGGGGTCCTTGTCTCATCCCATCCAAACCTGGTTTCAAATATTTTGTTACATTTGTTGATGACTATTCTCGTATGACTTGGTTATTTTTGATGTAAAATCGTCTGAGTTATTCTCTATATTTTGTGCCTTTTATGTTGAAATTAAAACTCAGTTTAATGTCTCTATTCGTACATTAAGAAGTGACAATGCAAAAGAATATTTGTCAGCAGTATTTCAAACCTTTTGGACACAAAATGGCATTATTCACCAAACTTCGTGTGGTTATACACCATCTCAAAATGGGGTAGCAGAACGCAAAAATAAGCATCTTCTTGAGACAGCAAGAGCTCTTTTGTTTCAGATGAATGTTCCTAAATCTTTTTGGGCTGATGCAGTGTCAACTTCATGTTTTCTAATCAATCGTATGCCTTCATCAGTTCTTCAGGGTGAGACTCCTTTTCATACTCTTTTTCCGACCAAGTCATTATATCCCATTGACCCTAAAATCTTTGGGAGTACTTGCTTTGTACGAGATGTTCGTCCCTCTGTCACTAAATTGGACCCTAAATCTTTAAAGTGTGTCTTCCTAGGATACTCTCGTTATCAAAAAGGGTATAGAAGTTATTGCCCAAGTCTTGACAAATACATGGTCTCCAGAGATGTTACCTTTCTAGAAGACACATATTTCTTTTCTTCTTCCTAGCTCAACTTGCAAGGGGGAGGATGATGATTTGTTAGTTTATACTAGTACTCATACTCTGTTAGTATCTGAACCAGACTCGACTATGAATCGACTCGAACCCCGACATTGTCTATCTTCCCACATCCATACCTGAACCAACTCCCGTTATTGAGTCGACCACAGTTACTTCCCCACCTCCTCTCAAAGTCTACTCTAGATGTCCACCTCCTCCCGACACACATCCGGCGCCAACTACTTCGTTATCTGATCCTGTGTCAACTGATGATCTTCCTATTATACAAAGCAAAGGTAAACGCCAATGCACTTACCCTATTTCCACTTTTGTATCTTATGATCATTTGTCACACTCTGCGTGTTCTTTTATCGCTTCCATTGATTCTATTACTATCCCTAAATCTGTCTATGAAGCTTTATGTCATCCTGGTTGGCGTAGTGCAATGATAGAGGAAATGGATGCCTTAAATGATAATGGTACTTGGGAGTTAACGGACTTACCTGCAGGGAAGAAAGCTATTGGATGCAAATGAGTATTTACAGTGAAAACTTATCCTGATGGATCAATTTTGCGGTTGAAAGCTCGCCTTGTTGCTAAGGGATATGCTCAGATATACGGAGTTGATTACTCAGATACCTTTTCTCCTGTTGCAAAACTAACCTCTGTTCGACTATTTAACCTCTGTTCATAGGTTGCAAAGCTACCTATGATTGACCCCTACATCAGTTAGATATCAAGAATGCTTTTCTTCATGGTGATCTTCGAGAAGAGGTATATATGGAGCAACCACCTTGGTTTGTTGCTCAGGGGGAGCATGACAAAATGAAAAGAAAGGTTTGCTATCTTCGGAAATCTCTGTATGGTCTAAAACAAAGTCCGCGGGCTTGGTTTGGAAAATTTAGTGAGGCGATTAAGGTGTTTGGTATGTTGAAGAGCAGATCAGATCACACGGTGTTCTACAAAAAGTCTAGTGCTGGTATCATCCTCTTAGTTGTTTATGTAGATGATATTATCATAACAGGGAGTGACAGTGTGGGCATATCATCTCTTAAGTCTTTTCTTCATACCCAATTTCAGACGAAGGACTTGGGAATGTTGAAGTACTTTCTGGGTGTTGAAGTGATGAGGAGTAAACAAGGCATATTCCTGTCTCAAAGGAAATATGTGCTTGATTTGTTGACAGAGACAGAAAAATTGGGAGCAAAACCATGCAGTGCTCCAATGCTTCCCAATTCTCAACTCACGAAAGATGGAAAATTATTTGAGGATCCTGAAAGATATCGAAGACTGGTTGGGAAATTAAACTATCTTACAGTGACTCGTCAAGATATTGCTTACTCGGTTAGTATTGTAAGTCAATTCTTGTCTTCTCCAACCGTCGATCATTGGGCTGCTTTGGAACATATCTTATGTTACTTGAAAGGAGCACCTGGACGAGGTATATTATATAAAAATCACAACCACTCTCGTATCGAGTGCTTTTCTGATTCTGACTGGGCAGGCTATAAGATGACTAGAAGATCCACGACAGGTTATTGTGTTCTTGTGGGAGGGAATTTGGTTTCATGGAAGAGTAAGAAACAACATGTTGTTTCTCGCTCTAGTGCAGAAGCAGAATATAGAGCTATGTCACAATTGACGTGTGAAATTATATGGATATATCAGCTCTTGGTTGAAATTGGCCTTAAAGTTTCCATTCCTGCAAAGTTGTATTGTGATAATCAAGCAGCTCTTCACATTGCTTATAATCCTGTTTTTCATGAGCGGATCAAACATATTGAGTTAGATTGTCATTTTGTACGTGACAAAATAGAAGATGGTTTCATTTCTACTGATTATGTGAAGACTGGAGAACAACTGGGTGACCTTCTCACAAAGGCGTTAAATGGAGTTCGAGTCAATTATCTTTGTAGCAAGTTGGGCATTATCAACATCTATGCTCCACCTTGAGGGTGAGTGTTACAACCTATTAGCACATTCAGCACATGTTGTATAGGTGTATATACACAATTATAGTGATTAGATTGATTAGATTGATTCTAGGATTTGATTGATCCTTATTGATTCTTTTCTTTATTTACTTTCCTGTTCAGTTTTCCTAGGAGTGTATATATATGTAACACTTGTTCTATATGAAATACAACTTGAGTATTCACAATTCCTAATTACTTTGTTACAGATTTGATTTGGAGGAAGATTTTTGTAGGCTGTGGCGCCAAGGGGTATGGACATTCTGTGGTTTACGAATGCGAATTTTTAAGTGGACATATGACTTGAATTTGAACGAAGAACCCTCCATTGTGCCCATATGGATCGGATTTGAGTGTCTTCCGATCCATCTATTCCACAAAGCGAAGCTGTTTTCTCTTGCTAGCGCTGTGGGACAACCACTCGCATTGGACGAACAGACAACAAAACTCACTAGGCCTAGCGTTGCGAGGGTATGTGTTGAGATTGATCTCTTGAGACCTTTGCAGACACTAGCGCGTCGCTGAGTAGGGAACTCCCCAACAAAATTCTTAGTTTTGTTCATGTCATAGGATGTGAGTGAGTTTTACGTTGATTGTCACGAGATTTACCGCAACCCTCCTCCTTTATCCGGGCTTGGGACCGGCAATAAGTATCACGAACTAAAGTCCTCAACACTCACTGGCGGAGTTCTATTTACCCTTTGATAAAAAAATTGAAAAAAAGTTTAGTCTTTACCTGAAGTGTCCAAAATCTATTTGGACCTCGGAAATCGGGTATCCCACATGAAGTTGAAATTCCTGCACCAGTAAATGCCACTAGTTGCTTACTCTGTTAGGTTATAGATCACAGTTTTAAGAATATTATGATTGGTAATTATTCAGCTATTCTCTACAAAATGTTAATGTGAGAAACAACAAAATTAAGCTTAAAAAGCTTCATAAATGTTCTCTGACTGTCGCAAGTAAACGCCACTATCTGCAATGCACCATCAAAAAGTATTTAAGTCTGCTGAAATACTAAAAGTCTCAAAGAAAATGGATACCAATAGAACATGATATCTAATTCATGGAGAAAATTCAATGTCATTAGACTCATTACTCAGCAAGATATTTACGACTGCTAACCCTTTCACTAACGTAAGAAGGTGACCTTCAACTCAAATAATTTTTTACTCAAATATTGACACAGCGAAAAATCATTCAATTACTATAAGGAATATTTCAATATAATTTTTTATGGTTCATAATTTCATACAACTTAATAGAAGAGTCGCTTGAAAGTACATGGTCTAATAAAGAGTCAATAGCTCGAATAAGGAATATTATGCTGGAAACCTTTGTGCTTAGGAGCATTTCCCTTTACCAGAAATAACATAAGCAGGCAAAATAAAAAAGGGTTAGCCTTAGACTAATATTGGTTTTAAATAATGGGCCAACCATGTCATGTTTTTTTTTTGGGGGAGAAACAATTTTGGCATCAAGGGATTTGCCAAATCCGTCCTAAATTGAGAATCCGTCCTCTGCTGACGTGGCCAGACTCCCAACAAGTCTGCCAATGAGATACTTGCCTCACAAAGAGAGGTTTTTGCCTAACTAATAGGACTTTGAAACACTCACAAAAAGGGAGGCTCACAAAGAACTTTTTACTAGCTCACAAAAAACTAGCTCTCACAAAGAGAAAATGAAAGAGTCTCTTACAATTGAGACTTTACAATTTTAGCACACTTTTACAAATACCTCAATGGATTGGATATACAATTTAAAGCTCTGAGATACTTGCCTCACAAAGACGGCTTTTGCCTAACTAATATGACTTTGAAACACTCGCAAAGAACTGTTCACTAGCTTACAAAGAACTAGCTCTCACAAAGAGAAAAGGAAAGAGTCTCTTACAATTGAGACTTTACAATTTTAGCTCACTTTTAAAAATACCTCAATGTATTGAATATACAATTTAAAGCTCTAAGCAATTTTGAGAATGAAAGAGAATGTATATGAGGCTCAATCTCAAAATGAAATATTTGGAGTAAGATTGAAAGAATTTAGCTCTACAAAATGTTTGGATTGTTTGCAACTTGTTGGATATTCTCTTTTTAGTTAGAAATATGAACAAAGGTGTTTTTATACCATAAAAATTGGTTTAGAGATGAAAGAGCCGTTGCAAAATTTATCATGCTGTAAAACTAGCCGTTATTGGTCAAATCTGCAGGCTGTGGACGAACCTAGAACGAAGCATCATCCGCGACTTCGTCTGCGGGCTGCGGACGTTGCATTCCTTCATTGCTTCGTCTGCGGCAACCAGTTTTTCCAAATTCAAATATTTTCAAATAAGTTTAAGAACATGTGGCTAGTTAAACATTTTCAAAACCTTTTTAAGATCAAATCATGTTTGAAAACATGGTTTTGAAAAACATGCAAGAGCTTCATAGGCTTTAACGATTATTCTCAAAATAAATTAGTCACAAGATATTACCTATTTATAACACGACTAATCTTCTAGGTCTTCAAGTCTTGTTGTTGTATATCTTCTTGAAGCTTTGACTTGAAACCTTTGATCAACATCTTCTTTGATGTGGTGAAGTCCTATAGAAATCTTGAATTGTAGAGTATTCGACTTCATCACTTCTTCTTGTTAAGGAGAATACCACTTGATTTTACACTTGTTGGATTGAGTAGCTCTTAACCTAGTTGATCTTCCCTCTTCTTGACTTTGCAAATACATCAATGACATGTGGATTGACTTCAAGCTAGTCTTGCAAATTATAGGTTCCTCTTGTGTGTAGAATGTTGATTTTGATGTACACAAGGAGCTAACTTACCATTTCCATCAATTTCGGTGTGAGTGTACGGATCCTATCATTAAGATTATTCTCATACAAACATTAGAATTATCAATATTTTGTTATCATCAAAAGAAGATTGATCACATTAGCCCTTAGGGCTTACAATCTCCCCCTTTATTATGATCACAAAACATTGATGCAAATGAGACAAATATATAAAAGGATAAAACATTAAAGAATATGCATCCATGAGATGAGGGTATGTCGGATTCTAGGTAAGTAGTTGTTTTGAAAAAAATATTATACTCCACATATTTTAAAGAATCTCTTATCTCTCCCATTTTGCAAGTTCTTAAGATATCTCCTTTTATAAATTTACTTTTCTTAGCACATTTGCAAAGCTATAATTTCTCCCTCCCCCCATTTTGTCAGAATAAAAAGCATATCAGAGCGCCGATAAGAAAAGCATGCTCTCCTCCTTTTGAATTATATGATTGAAAATCGCGACCTGCGGACGAACCATTTGTCCGTGGGTGTGTCTGTTGGATCATCTGTGGTAAGGCAATAGGGTGTTAAGAGTTGCGGACGAAAGCACGAACGAAAGGGCGGACGAAGCCTTCGTCCATAGTCCCCTGTTTTATGAAATGTTGACTGTCTTCCTTTGCTATTCTTTTAAACATGTTATTTCAACCTCTTATCTTCGACCATATAAATAGATTAATCATAGAAGTCCCAACTATCAACACCATCACCCCGTACTTCATGAAAACCCGAAAGATGACGTTTTTACCAATATCAAAGCTTTCGAGCCCATAATTTGACATGTCTAATGAATGGAATGACGAATGCAAGCTATATGCTAAAGGAAAGTAAAAATAACGTGAAACACATAAAACTAAAGAAAGTAAAGGATGATGACCAAAATAACAAAATAAACCTAACAAAGCGAATTAAACTAGTAGGCTTAAACTCCTTTACATGATGAGTGTATGCTTTGAGTGAGAAGTCTTCTTTGAAGCTTCATCCACATTGTCCTTGTCTTTTGTACCTATACACAAATAAATTTTTGGTACCCACATGTTCTTGGGTCCTTGGGGGTTAGTGCTAGGAGATTTTACAACCCAAAAAGATTTGGCTCCTCTTTCAGTTATTCTCTTATTGATCCAACGATTTACATGATCTCCACATCTTTCACAATATGAGCACATTATATTAAGCATGGTGGAATGTGTAGTTCTAGGATCTAAAGAGATAACTTGTGCATGCTTTTGTGTATGTTTGTGTTCTTAACAAGTTAAGCCATAAGAGGCATGTTGAACACAAAACACATTATCACGATTATCTTTAAAGCAAGTGCACTTCCCATCAAGACAGTTTATCACATTATGTTTATGATTTATGTGATCATACTCAACAATTTTAGATTCCACAAGGCACACTTTGTTAAGAAATTCGTGATTTTCAAGAGATAAGGCATCAATCGATAAAAGCGCAATCTCTTGTTCAATTTTTATCTTAGTGTAAGACGCAAGAAGTTCATTATATTCTACTTGCACACAAGACCTTTATTTTAGTGAGCAAGCAAGTTTTTCACATAATATCTTATTCTTCTTGGCCATCTTTTTCAACTCGAGAATCTTAATTAATTTATTATGCCTGTTTAAACTTTTATCTTCGAAGAACTGCTTCATCTTCGAGGCTAAAAAATATTCTCTCCTAAATTATAGGAGATCTCCTAATCAATCACAACCACTTGCTTTGAACGGCTTTCATGGCCGCAGCCGGCCAGCCGGCCGTGGCAACCCCTCGCGCATCGCTCCCACCCCTTGGAAGAACAAGTATTTTTTCGAACTTCTCACCCGGCCTGCCACTGCAGCGGCCAATTTTCCTATCACTTCACTTGATGTTTATAAGGGAGAGCCAAATATGATCATCCCAACCGATGAACATGATGCTCTAATCAATCCTTAGAGATTTGCTTTGGTAGGGAAGTTTCATAAACATGCCCCAAATTTGGATTCTTTGAAGAAATTATTTCACTGTGGTCAGCTTTAAATGGGAGTTTTTGATCGAAGAATGGATTCTCGCCATGTTCTAATTCAATTCGATCTTGAAGAGGATTATTGTAGACTATGGCGACAAGGTATTTGGAATTTTTATGGTTTGTCTATGCGGATTTTTTAAATGGACATATGACTTTAATGTTAATGAAGAGACAACAATTGTTCCCTCCAAGATGGGTCGCTTAAAAAAGCCAAGCCCCTAAGGATCCGGTCCCTCCAAGATTCTGGGGTACCCATCATCGACTTGGTCAAAGATAATCTCCCAACATTGTACCGGTGATAGACAACCAGCGGCCCATCAATTGCCGCTAGTAGTCTCTGAACCCCCCAATCATTGAAATTGACCCCGCTCATTTGAATCGACTACGTAAAAATTTCCCTTAACATTGGTACCGGTGGTAATCTTGAAATTGACCCCTCAGAGATTCCGACTTCTATGCCGGAGGAACCGATTGCCGACCCAAATGGGCCGCCGCTCAAGCTGATCACTCAAGTCCGCCGCCTTTGGTTCATCAAACATTGTCATCGGCAGATGAGATGCCATTAATTGTTCCTTCTTCATTGGATGACATTCGAGTCGACTGCCATGATCATATTATTATCCCTATGTTTTACAAGTCTGTCGGTGGCACCCGCAATGAGTCATGACCCTAACCTGAACTTTTGGCACAGTTGTGGGCCTTTGAGGCTTATCTTCGTTCTGCTTCGGTGGTGGGCTCGGGTCAAATTTCAGGGCTAGTTGTAGCCTGGTCAGATGAGCCCGAGGATGGAGGGGGCTCTGGGATCGGATCCTGATGAGGAAGGGGATCCGACCCGGATGACCAAGACCCGACTTGTCTGGAGGAAATCTTGTCGTGGCCTGGGGCTGAAGGTCCGAGTCATGGTTTAGAAGACCCGGTTGAACCGGATGATCAAGACCTGAAAGGGCGTAACATTGTTGTTGATGGAAAGTCCTCCGGGGTGGGAGGCTTTATTTCTATTGATATTCCAATTGTTCGTGAGCAAGCTACAAAAGAAACCAAAAAGAAGCAACCAATGCTTGCATCTCGAAAATCCACAAGATTAGTGGAGAAGTCCAAGGGGCCTACCCTCTAATCGGGTACTTTTACTTTCACCTATCCTTTTTTATGAATATGTTTAATTATATGATTTGGAATATTCGGGGAATAGGAAATATGGTTTCGTTAAATAAAAAAATGACCATAATATTTCTCTTTGTGCTACAATGAGCTTATGCTGAGTAATGATACTTTGCCTACTTATGTTCGGCGTTTGGGTTTTGATGATGGTTTGGGTAATATGGCTGGTAAATTTTGGGTTATGTGGTCTAGTAATCTGGATATTACTATTGTTGGGGATATGAATAAACTTTTAACTATTATGATTAACAATTATGTTGGTAATCCTATTTATTGCTTGTTTGTTTATGCTAAATGTGCCTACACTCAGCGAAGGGAATTATGGGATGAGTTGAGTAGTTTCAACTCTCGCCATGTTCCTTGGCTAGTGGGATGTGATTTTAATGTGGTTATGAATGTTTCAGAGAGTTT
The DNA here is from genome assembly GCA_026122235.1 of Vinca minor. Taxonomy (NCBI): domain Eukaryota; kingdom Viridiplantae; phylum Streptophyta; class Magnoliopsida; order Gentianales; family Apocynaceae; genus Vinca; species Vinca minor. The sequence goes on along the minus strand of JAOCZM010000280.1, from coordinate 726,737 downwards.
TGACTCTATTTAGGCATCTTTACCAATTTCTGAATTTGTGGAGGCTGTTGGGGATAGTGGTTTGATGGATATACAGTTTGTGGGTAGTCCGTATACTTGGTGTAGGAGTGATGCACCGCCTCTTCTCCGTTGGCTTAATAGAATTCTGGTGAACTCCAAATGGAATGATTGTTTTGCACGTACTACTCTGAAACATTTCCATCGCATGCATTACGATCATTGTCCTTTGTTATTAAAAATTGGCCGAGAGAATCAAGTGTCTTCCTCATCGTTTCGGTATCAAAATATGTGGGTAAAACATTCAGGCTTCCATTCTGTTATAGCCGAGAGTTGGAATGGTCTGGGAAGAAGGAAATGGAATGGTTATCATAATGAATAAATCGAAACGCCTCAAGAGGCCTCTTCTGGGAGCTGGAATAGAACTACCTTTGGGAATATAGACACACGTCTTCGGGCAAAGCCGAGGCATTGGTTACTCAAGTCGAGGTTGCCTATGATACAAGCCCGGGGGATGTGTTGTTAGAGGCTTGGATGGATGTGAAGAGAGAGTACACCTTTTATTTGGAGGCGGAGGAGACTTTTTGGAGGCAAAAATCCCATATCAAATGGTTGCAAGTGGGAGAGTCCAACACAAAATATTTTCATGCATGTAAAAATAAAAGAAGAAGGATGAATATCTCCAAATTTCAAACTAATGATGGAGTTTGGTTAACGGATGAGTAGGAGATTGGGGATGAGGTTGTACGTTTTTATTCCACTCTATTTTATGCCGAACCATACTCACCACAACATGAGGTAGTTGTTGATAATATTCCTTGTCTTATTTTTTGCCGATAATAATGTTTGTCTTTCAGCTTTTTCCTACGGTTTTGGAGGTCAAGGAAGCGGTTTTCTCTCTGATAAGAATAGTGCTTCCGGTCCCGGATGGGTATTCGTGGAGGTTTTTTTCCTGGATAGTTTTGCTTCCTAAAGTTCAAAGTCCCAGTACATTTAAAGGATTTTCGACCAATCTCATTGTGCAACTTTGTTAATAAGGTAATGGCTACTGCCTTGCTTCTCTCTTACCTTTAATTATCTTTCCAAATCAAACTGGTTTTGTTAAGAACAAGTCTATAGCGGATAATATTTTGTTGGCTATGGAGGTTGTGCATCCGATTAATCAAAAGGTGTGGGGGAAAATCTGATTATTAAGTTAGACATTATGAAGGCTTTTGATCGAGTTTCGCATCCCTTTCTTCTTCAGGTACTGAAACGCTTAATAAAGTAGTGACAAAGGTAATGGCTACTCGTCTTGCTTCTCTCTTACCTTTAATTATCTTTCCAAATCAAACTGGTTTTGTTAAGAACAGGTCTATAGCGGATAATATTTTGTTGGCTATGGAGGTTGTGCATCCGATTAATCAAAAGGTGTAGGGGAAATCTGATTATTAAGTTAGACATTATGAAGGCTTTTGATCGAGTTTCGCATCCCTTTCTTCTTCAGGTACTGTAACGCTTTGGTTTTGATATGCATTTTGTTAATTTGGTCAAGAATGTGTTGTCTTCAAATTGGTTTTCAGTGTTGGTCAATGGGATCTCTTATGATTACTGTAATGCCAAAAGGGGTGTTAAACAAGGGGATCCTCTCCCACATCTTCTTTTCATAATTGCGGCTGAAGTGTTTTCGCTGGGTCTAAATAAACTGGCTATGTCTGGTCTTCTTGCGCCTTATTATATTCCTCGCCAGTCTCTCATTATTTCTCATCTTGCTTTTGTTGACGATATTATCATTTTCACTAATGGCCGGAGGCGAAATCACTTTCTTTATTGAATTTTTGCGCCAATATGAGAGCCTCTCAGGTCAGAGAGTAAATTTTAGTAAATCATCTTTCTATGCATCATCCAAAACTACAGCATCTCAAAGGTCTATGATTTAGGCAGTGACCGATTTTATGGAAGGTGATTTCCCGATGAGGTATCTTGGTTGTCCTCTGTTTCTAGGTCGGCCAAAAGCTCAATATTTCACAAGTTTGATTGAAGCCATTTCGGCTAAAATGGAGGGTTGGCAGTGGCGGTTTTTGAGCATGGGGCGCGCATTATTTTGGTACGTTTTGTTCTTAACTCCATGACTCTACATGTTCTCGCTTCTTGTATAGTACGTAAGTTTGTCCTGCAGCTTATTGAGAAGGAGTTTAGTAGATTTATATAGAGGTAGGGGAACGGAAACATTGGATGCCTTGGAAAAAGACGATAAAGGATGTTCAATGTAATGGATTAGGGTGCAATCGACGATAATTTTTTATGAAGCTTTCTCTTGGAAATTGTGGTGGCGACAAATTTTTTTCGGGCTTGTTATTAAAAGGATGTGCTTCATGACAGTAAGGCTAAAATTATGGCGGGTTGCACACCTACTTGGAGGCAGCTAATCTAGGTAAAGGGGGAGGTCGAGTCCAAAATTGGTGTTCTTTTGAGAGGGGGTAATTCTAGCCTCGTATATGACAATTATACATTTTGTGGAGCTTTCGTAGATTCTCTTTCGCAGCCTGTTACCTCTCTCATTAGAGCAGTGGTTCGTGATTATTGTGGATCAACATGATGGAATAAACCCGCTCTACATGGTCTGGTTCCTAGCACCTTCATATCGATGTTACCATCCTCCATTTTGTCTGATCCGGGTAAGCCAGACCGGCTGATATGGACTCCAACGACCATGGGGAATTTCACTATGCGCTCTGTTGTGTCTCTTCTTTGCGATCATGGTAATTCACAATTCACAAGAGAGTGCATATAGAATAAGATAATTCCTCTTTCTGTCTCTATTTTTATGTGGAAATTACTTAAAAATTATCTTGCTTTGGATGAGGATTGTATGCGGCTTGGTGTCCCTTTAGTTTCTCGATGTGTATGTTTGTGGGATGTAGAGACATACAACCATGTTTTTTTGCATTGCTCTTTGGCAAAGGCAGTTTGGGTGGAGGCTACGGCACAAGGGGGACTATAATTAGGAGGAAGACGAAATGATAAACTCCGGGAAATGATTACTCTGTGGTGCTTTGCGGACACATCTGATACTAGACAGGTAATTTTGCTTCTGTTATGTTCAACTTGTTGGATTTTATGGAAAGCCCATATCGGTTTGTTTATGAAGCTAAGGTAACCTCACAAACTAGTATTCTAACACAATTTCGGGATTATGTTGATACTTTAAAAAGAGCAAAGTGAGTTGGTTTCTTTCCTTGTGTTCGGCCGCGGAAGACTTTCATATTAAAGTGGGGATCCGAAATTGGTAATGCACGTGTCATTTTGAATATTGATGTGGCATCTAAAGGAAATCCGGGTCTTGGAGGTATTGGTGGTGTTTTGCCATTACGATCTGGAGATTTCAACGTTACTTTCTCTATTTTTATTGGTACTGATCGGACAAGTATGGAAGCGGAACTGGAGGCACTCTTGGAAGGTTTGAAGATGTCGACTAGTCGGGGACTTACAAACTTATTGATTCAGTTAGATTCTGCAGTTTTGGTGCATGCTATATCTACAGGTATAGTATCGTCTTGGAAGCTTGACTGTCTTTTTCATCAGATTCTTTTTCTTTTAAATGCTTGCAGGGTAGTACATGTGTTTCGTGAAGTTAATTCTGTTGCTGATGCATTGGATAACTATGCTTGCCAAACGTGATCTTCTGTTTCTTTTGAGGAACTTCACACTTTGCCTTTACATGTTCGCGGATTATTGCTTCTCGGCCGCTGCGGCACGCCCTACATTAGAAGCACACACATCCGCTGATAATAAACTTTCTTCATATTCAAAGATATGTGAATTGAACACGCGACCTCCTGCATGTATGTCGTGCAATGATCATTTGTTATTTGTTTCTCCTCCTATTATATTTATTATAATAGAATTTGGATTTTGAATTTTGTACCTTTGTGTTTCGATTTTTTATGAATCAAATTAAAATTAATACACTCTCATTAAATTTTAATAATTAAAGGTTTTTAAGTTTTCTTTAAAAAATATATTTCAGAAACATAATCTTTGTATTTGTGTTTGTTTGAAAATGTCACGAGATCTAACGACATAATATATTAATATCGCTATATTAGTCACAAAAAGTAACAATTTATAACATGTAATGTAAATGTCACGTAACTAACATCAAATCGTCTGTAAGAATAAAAAATATTATAATCGTCTTTTATGAAACGTCGTATAAAATCCAAATATAGCGACATTTGTATGAAATGTCACATGATTTAATGTTATTGTATATAAATGTCGTTATACGAGTCGCAAAAAAGTAACAATTTATAACTCGCATTTAATGTACACGCCGCTAACTAACATCAAAATGTCGATTTTTTTCAACAATTATTATAACCGACGCTATGAAACGTCGTATAAAAATTCAAACTTAGCGATGTTTGTCCGAAAACTCACAAGATCTAACGACATAATATATAAATGTCGCTATATGAGTCACAAAAAGTAACAATTTATAACAACATTTAATGTAAATGTCGCTAACCAACATCAAAACGCTCGGTATGAACAACAATTACTATAATTGACGCTATGAAACGTCAGTATAAAATCTAAATATTGCGACGTTTGCAAAAGTGTTGTTTTTAACTTACTCTTTTTGGTTTTAAGCGACATTTACTAAAAGCGTTGGTACAAAAACGTCGTAAAAAGGTATTTTTGTTGTAGTGACATGAAATACACAGGATGCTCAAGCAGGCTGAACTGAACATTAAGAAGACCCCTGAAGTCTTAATGGTTCAAAGAGGGAATTTCAAGAAGAAAGGAAAGGGAAAGCCCATGGCTAAGAAGGGCAAAGGCAAAGGCAATGACAAGCCCAAGCCCAAACCCAAGGCCAAGGTGAAGGGATTCATGGGCGGAAACTCGTTCCAAACACCCATGGATCCTCCCCTGAAGGATCCGCTCATATGAAACAATTCGAAAACAGCAAGAAATGATGCAAGAAAAACTTACGCTTTTTGGATTCAAGAAGCTACTTCTGAATGGAGGTTGACGCTTTCTGGATCGGATGTCGCTACCGATTGATCTCCCTTTTGCGGAAAGTCCTCTACCGGGTATCCACGCGACGATACGGGCAGCGATTGCTAGCTCTTCGCCTTTTTCCGATTTTCGAAATTAGAGAGAAAAGGGAGAGGCTGAGAATATCGAAATCGATTTCGGTTTTCTTGTTTAATTGCGGGTCAAGCATTAACCTTCTAGGTTTCGGCTAAGAGATGTTATATAGAGTGTGAGAGTTTGTTGCTAGAACAACTCCCGCCTCTACTCAACTTCTCTCGGCAGCTGGGAGTCTCGTAATCCCACGTTCCCTAGACTTTCACTGGGTAGCTGGGAGTCCCTTATCTGGATAATAACTCCCACGTAATCCCAGCTTATAGGTAAAATACCGAAATTGCCCCTATCTCTAATTCGAATAATAAACACTTTATTATTTTCGTAAAAGTGAATGTCGATACAATGAACCTAGACACATTCTAGATTCATCAATCTGGACATGAAGCTCGTTAGCTCGTCTATGCGTGTGACCCCCGTAGGTTCATATCACAATGGCAATGAAAACACACTTAGTAGTAGTGTGAGTTCATAAATCACAAGCTAGTCCCCTAGCAGGGACATCGTGACTACCCAAAGTGAATGAATATACAACGGAACCCAATATCAATCTACTATTTAATCCCTTTGTCTCGCGATATCCTAATTAAGCATAAGGCATTGTGGTCGCCACCCTTATTAAGCTTAATTGTATTTATGCTCGATCTCCGTGTAGACTGCTTTCGACAAATAGCATTTGATAACCACTTTATCAAATACATTTGAGCACGGCCATGCATTTAAACAGCTCTTTCCCTATCGAGGGCCCATGGATATCTCTCTCTAATAATAGAGAGGGACAAATTTCTTACAATGTCTCTCACATTCAAGCTATGATAGGACACTACATCCGATCATCAGTCGTATTGATTACTCATACAAGTAACGCTGACTCGAGTCAAAACGTGGCTCCATTCATACTAGAATCAATGAAGACATAAGGTCTAAGGATTCTAAAATAGTATTGACGAAGTAATACTTATGACTTAAGACCATGAAGTATTACTTCCGACTTGATCACGCCCAATACAATGTATCCCTATATATCGCATCCGTGATGTGATTTGTATCCATTACACATGATCAAGAAACGAGATCATCAATCAACAATAGTTTTATTTCATAGTAAGTAAGCATTACATAAAACTAGTGGACTTCTAGAATAGTAATTACATAAGCTAATGAGTTTTACTATCAAATCACACATTTGATAATCAAAAGTAAAATTAACTATTCAATTACATGCTCAAAAGATAATAAAACGCACAACATGTGCTAATGGTCCTAGGGCACTACTAACACAAGGCACCAAAGGAAGGATATGTAGAAGAAATTCATGATTCGATGAGTTGATGATTTGTAGAAGAAATTTTTGTTTGGGGAGGTTTGGGCAATGATCTTTAGTGTGAGGAGAATGAGGGTTTTGAGAGTTTGAGGAGGGAATATGAATAGATTTAAAAAATGAACTTGACAAACCCTTTAAAACTGATGTATCGCAAACCTCATCCGAGATAAATTCATTTTCTTTCCGTCTTGATTTTGGTTGACCGGGATACCTTGCTTTTGACTAAGCCTTTTCTGTTGGTCGACCGGAAGTTTGATGCGGTCGACCGGGATATTTTGCATTTGCCCAAGGAATTTTGACAATTTATTCAGTCGACCGGTGCCTGGTGCAGTAGACCGGAAATCCCCAGTTTCTTGCAATACAATGAAATATCGGTACCCATTTTCATTTGGGTCCTTGGGGGTTAGTTCTTGGGCTCTTTTTAACACATACAATTTGTGTTAAAAGTAGATGACCTCATAGTTGTTAAAGTGGATGACCTTGGGGGTTAGTTCTTGGGCTCTTTAAAGTGGATGACCTCATAGTAGTTAAAAGAATATCCTTTTACATTATACCACTATCCATAGACTTATTAAGTCTTTTGTTTTCATACACCAAAGTTGTGTTTTCATTACTCAAAAATTCAATTTTGGTTTTCATTTCATTGTTTTGTTTTAACATTCTTTTCAATTCAACATACATATCACGAAACAAATCATGAGAATATTCCTCATCAGATGTATAATTGCAACTGTATAAAGAAGAATAAGAGTTAGATTGTACTTCATCTTCCAATGCGATAAAGCACATGTTGGTATTTTGAGTACTAAGATGGTCTTCTTTATCTTCACTATCTTCTTCATCTCATGTGCAAATCATTCTTTTGGCATTTCTTGCATTGACGAATTTCCTCTTCTTTTCATCTTTTTTGTCCTTGCTTTTAGTCTTGGGACAATCCCCAACAAAGTGTTCCCTACTTCCACGCTAAAAGCATCTGATGCCATAGGAATTTTTGGAAGATTGTCTCTTCTTTGCTTGGAAAGGCTTCTTACCATTTCCACCATAGAATGCTATCTTTATTCTTCTTACCCATCATAGACATGGTCTCATAATCCATGTCATCATCATCCTCATCATCACTCTCTTTTACTTCATGAGAGCTTTTTTGTTCACTAGCCTTCAATGCAACTCCTTTTGGAGATTTTTCATGTTCAAGGCTAGTTTGACTTTTTAATTGCATCTCATGTGTAAGGAGAGAGCCAATGAGCTCCTCGGTAGGATAGACCTTTAAATATTTGGTCTCATCAATGGCCAAAGATTTAGCTTCCCATGCCTTTGGGAGAGTATTAAGGATTTTGTTGTTTATTTCTCTACATGAGTACTTCTTGCAATAGGCCTTGAGCCCATTGATTATATTTGTGATACGAGTGTTCATGTCACTAATGTTCTTTTTTGATTTTATTGAGAACAACTCGTAATCTCTCACAATCATGTAGAATTTTGATTCTTCCACTTCATTGTACCTTCACGAGTACCTTCAAGTGTCTTCCACGTATCATGAGTGGTATCACTACCATTCTCTCGGTTGCATTCGTTTTGGTGAAGAGCACAACTCAATATGTTCAGTAGCTTGAAAAATCATGGTCATTTTCTTGACCTCAAAGTCATTGAATTCATGATTTTATTTTTCAACTCTTGTGCCATTTTCTTCCTTCATAGGAATGTAAGGTCCATCCTCTATCGCACTCCAAAACTCAATTTTTTGGGAGCAAACATAAATGTGAAAACGGATTTCCAACAATTGTAATGGGTTATGTCAAAGAACGGAGAACTGTTTGTAGAAGACCCCTCAATATATGCTAAAACGGAATGTCTGACCATTTGATCTTTACTTCAAAGATGTTAATCCAAAAAGAGAAGACAAGACTCCCTTTCACTTGGTGCAGATCCGGTAACCGTCCTCTTCACCGGAGACTAGATAGAATAATGGTGAATTCAACTTGGAATGCAGTGTTTCATTTAACTCAAGCTACTCATCTCCCAAGAACGGCATCAGATCATTGCCCTCTTCTGATATCAAATCGGCTCACTACAGAAAGGCGGGGATCAACATTTCGTTTCCAAGATATGTGGATTAAGCACAACGCTTTCATAAATGTGGTAAAAGATAGTTGGACGGAAAACATAGACAACTCAGGCATGTACAAACTTCAAGGAAAATTGAAGAGATTGAAAGGAGTGTTAAGTGCTTGGAACCGAGATGTTTTCGGCAACATTGACTCTAATAAGCGAATTGCGATGGAACTGGTTGCTACATTGGAGGAACGATATGATGCTGAGCCAAATAATGAAAACCATGAAGCTTTGGTGGCAGCAAAGGACCAATATGCTTTAGTTCTTGAACAAGAAGAAACTTTTTGGAGACAAAAATCCCGAATCAAGTGGTTAAAAGAGGGGGATGCGAACACAAATTATTTTCATTCTTTTTGCAGGAATAAAAATAAACGGATGCACGTGTCTCAAATCTTAGCAGCTGATGGCACCACCCTAACCTCCCAGGAAGAAATCGGCCGAGAGGGGGCATTATACTTTGAGTCCCTTTTTTGCCTTGATCCAGTAATGCCGGCTGCTCCTTTGTTGCAGTTCATCCCTTCAATGGTTACGGACGCAGAAAATATGAGTTTGGACCGGCTTCCAACTCGGCAGGAGGTGAAGGATGCAGTTTACGGGCTAGACCCTACGAGTGCAGCCGGACCTGACGGCTTTACTGGAAGATTTTTTCAGCATTGCTGGGATGTGATTTGTGATGATGTAGTAGGAACAGTTGGTGACTTTTGGGCGGGTCTCTCTATGCCAAAAGCTATGGCAAGTGCATTTTTGGTTTTGCTACCAAAGGTTGATAATCCTATGCATTTTGGAGAATTTAGGCCCATATCCCTTTGTACTTTCTCCAGCAAAATCATCTCAAAGGTAATGGCAAACCGTTTATCTGGGCTTCTTAACAAATTGATAAGTTCCAATCAATCTGGTTTTGTTAGTGGGCGAGTCATCACTGACAACATATTACTAGCTACAGAAATGGTGGATTCTATAAACAAAAAAGTGCGGGGCGGAAATATGATAATAAAGCTAGACATGATGAAAGCATTTGATCGGGTGTCTCACTCTTTTCTGGTGGCGGTGATGAAGAAATTCGGGTTCAGTGATCACTTTGTGTATCTGGTTCGTAACCTCTTGGAACATAATTGGTTTTCAGTACTCATAAATGGCTCTCCATATGGTTTTTTCAGCACAGGAAAAGGGGTAAAGCAGGGTGATCCGATGTCTCCTCTCCTTTTCATTTTAGCAGCGGAGGCTTTTCGAGAGGCCTCAACCATTTATTGGGGACTCGGATGTTCGACCCTTATGTCGTTCCGCGATCAAGCATGGTTGTTTCACATCTAGCCAATGCGGATGACATGATAATTTTCATCAATGGAGGGAAAAAGGGGTTGCAAAGCTTAATGGAGTTTATTCGTCAATATGAAGAGGTTTCTGGCCAAAAAATAAATTCACCTAAAAGTTCTTTTTATATTTCAAGTAGAACGCAGCCGGCACAGGTAGCAATGGTCGAGCGGGTAACGGGGTTCACCAAAGGAAATTTCCCTTTTACATACCTCGGGTGTCCCTTGTATATTGGCCGCCCTAAAGTGGTCTATTTTGTTCCCATGGTTGAGAAGATAGCAAGAAAAGTGGAGGGATGGCAGCAAAAGTTACTAGGATTCAGTGGCCGTTTGGTTCTTGTCCGTCATGTTCTTTTGTCTATGACTTTATACATACTCGCCTCCGCTACACCCCCCATACAAGTGCTTGCGGATATAGAAAGAATTTTGGCTAATTTCATTTGGGGTCAATCAACATATGGGCATAAACGACATTGGATGTCTTGGTCTAAATTATGTCGAGATGTTTTCCAAAAATGGTCTCGGTTTACATGAGTTAAGAACGTTACAACTAGCTTTTTCATATAAGCTTTGGTGGAGGTTTCGAACGACAACATCGATATGGAGTGAATTCTTGGTGGATAGATATTGTACATCTGTCAGTCATCCGTCACTTGTTACATCTACCAGGCATGACTCCAAGGTATGGCGAAGAATGCTTAGTGTGAAACAAGAGACCGAATCACATATTGGTCTTCTAATAAGAGCGGGTGAAGCCTCCTTCTGGCAGGAGAATTTTACAATGCAGGGGCCTTTGGGAGCATTAGCTGAGAGCAACTCGGATTCGGCAATTAATGCCTATCTTGGGCCGAATGGTTGGTTGAGGACCACTTCGACGTTGCCACAAAACGTTCGGACATTATTGCCGCGAGTGACTTTGGGAATTGGGAAGGATAAATGGATATGGAGTTTAGAACAAGGTGGAGGGTTCACCATCTCCTCTGTTCTCAAACTGAAGCAACCAACTGGAGTCACCATTGGCTCAAGGAAGGCGATATGGACATCCCACTTACCGCTATCACTTCAAATTTTCATTTGGCGTTTGTTCAACAAGCACCTAGCTCTTGATGAGGTAAGACAGAGGTGGGGGGTGCCTTTAGTCTCTCATTGTCATTGTGGTCATGGAATAGATAGTTTCGTGCATATTTTTGTTCAATGTAGTATGGCTATTTTTTATGGAGGAATGTTTGTGCATATGTTGGTATAACCTTGGGTGATTTTAATTTTGACAATCCGGCATCGCTGTTAAAATATTTATGGTGGAAGGGGAAAGGTAAATGGTATGATATTCATGTTGTTATTTTCCCAGCTGTATGTTGGATTTTATGGAGAGCACGATGTCGTTTTGTTTATGACGGAAAGAGATCGAATGGGAGGGGGTTGTTGAAAGAATTTGAATTCTTTGTCGGGCCTTTGCTTTCTAGCGTGGATTTGTATGATTTATTTGTAGGTTCCCAAATTCCATTTTGGTCTCTGAGAAGTACAATTATCTCGGTCCGGTGGCGACAATCTGACATGGAAGCTTCAACTATCATCTTAAACATGGATGGAGCGTCGCGAGGGAATCCGGGTCTCGCGGGTATGGGTGGCATCATCAGGCACCCGAATGGCTATTTTATTGCAGCTTATCATGAGTTTCTAGGTGATGAAGTGACAAACAATGAGGCGGAGCTGGAGGCTTTGTTAGGTGGGTTGCGTTTATTGGGGACTATGGGCTATGACAACGCTCTGATACAAACAGACTCAAAAATGTTGTGTGATTCAATACAACGCCGACATATGAAATCTTGGAAGCTAGATGTTCTTTTTCAAGCTATATTGCGAAATTTAAGGGGAAGCAAAGTGATACATGTTTTTCGTGAGGCAAATCAAGTGGCTGATGGACTGGCAAATGAAGCATGCGATACACGATCTTCTTGTGTTTATCAAAATATTATGAGCTTACCGTAGCGGATAAGGGGGCTATGCAGACTTGATCAATCTAGGATGCCTTCTTTTCGCAAGATTAAATAGCTTTTCAATTTGTAACCATTCTTGATCAATTCAAGAAGTGGACTGCTTTTCCTGATGTACTTTTTGGCTTTTGGCCTTTTTTTCTGAATAAAATCTCATAGTTGAGCTTAAACCACTAGGGGAGGGGAATAGGTTTTTTGTAAACTTTTAAAACTTCCTTCTAAATGAAGATAAAATGTGTAAAAAATAATAATAAGGAAATCTTGTAAAGAAGAAGATCAAAAGAAAAGAGATTTAGAGTGGTCAAATTTAAAAAGAATTATGCCTACTACCTTGAGACACACTCAAGAATTTCAGAACTTCACTAAGAAGTTCCCTTCACAACAAAGTTCTGAACCTTATAAATACACATTGAATAAACCAGATATCAGATATTACTATTATTCTAGACCGAGAGTTATTGTTAGAGAATTATTGGGGCCTTCTTTAACCAAGTTCTACAAGAGGAAACTCACCATCATCAACGGTTTGAAGACGGAGACAAGCTTGAAGATTGAATCTTTCATGAGAATGAGTTTTCTTTCCTTATCGCTTTCAATAAATTCTTTAATTAATTCTAGCGTTATGAGTATCTAAATTTCTATTACTTGAATGGGATGAACCCTAGACTTATATTTTTGTATTGATTTGTTGGATTGTGATTAATTCATATCGAACCCTATTTTGATGTTTATTATGCGTTTTCATTGTGTTGAATTAATTTTTTCTAGAGTATTAATTCATCTTTGATTTCTTATTTGGAATTGAAAAATGAAGAATTAGAATACATCATCGCATAATAAAAAGAGTTGCATGGTTTTCCTGTAGGTAAAGATACCTCAAGGTAGTGATATTTTCAAAGCATTTTAGAATCGAACTTGGAAGTAGGTTTTTCGTTAAATTTAGTAATCCCACCTTTCGAAGCTTACATAAGGTACTCGGAATTGGTCCTGTGAGTTCGTTATTACCTAACCATAACCTTTGTATATTTTTTAATCCCTGGATTGTTTGTGGGATCATCCCAGTTAATTCGTTGTTTGATAGATAGAGATCTACCAAACAACTCAAATTACCAATTTCTTCCTGTATACTTCCTTTAATTCCACAACCAGAGGCTGAAAAACTATGTAGAGAACTCGAAAGCAGTCCAACGGTATTTGGAATTACTCCATTAAGAGGATTGTCCTTTACTTCAAAGCGAGACAAACTTTTACAATTTTTTAGGGAACTGATGAAGCTCAATTCTGCATATATATAAAGATTTTGTCATTAAACACTGATAAGTTTAAGTAGAACAAATTATAAATAAATTTGCTAATAAATGTTGCATGTAGAATAATTATATGCCAGGGAGTTGAAAAGAGTCTGAGGTAGAGCTGGGATCCATTACAGCGAAATTATTTAAAGCAATCAGAAGGTATTCAAGATTTGGTAGTCCATAACCCATACTTGATGGAAGATTGCCTGAGAGATGATTATTTGAAAATTTTATCATCTTTAGCGATGAAATGTTGAAGATCCCAATTGGTATTTTGCGAATAAAATTATTAGATGCTAGGTCCAGATCCACTAACTGTACTGATTTGTTCTGGTATTACACATGTAGATGATATCAGAATACATGAGAGATGACTGGCAGAAATAATGAACAAGTATTTTACTTCATATACTTATAAAGCAAATATTTTCTAACTATCGAAAAGGAAAATATGAGAGAATTAAATTAGTGGAGCAAATATCCGAATACCAATGAAGAAATAACCAATTTATTATCAACTGTTAAGGAACTATATGCCACTTATCATTTTTCTTCAAGTTTGTATACTCCAAAAGTTTAAGGTTGGAGTAAAGGAGTCAATAGTAGGTCTAAGTAAAGATAAAATGTAAATGTGATTATAATATTGTGTCCAGTGTACGACTCAAAATCAATTGATAAGAGCCGAGAAAATTTAGTACTTTTGTACATATTTAATATAAGGTTAACTTACTCTCAGATCTAAGAGATCACAAAGAAAGTAAATGAAATTTCACTCGCTTGGCTTAAGAGAAGGTCATGCAGGTGGAGGCGCTTATTCCATATATGTTTTCTTGATCATCTTTAACCATTAAATGTTGAAAAGTAGGAAACTATGAATGAAGAAATTAATCACAGAAGGAGAAAAATATAGAAAGAATGAAAGCATTTAAGTTTAGACGTAACAAATCTGATATGAGTATAAACCTGTTTCTTTTATACCTAGATCCTATTGAGTCCGACCCATAGAGTGTTAAAGTAAATAATAATGAGTCCAAAAGACCCACTAAGACCCATTCATGCTCACTAGGACTTAAGGATACCTTCACATACCTCATAATTTTTCATTTTGATAAAATAATTCTTGTCCAAAATCATCATTATTGATCTCTCCTCTTCTTTATTTCAAAATTTCTCAGTCATTTTCCTTTACAAAATCGATCTTGTAGGGCATCACCTTAAATTTCTCACTATAAACATCTAATTGGCTAGCGGTGGCCGTAGTCGGGCGACAGTGGCTGATCGTTAGTGAACTTGTTAATGATGTTTGCTAGAAAGATTATGGGATAGATCCAGACTCATCCAAATACAATATATTTGGATCTGAATCTTAAGTGAAAATGCCCGAATACAACATAGTAGAAATTTGGACCCAAATATTTTTGGCAAGATTGGGTATGGACCCAATATTATGGGCTCAATTAACAGGCCTAAATGTATCGTGAGGGATGCATACGACTCTCCTTAAGGATTTTTCTCCCTGTACACTAGGTATTTGTTAAATTATTTAACAAATTACCTATAAGATACAACAAGAATATTTTGAGAAATATGTTGGCAAATGTTTTTTCGTAATAATGATCAAGACTGTAATGATTTTCACTAAATTCCACCACCTTTAATTAGACACCTCTCAGTAGAATGTAAATAATTCCAAAGGGTATTGGTAACACTTCATGAATTTACAAGAAGAAAATATGCAGTCATTCACAATATGAAAGGACGCCATCATTCACAAACTAACTCCAGCCTTAAAATGGAAAGAATTATGGACTACAATTTAAATTTTAAAAAAGAAAAAGAGATGGAAGAAAGCCACCTAATAGTGAGGGATTTTCGATTTGTCTTCATTGTGTAACTAATTTTTTTTTTTTTTTTTGTCGGATAATAAAACTAATGCCTTGAGATGGCTAGGAGGCATAGCAAATTGCATGCAGGAGAAGGCAAAATATGTGGCTTAAATTGATACTGTGAATTAACTATTTAAAGTCTACACAGTGATGGCCATCTTGACTTGACTTATTCAACTACACAGGTCACAGAAGTCTCCTAAGGATGTAAGAAATTCTTGGAGTCCAATGTTTTCTTGTTTTGTCTTGAATGCCTAGTTCAAGTAGAATTTTTATCGGATAAGCTATTAGCTAAATAATTTGTCTAATTAGATTATTTTTAATTTTTTTAAAAAGTGGTATGATTTCTTTCAACTAGGATCATAGTTTATAGTGTTGAACACATTTTATAAAGTACATATAAAACACTTTTTGGAACATGTGTTGCATATTGTTTACACGTGTTAAATTTCAAGTGACAGATATTCTCTTGTTACAGACACATGTTTAAGCTGCAACATATGTTTTTTCGTTATAAACACGTCCCCTGGCGTATAACATTTGTCTTACGTAATAAAGTCGTTTAAAAATTACTGACAGTGTTTCCGAAATAATCTTGGACCGTTGTAAGCACTACAACCACATAATATACTTGTTATGGCCTGTTCTTCGCCTAGATTTAGATTTTTTGAAAAGTAGTTGTTATGGCCTGTTCTTCGCCTAGATTTAGATTTTTTGAAAAGTAGTAATAGCACTACAATTCAAACGGGATAATTACAACCTCAAATATCTTTGTGATTTAATGAGGTCCCATTGGCATTTTAATGCATTTCCCATTTATGAATTTGATCTCAAATTTATTGTTTAGTTTGAAAAGTAGTAGTAGCAGCATTTACGACAACCAGTTGGCAACTACCCCAACAATTTCCAAATAAATTAAAGAACACTTTTTAAAAAAAATTAATTAATTTATTGGGAGAGGGAACCTATCTATTACAACAGGTCTCCCTGGAAAAATCTTTGAAAGTTTAATCATTGCAATATATTTTATATATTTATTGAACTTATGTTACACGAGAATAACTACATCAAATGATAAAATATTTTTTCTTAGTTGTAAAATCAAAATCGTTAAAAGATAAAATTTTAAAATTAAAATTTTAATTTGTTGAAGAGAGATGTAAGTTAGTTTTTTCTTTCTTCAAGGAGAAAGTGTATAAAAAGAGGTTTACTATATTGTTTTGAATTTTTTTATCTAACTATTGAACATGCTAAGAAGAAATCTAGAAATCGTTAACTAATTATTAGAAGGTAACAAAAAAATGCAGTCTAAAGATCCACTAAGCACATCAAAATGGTATTCTTGAACTTGTCCAAATAAACGACCCTAAATTATAAAACTGATCTAATTGTCATTTTCTAATTTTCCTTGCCCAGCAAGTGCAACCACATAATGGTACTTCCTAGGAATCATACTTTTATTAATATTATTTATATTAAATCATAATAAAAATTAAGACAATTTTTAGATCCAATAAAGTAAGCACTAAGCATATCATAGAAGCTGTTTATAGAAATAACGGACAATGATTGAAAACGTTTTTGCCTTCACAGAAATCATCTGTTCTTCTAATGAAGCTATTGTAGGCAACCGCAGATTCATAGCCGTTTCAGTGGTTACATGATCCCATTGGAAAAAAAATTATAAGTTGTATTAATATTTTAAAAATTATGCACTATTTTAAAAGTTAAAATTGTATAAATGAACCCCATTAATATTTGTAAGTGATCCCAATGAATTAAAAAAAATAAAAATTTACTAAAAAAAGGAAAACTAACATTTTTTTTTTAAAGATAACGTTTAAATATATTTCACTATTAAGTGTCCCACTACCCTTGTGTTCTAGATGCATAAAGTATTAATATATTATCTACATGCATAAAGTATAAATATACTATCCTTCATTTATTTTTATTTTTTTTGAAGCCCGGATGGGCGGTTACCCCATAAGGGGAGAGAGAAACGCCTCACAAGAGGAGAAGATAGCCCTAGAAAGGAAGACAATTAAAGCTTGCCCCATTGCATGGGGAGGGTATCGAACCTACGACCTCATGGTCGTGGGCAAACTCTTGTCCCACTGGGCTAAGGAACTTTTAATGTATGAATATACTATCTGCATACATAAAGTACCTCATATTTAATTGAGTAATATTAGTAAAATATTTTACTTTTTACTTCCTTGATTTTCACTATATGTTCTGAAAGTATTATATTAAAATGAGTAATAGATAATCTCCCATTGTGTATAAGTATCGGCAACTAACTAAAATGTTTAATGTACCTAAACGACAGAGAAAAACGTCGACCCACAAATAACGTCTTTCATTGTTACAGTAGGCAATATTCCTTACCCAAGCTAATATTTTGATAGGTAATATTCCTTGCTCAAGCTAATACCCAAAATATTTTATTTCACCGATATCTTACCTATGTTTAATTACTATGACAATTGATAAACTCTACGTACCTGTTAGTCACCAACTAATAAAAAATGAGAAAAATATAAAAGAATATACAAATTTTTTTAACTGCAGTGACTTACAAATTACCACTTGCAACTTAACCCAGCAAATATAAATCCAAACAACAGTAGCATGATCATGATTTACATTTGCTTACATTGTGGAAAAATATAAGATACGAGTAATAGTTAATCTCTTATGCCTTCTATATGATAGACAAAAGGGATAAAAACTTCAGCCCTTTGGGACCTTCCTCTAACATTAGATATTCTATCAATATTGTTCAAGAGGAACAATAAGCAGAAGCTAAAGAAACACAATCACAAAGAAAACAGAGGAAACAGCAAAAACTCAAGATCAGAAATTCCATCTTTGTGGTTTTTTGTCATGACCATCCACTTACCTTCTCAAAATATGATGATGGTGGATATGAGTGAACAAAGTCCTCAAACACACTACCATGAGCCCCTATCTCGTCGTTCTCGTCCGGTGGAACCACCGCCTCCGGCAATGGCCTCTCCCCTTCCAAGTATCTTAATATTTGCCCCATTGTAGGTCTCTTAGCTGGGGTATTGTTAGAACACATTAATCCTAGTTTAAGGACCATAACAACCTCAACCTCATTGTGGTCCCCTCCTAATCTTGGGTCTACTACTTGAAGAATTGCCCCTTGTTTCCACTTATCCCAAACCCAATCCACCAAAATCAACTCTTCCGGCAATGCTTTCGCCTCAATTGGTCTTCTTCCACATACAACTTCCAATAACAGAGCACCAAATGCAAATACATCAGAGCTTGTTGTGGGCTTGCCAGTCTTGGTTAGTTCAGGTGCTAAATAACCCAATGTACCGACAACTCTTGTGGTGCCGGGATTAGAGCCATGCTCATACAACTTAGCCAACCCAAAGTCCCCTAATCTCCCATTTAGCTCCATGTCTAACAAGACATTCCCTGCTTTAATGTCTCTATGAATCACAGTTTGTTCCCATCCTTCATGTAAATAAAGCAATCCAGAAGCCACACCTTTGATAATCTTGAACCTCTGTTCCCATGTTAAGACAACCTTAGGTTTATCAAATATGTACTTATCTAAGCTTCCATTAGGCATGAAGTCATAAACAAGTAGCAAATCGCTTCTCCTCCGACACCAACCTAGTAATTGAACCAAATTTCTATGCCTAAGGCGACCAATACTAGCAATCTCTGAAACAAATTCTTGCAAACCTTGTTTCGATTCATGATTTACCCGCTTAACCGCGACTTCTGTATTGCTATCAGGCAAAATCCCTTTGTAAACCCGGCCAAATCCACCAAATCCGAGAAGCTCCTTATCTCTAAAACCTCTAGTAGCTTTCTTGAGCTCCTTATAGGAGAATCTATGAGGGCCTATATCAAGCTCCCAGGCCTCAATCACATCCATATTCTTGATTTTCTTGATTATGTAAAAGGCTAATAAAATTGCAACAACCATAAGTACAACAGCTGATATAGATGTGCCCAAAATCAAAGCTGTTTGATTTCTTTTGGGTTTTGGAAGTTTAGGCAATGAAGAAAGATCTAAAGTTTGAGCTTCCCCATTCATCTTAAAGCTCCAACCAAAAACATAATGAGACGCAGAAAGCAAACCAGTAGAAGCTGAAAACCCCACATACATATAATCCTCAAGAAGTGGTGATAAATCAACATGAAAGGAGAGAATTGAAGAACTGGGTTTCGAAGAAGACGGCGAAAGAGTCACATTAAGTTCATTTCTGGTGGAATCATAGTCAATCCAAGCTTGAATTGTCTTCCCACTCTTGAGATAAAGGTCTTGTCTTTTTGAATCTCCTTCAGTATAATAACTAGCATTAACTGAAGCATTTGAAATCACACTATTGATATCAATTCCAACATGATTATCACTTATATCATTCAATGCAAAGGTTTGAACAGTATCAAATTCAACAGCAAAAAAATGGTTGGTAAAATTTCCTTTAGAACTGGGACTTATTAGCCCTAAATACTGACTAGGATAAGCTCCTTTCATCTCTTTATTAGGAGATATAACAAAAGCCATACCATGCCCACCTAATTTTTCATACTCAGGAACAATTGCAAAAGCAAAAGCTGTTGAAAAGGAGAAAGCTTTACCAGTGGTGGAGTTCTTGAATTTCAAAGGATTTGAAAAAAAAGCATGGCCTAATAATCTTCCTGTATCATTTGTAAGCTGGAGAATCCCATGATTTTCAATTCTGGCAATACCATTTAAACTTAAGTTGTTGTTGTTGATCAGATGTTTAAAACCATTAAAGATGAACTCATTAGACTCAGAAAGAACAGTTCCTGAAAGAAAAACACAAAGAAATAGTAACAAAAATACTTGGTTTGGTCTTTTAGCCATTCCATAATTATGGAGCAAATATTTGATAGATGGTTTCATTTTTTTCCATTTTTTTCTCCCTCATGGTGGGGAGAGAACTGAGGAAAAGGAGAAGGAAAGAAAGAGAGATGAAGAAGAGAAGATAATAGGTTGTTCTGTTTTTGTAAGCTTATTTGAAATTATAAATTGACTAAATAAGTAATTGAAAATATATACCACTAATAATTTATTATTTTATTATGTGCCAAAACTATAAACAACTACTTTTAAAAAAAAGGAAACCTGACTTAAAAATCTTTGCATGATATGTAAAATATAAAATGAAAATTGGCTTGTTTGGTCCTAAAATTATTTCTCAAATAATTGAGTGGTCCCTCATTCTTTTTACTTCTCATTTGGTCCCTGGATGTTATTTGCGCTTTCTAACCGGTCCCAACACCACCACTCCATCGTGGTTTCCCGACCAAATCCCCTATGTAGTATTAATACTTCATGGATTATCCCATAAGTATTTATGAAGCTTCCAAGATGGTCCCCGACATCATATTCTTCATCCTCCAAGATCCATTGGCGCCTAAATCCGACTATCAACACCTCTCACCCACCATTTCTTTCTCAAATCCGACCACTAATGCCTCCCACGTAGACCCCTTCAGATCGCTTTCCAACTAGGATTTGAGGTCTAATCACCTGTTCTTTGGTATGGAGTTTCCTGTCATTCGAATTTTGGTGGCCAAAAGTGATAGGTGGCGGCTTGGCGGTCGAATTTGGGAGAGATATGGTGGGTGAGCGGCATTGGTGGTCGGATTTAGGAGAGAAATGGTTGGTGGCCGGCGATGGATCTTGGAGGATGAAGAAGATCATGATAGAATCATCTTGGAAGCTCGAATATACTTCTAGGATCATCCCTGAAGTATAAATGTTGTATAAAGAGGGATTTGGCCGGAAACACCGTGAGTGGTGGTGCTGAGACCGGTTAGGAAGCGTGAAATAACACCCAGGACCATACTGGACAAAAAGAATGAGGATCACTCGATTATTTGAGAAATAGTTTGAAGACCAAACCTGTAAATCTCCCAATATAAAATAACCACAAGAACTTTATCATTGACGAAATTAAAATTTTCTCACGCTGTAAGGTAATATATTTGAGATAAATGATATATTTAAACAATAAAGTTCTGAATTTAAACAATATAAAAGAGACAAAAAACTAAGAAAAAAATTGAAAATGGTAGAATTTGAATTTTAATGAGTTTACTAAGTTATCTTTCTCAATTAAAAAACTTAGTGTGTTAATAATGTTTAATTAATCAAATTAAGAAAGTTAGTGGTGGAACTATGTGTTAGTAGGGGTAAAATCGCCTTAAATTCGAAAATTGCCGGGGACCAATATACTAGTGGATTTTAATAGTATTAGATTATAGGAGACTACGAGTGGGAGTTCAAATCAAAAATATTTTTATTTTAGAAAATGAGACATTCAATTTTTTATATAAAAAAATGGAAATTGAACATTCAAATATGAATAAAGTGAGTAATAAATAATATTACTATGAAAATTGGTGTTGGAACTATGTGTTATACAGTACTATGAAATTCAATTTTTTTTAAGGGAGCAAAATATTTTATATTATAAGAACCTATTTATACACAATATATTCGTAGTATTAATATAGAATTTTCAAAAAATTTGATGCAGTGGCCCCCACATGCCTCCATTAGGCTCCGCCAGTAGGGCGAAGGAGATGGCCGACCAATAATGCTCAAGAACAGCAGAGCACCATCTCCATGGACTGATTTGAGTTGAGCAGATTAGAAATTATCAGCTTTTGGAGTTTTGATGGATATCTTACTTGTATTTAGGCTCTTAACACTATCGATTAGGTGGTCTCTGTTTCTAACATTATATATTAGAATGTAGAGTTGAATTTTCTTTATAAAAGTTTCTTTATCTTTTATTAATCTTAACTGATTTTTTCCTATCTTACAAAATTCCCTATCCTGATTAGTTTTATAAATTTTTAATTTAGTATTATAATATCCATCTACTTTATAGCTATTTATCTTCTTTTCGTCTTTATTCATAGAATTCTTTTCTCATTTTTCCTATTTTCATTTCTGGTATATATATATATATATATATATATATATATATATATATATATATGTATATATTGGGGGACGGGATAGGAGGAGGGAAGGGGTAGTAGGAATCGATCTAGGACCTCAGTCCCAGCGGGAGGAGGAACCTCAATCACCTGAGCTACTCTTTGACTAGTTACTACTAATAGAATTTTAGTACAAATAGAATTTTTTTCAGCTAAGCTATTAGCTAAATAATTTGTCTGATGAGATTATATTTAATGGTTTAAAAGTGGTATGATTTCTTTGAACTAGGCTCATGGTTATAGTGTTGAACATTTTTTTACTACATATAAAACACTTGGAACAGGTGTTGCATTTTTCTACACATGTTAAATTCCATGTAATAGATATTCTCTTGTTACAGATGCATGTTCTAAGCCGCAACAATTGTTTTCTCGTTATAAACACATATCCTTGGGTATATAACATTTGTCTTACGTAACAGGTGTGAAAATTACAACATATGTCCCCCAAAATAATCTTGGTCCGCTCAAAGCGGTCAGTTCCTCGCCCAGATTTAGATTGTAATTTTTTTTGGGTGAAAAACATATTGGGTGAGTTCGGCTCCGGACACCACCAGGCCATAAGGACCATAAGTCGTTTACAAGGGTACTTACAGATCGCCCACCAATACATCCCTCACGTCGGCCACCAACACTTGACATTTGTAAGGACGTATCAAATCTTTACCAACTGAGCCAACTTGTGTTGATCAGATTTAGAATGTTTGAAAAGTAGTAATATCGCTATAATTCAAACAGGACAATAAGGACTCAAATATCTTTCGGATTTAATGAGGTCCCATTGACATTTTAATGCATTTCCCATCTACGAATTTCATCTCAAATTTATTTTTAGATTGTTTGAAAAGTATTTGTAGCATTTACGACAACTAGGCAACTTCCCCAACAATTTTCAAATAAATTAAAGAACACTTGTTAAATTTTATGCAATTGATATTCTCTCGTTAAAGACGTTGTTCTAAGCCTGTAATAGATATTTTTCTCGTTATAAACATATGTCCTTAGATATGTAATATCTGTGAAAATCACAACAGGTCTCCCTCTAAAAATCTTTGAAACTTTTTTCCGAACGGATCAGAGTAGCAAAAAATATTTTTTATATACTAATAAAACGCACCATAATTATACTTTTCAACTGGTTCAAGTAAACAGCCCCAAATTATAGAGTTGTTCTAATTGTCATTTTCCAATTTCCCTTACCCCAACAACCACATAATGGTACTTCCTAAGATTCATACTTTTGTTAATATTTATTATATTAAATCATAATAAAAATTAAGAAAAATTTATATGTTTAGCTACTTTATTATTTGAACATAATATTTTTAAATTGTAAAATGTTGAAAACTAAAATTCTGGGCTAAAACTTTCACTGCTAACAATTTCATGACATGTTCAGTACAATATATTTTGTATATTTATTGAAATTATGTTGCATGAGAATAACTACATCAAATGAATAAATATTTTTCCTAGAATTAAAATCAAAATCGTTAAAAAATAAATTTAAAATTTTAATTTTAATTGTTAAATAGAGATGTAAGTTTTCTTTTTTCTTTTTTTCAAGGCAAGGAGAAAGTGTATGTTATTACGGGACTATCATTATAAAATAAATAATAAAAAATAAAAAATTAAACAAATATTAAATTAAATATATATTCGTGATGATGTTTTGGGAGCAGCTCACAAACTCACCTCTTCATAGCATGTTTAGAATATGGCCATTCCTCACGGGTTAGGCTTTGGAATATTCTTTCAAGAAGTAGAGAGTGATTGCAAACTGTTATTGGTAGTCTCATTGATACACGTTCTTTAGCTACTTTAAAACCCATATTCGCTTTTATTAATAGTTTTTTACGAGCTATCCAAATAATCATTCACTTTGTAAAAATGCTTAGGCAATAAGCAAACGTACTTTGTCTTTCAAATCTCTATCCCAAGTTATCTACCTAAATTGGACTGAGACGGTATCTGATGTACTCACTCATCCCACGTTTACTCATGCTTAATAAATATTTTAAAATTTCCCTTTAAAAAAACTTAATTTCATTTCAAAACGCAAAGATAAATTTTCAGTTTACTCTCATATCTAACTACTTATTCTCAAATTGAAAATCCATCCAATTTTAAAACTCTCTGAATTGAACTTTTATGCTTTTATTTTTTAGATGGTTTTAATAGGTGCAATAGCACTAAAATTCAAACTTAAGTGACGAATTTCTATAGTCTGGTAAGGAATTCTAAAACGACGTGAACTTCTAAAGGCTGGACTGAAGTGTCGAATTGGTGATGGCTCACGAGTCAATGTATGGAGGATTAAATGGCTAAACACCCTGCATTCCTTCAAACTCTCGGACCCCACTAATCTAGGCCTTTGGCAAAAAATGATGCCTGTTTCCAAGCTTATCGACCACCAAAAGGCTATATTGAAAATAGAGATTCTGTGAGAATTTTTCTTGTCATATGAAATTCGGGAAATACTTAACGTTCCACTCTGCGACGCATGGCCATTTGACTGCCTTGTTTGGGGGTATACCAAAAATGGACTATATTCTATAAAGTCTGGATACCACCTACAAGTAGATATCAGCGAAGGAAAACGTGAAAAGCCTTCAACTTCAAGGAACAATGATGTCGATCACTGGGAAGGCATTTGGAAGCTGGCTATCTCCCCTAAAATACAAATTTTCATATGGAAAATTTTCCAACAAATTTTGCCTACTAGCCAAAATTTGTCAAAAAGGGTTAAGTCCATAACTTCACAATGCCCTATCTGTCATGGAGGCATTGAAACTACGGCACATGCCCTCTTTTCATGCCACCAGCTAGGGAAGTATGGAAAAGCACTAGTTTCGACGTACGAACTTTGCTAAAAAAATATGCTTTTCCTTACTGCCTACTGCCCATTATGACAGCCAATGAGGAGATTTCTACTCCATCCCACGTTTTTTTTTATAAGAAACGAAAAATCCCCGAAGAGGTAGCCAATCTCCTTAATCCATGCTGTTGAGTATAGTAGCATTTTCGCCTCATCTCTAGGCTCACCTGCATGTTACCAACCTCTTCCCAATGCAGATAAAATAAAATACATACTTAAAGGAAAGGCAAAAATGTTTTCACCAAGTGATATGGCAAAGCTTTCCAAAGGTCCTAAGGAGAAAGCTAGCTATAAATGGCAGGCTCCTAATGAAGGCTTTTTTTAAGCTAAATGTGGACGGAACTTGGTATGGAAACTCTGGCGGAATGGGATGCATCATCAGAAACCAAGAAGGAAAATTCGAGGCAGGAGCTGCAAAATTCACCCCAAACTCCCCCAACCCTGCACATGCTGAAGCAAAGGCTTTACTGGAAGGACTTCGTTTTTCTATGAATCAACGTTATCAATCGCTACTTATTGAAAGCGACTGCCAAACGCTCGTAAATCAGGTCCATCAACTTGAAGAATATTTATCCCCATTAGGTCACATTGTTAGCCAAATAAGAACTTTATCGGGGACTAGTATAGTTAATTTATCTTTTTGCGCACAAATCTTGTAACATTCCTGCGGATAGATTAGCTAATTACGCGATGAGGATTAAAGCCTCTTCTTAATGGTTTGGAGAATCGCCTAGTTTTCTCCTACCAAATGTACTCCATGATATCATTAAATGATATATTAATTAAATTTTATTTAAAAAAAAGCGCTAAACTTCAAATCGGACAATTCTTCGCCCAGTCCAACCGCAAAATAAAGCAATTTAAATTAGGGCCTCAAATATCTTTCGGATTTAATGAGGTCCCATTGGCATTTTAATGCATTTCCCATCTATAAATTTGATATCAAATTTAATTTTTAGATTGTTTGAAAAGTAGAAGTAGCATTTACGACACAACCAAGCAACTACCCAGCAAGTTCTAAATAAACTATAAAACACGTTAAATATAATGGAACATATATTATCTCGTTACAAATACTTGTTCTAAGACTGCAACATATATTTTTTCATTATAAACACATGTCCTTAAATATGTAACATTTGTCTTATTTAACATGTGTGAAAATCACAATAGGTTTCCTTCGAAAAAAATTTGAACTGTTAAATGTTTTTACTAAACGGCTTAGGACATTTATAATTATTTTTATGTAATGAAAAAAAAAAACGTATTAACCAAAATAATAATATACTTCAACTGGTTCAAGTAAACGACAGAATATTATAGAGTTGGTCTATGTGTTATTTTCCAATTTCCCTTGGCCAGAAGAATTGCTGGGCTCTAAGCACCGCACCACATAATGATACTTCCTAGAAATCATACTTTTATAAATAACAATGATTGAAAACTTTTTTTCCTTCAGAGAAATCATTTGTTCTTCTCCTAATGAAGCTACTGTAGACAGCCGCGGATTCGTAGCCGATTCAGTGTGGTTACATGATCCCACTGGATTTTTTTTTATAAAATTTATTCAGTCAGATTCCAATGCGCAAGTGGTGTCGGGGATTCTTTCTACTGCCCATAAATTGATTAGGGACTATCTAGGCTGAAATTAAAATTTGGGGACTAAACAGGCAAAAAAATTATAAAAGGACTTAATAGACTGAAATTAAAATGTGGAGACTAAAAGGAAAAAATAAAATTATTATGGGATTAAATAGGAGAATTTCCCTTTTTATAATAAGACTAATAGACTTTAAAGTCTAAATAGTGATGGTCATCTTGACTTGACTTATTTCATTTAACATCAGTCTCCTAAGGATGTAAGAAATTATGGATTTTCTTTATAACATTATAATTATATCAAATTAAGTGCTTAATTGTGTCTCAATCTGAGATTCTTTGTCTTAGGGGGGTGTATTCAATTCGGATTTTAAAAGATTTTAACTGATTTTCAAAAGTCTATGGATTCTGCTGACTTTATGGATTGTTTTAACTCTATGCAGAGTCTGCGCAGATTCTATCAGATTTTATTAGATTGATTTATCAGGATTTCTTTTGATTTATAAAGTCTATAGATTATTTGAATAGCACCAAAAAATAAAGAAAATACTGATTCATTGGTGCATTATACAGATCCAAATGTGTTGAATTTCCAAAGTCAACATATGTTTATCAATCCTTTTTTTTTTGGAATTAAATCATTTTGTTAAAAATTTAAAAAGTTTGACGATAGTCTTTGATTTTTTTTAGATCACGTAACTGCGCCTTTTTTGATTTATTTATTTAAGGTTTGTATAATTTACTTTCTGGTATTTTTTTCTTTGGTTTAATTAAGATATGTTTTGCAATAAGTTTTGTTTGAACTTTTTTTTCTCTTTAATTTTCTCTTTCAGGAAAATGAAATTCATGTTTGAAAAATAGAAATTTGTGGTTAAATAGAGAATAAATTGTTTGCTTTTTTTAATTTCTATTTGAAGATGGATGATCAAGAAGAAAATTGTTTGAATATTATGACTTCTTTTTGGGAAATAAACATTTCATATTGAGTTTTTTAACTATCTTAAAAAAATCTCATTTTTTTGTAGTTTGAAATATTTCTTTGTTTTTCTTATAATTTTATAGAAATGAGATTACTAAAAAAATTGTAATTTAAGATAAAATTATCAAAGACATTTTAATTTTAATATTAATGAGAGAAAATCAAAATCTTGAGAAAAAAGAAGAGATTTCACCCTACACATTTAAACCTATGAAATCCATCAAAATCCTACCTTTAATGAAATATATGAGAATCTATAGAGTTTTGAATACCTCTATATTTTAATGGACTTTTTAAAATTTAAATTGAATACCTCTAAATTTCATTGGACTTTTTAAATCCAAATTGAATACCTATGGACTTTAAAACTCCTTAAAAATCCTATAGAATCTATGTTGAATACACCCCCTTAGTCTTACACTAGTTTCAAACTCAAACTAATTTCTCAATGATTTAATGCTTGAAATTTCGTTCTCAAATTTAATCCAAAGAAAATTTTGGTCTCAGTTTGAATCTCATGATTCCACTCTGATAAAGTCTAAATAGTGATGGCCATCTTTGACTTGACTTGACTTGTCTTATTCCAAGTAACAGTAGTCTCCTAAGGATGTAAGAAATTATGGGAGTTCATTCTTTTATTGTGTTTGTCTTAAATGCAAAGTTTGATTTTCTTTATAACATTATAATTATAAGTTGACTTGCTACTACTAGTCGAATTTTAGTTCAAGTACAATTTTTATCGGTTAAGCTATTAGCTAAAATTTGTCTGATGAGATTATTTTTTTTTTATATTATTTTTTATTGTGGGAAGGGGACATATCTATTATAAGAAATAGAGATTTTAAGAAGAGGGGATTCAAACTCATAACCATTTACGTCATGAGACATCAGCTTTGGCCACTAGACCAATGCCTCTTTGGCCGATGAGATTATCTTTAACTGTTTAAAAGTGGCGTGACTTCCTTCAATTGGGCTCACGTCTACAGTGGTGGACACTTTTTAAGTATATATGAAACACTTTTGGAACATGTGTTGCTTGTTTTTTACATGTGTTAAATTACATGCAACGGATACTCTCTTGTTACATACACATGTTCTAAGCCCAACAGATGTTTTCTTGTTATAAACACATGTTCTTAGGTATGTAACATTTGTCTTTCATAACAAGTGTGAAAATTACAACAGGTGTCCCTTGAAATAATCTTGGACCGTTGCAATTTTTTATCGGACCGCTCAATGTGGCCAAAATTATTTTTATATATCGAAAAAATGTGTTCAGCACCGTAATCATACTCTTCAACAGGTCCAAGTAAACGACCCCAGATTATAGAGCTAATCTAAGTGTCATTTTCCAATTTCCTCTGCCCAGAAGACTTGCAAAGCTGTAAGCCACATAATGATATTTGTTAGGGCCAGTTTTTCGCCCAGATTTAGATTGTTTGAAAAGTAGTAATATCACTACAATTCAAACGGGACAATGGGACGATTAGGGACTGAAATATCTTTCGGATTAAATGAGGCCCCATTGGCATTTTAATGCATTTCCCATCTACGAATTTTATCTTAAAATTATTTTTTTGATGGTTTGAAAAGAAGTACCAGGCAACGACCCCAACCATTTCCAAATAAATTAAAGAACACTTAGTTAAATTATATGCAATGGATATTCTTTTGTTAAAGACGCTGTTCTAAACCTGGGTTAAATTATATGCAACGGATATTCTCTTGTTAAAGGTGTTTTCTCATTATAAACCTATGTCCTTAGGTATGTAACATCTGTCTTACGTAACATGTATGGAAATCATAACAGATCTCATCCGAAAAGTCTTTGAAATTCTTGTTCGAACGGTTCTTATATTTATATACTAATAAAAACGCACCATAATCATACTTTTCAACTGGTCCAAGTAAACGACTCCATATTATAGAGCTGGTTTAAGTGTCATTTTTAAATTTCCCTTGCCCAGAAGACTTGCAGGGGTGTAAGCACTACAAGCACTGCAACCAAATAATGGTACTTCCTAGAATCATACTTTTATTAACATTGTTTATATGAAATCATAACATAAATGACGACAATTTAATAGCAACTTTATTACTAAAACATAATATTTTTAAATTATCAAATGTTGAAACCTAAAAAGGTCGTATTAAAACTTTCTCCATTAACAATTTCATAACTTAATCAGTTCAATATATTTTATATATTTATTGAATTTATATTGCACGTGAATAAATAAATGTTTTTCTTAATTGTAAAATCAAAATCATTAAAAAAACTGAAATTGAAATTTTAATTTGGTCACGATATGTAAGTCTTTTTCTTCATTCTTCAAACAGAATGGGTATGTTATTACAAGAGTATCAGTATAAAATAAATAATAGAGAAAAATAAAAAAAATAAGATTAAATTAAAACTTGTATTATTCGTGATGATGTTTTGGGAGCCAAGTCTTTGCAAAGGATCTTACCCTTTCGAAAATTTATGTTTTGTTTTCAACTTCTCCATGTCCGGTAAAGCTTTTTCCATTTGTACCCTTGTCCAACTCAATCCAGAACCGACAATAGACTGGAAACCCAAATCGATGAAGAGCCCCACAATTTCACCAATAGATGAATTAGAAACCCAAAATATCCATGGTGTAAAATCTGGAAAATCCAAACCGAACGTCTTACACTCTGTAACAAGAGGGTGATTTATCTTTATTTAGCAAAAAAAAAAAAAAAAAAAAAAAAAAAACAAAAAAAAACAAGAGGGTGATCTGGCAGCACCTTATCTACCAATGAGACACAAAACCCAAAAGATAACTTAAGGAAATTAAAGTAATTTCATAAATAATAATTGAATATCATCTCACATAATTATTGAACTTAATGTATAATGTCATTACAAACTATATGTGTTACTACAGTCTATTACATCATATCAACCCACAATCGTCATCCTCAATCTCTGTAGCCCCTCTAAAGGATCAATCATCGGAACAACGTAGGACAACCAATATTATTTTTATGTAATAAAAAACGTGTTTACCACTATATTTATATACTAATAAAACACATCATAATCATAATTTTCAACTGGTCCTAGTAAACAACCACAAATTATAGAGTTGGTCAAGTGTCATTTTCCAATTCCCCTTCCCCATAAGACTCGCATGGCTATAAGCACGGCAACCACATAATGGTACTCTTAAACTGGTTTAAGTAAACCGCCTCAAATTATAGAGTTGGTCTAAGGGTCATTTTCCAATTTCCTTTGACCACAACAACATAATGGTACTTCCTAGGAATCATACTTTTATTAATATTGATTATATTAAATTATAATAAAAATTAAGATAATTTTATGTGTTTAGCAACTTTATTATAAGAACATAATATTTTTAAATTGTAAAATCTTGAAACTTAAAACGTATGTGATAAAACTTTCTCCGTTAACAATTTTATAACACGTTCAGTGCAATATATTTTATATATTTATTGTTATGATGCATGAAAATAACTACATCAAATGAATAAATATTTTTCTTAGTTGTAAAATCAAAAATCGTTGGAAGCCAGTGCTTTGCAGCTCACAAACTCACCTCTTCATAGCACGGTTAGAATGTGGCCATTCCTCGTGGGTTAGGCTTTGGATTATCCTTCAATATCATGGGATTGTAGTAGAGAGTGATTGCAAAACTATTATTAATAGCCTCATTGATACATGTTCTTTAGCACATTTAAAACATATCTTCGTTTCTGTTATTAATTTTTTTACGAACTATCCAAACAATCATTCACTTTGTAAAAAAGCTTAGGCAATAAGCATACATACTCTGTTTTTCAAATCTCTATCACAAGTTATCAGCCTAAATTGGATTGAGAAGGTATCTGATGTACTCATTCATCCAACTTTTACTCACGCTTAAAAATTATTTTCATATTTCCCTTTAAAAAAAACTTGATTTCATTTCAAAACACAAAGATAAATTTTCACTTTAGTCTCATATACTTACCTTTTATTCACAAATTGAAACTCTATCCAATCTTAAAACATTATGAATTTATCTTTTATGCTTTTATTTGTTAGATTGTTTGAAAAAGTAGTAATACCACTACAATTCAAATAGGACAATTCTTCGTCCCAGTTCCACCGCAAACTTAAGAAATTTAAATTAGGGCATCAAAGATCTTCCGTATTTAATGAGGTCTCAATTGACATTTTAATGTATTTTCCATCTATGAATTTGATCTCAATTTTTTTTTTTAGATTGTTTGAAAAGTAGTCGAAGGTCGTAATTGGGGCGATGTTAAGTATTTATTTGTTATTTTCTAGGTCACGATTCGAACTTTGGAAACAATCTCTGTAAGAAAAAATAAGGGTAAGTCTGCGTACATCGAGACATTTTCCGGACCCTACTGATGTAGGAGCCTTGTGCATTGAGTACGACATTTTATTGTTTGAAAAATAGTAATAGCATTTACGGCACAACCAGGCAACTTCCCAGCAAGTTCCAAGTAAACTAAAGACATCCCATTGGCATCTTCATGCCTTTGAATTCGATTTAAAATTCATAGAAATTTCCAAACTAATAACTCCCTCTCTTTCGTTTTCCCTTCATAATTTCTTCCTCAGAAACAAAGGTAGATAAGAATTGTATGTAATCTTTAAAGTTACTATTCTTAATCTATGAAGAGCCCACAATTTCACTAATGGATGAAATTAGAAACCCTAAATATCCATGGTGTAAAATCTATAAAATCCAAACCAAACGAAGGAACGCGGTGTCGAGAAGGATTGAATCAATTACGAAGCAAGCAAGATTCGCAAACCTGAGAAATTTCGAAGTACTTTTGTTGAATTATAAAATCAATTATTTTATCTGAGCTAATTTTAAACACTAATTGATCGAGGTAAGTGCTGGTTGTCTTCTTTAATCTATTATTTTGTCCTAAAACATCTATGTTGGATTCGAGTACGCGTATTGGATACGGGTACATATCTAGTTGTCAAGTATTTATACATCTAAAATTAAAGATACGATAACACTTCTAAGAATTCGAACACAGTTACGTAAATGCGAAATAATCATGGACATATAACGAAATTAACAAATTAACTACCTTTTATAAAGAGAAATTAACTTATAATTTTGGAAATATACTTATTATATCCTCCTCACTATAGACTATAGACAGAATGAGAAAAATGAACATCGGAGATACAATGATTTGACTAGCTACTACTACTTCTTTTAGTACCCAGAATCTATTTAGTTCAAGATGATTTTTTATCCACTAAGCTATTATCTAAATAATTTGTTTGCTAAGATTATCTTTTACTCTTTAAAAGTGGCATGACTACCTTCAACTGGGCTAATGGCTATAGTGTTGAACGTTTGTTTTCCAGTCATATGAAAAATACTTTTTGGACAGGTGTTGCATGTTTTTGGATAATTATTAAATCTCATGCAACAAGTATTCTCTCGTTACAGACACGTGTTCAAAGGCTGCAACTGGTGTCCTCTCGTTATAAACACATGTCCTTATGCATGTAATACCTGTATTACGTGACAAGTGTCTAAAAATCACAACATGTGTCTTCCGGAAAACAATCTTGGACCGTTGAAATTGTTTTATCCAGTTGGCTAGAACGACCAAAATTATTCCTCATGTACTGAAAAAATATGTTCAGCAACATAGTCATTCTCTTCAACTGGTCCAAGTAAACAAAACTAGATTATAGAGCTGGTCAAAGTATCATTTTCCCATTTCCATTGCCCAGAAGACTTGCAGAAATCATACTTTAATTAATATTGATTAATAGTTAATTACTATTTATGCCCCTCAAATAAATTTCAATATCAAGTTATGATCCTAAACTTTTTTGCAAGTCAATTATATGTATCACTATTTGTGGGGTGCCAAAACTACATGATGAAGAACCGTGAGGTACTAAGTACCAAAAGGTTCGACAGCTTTGATTGTGCCGGATCTTTCTCTAATTTATGAACTAGTTTCTAAGGAATATAATCAAGGAAGGCTAATTATCGATGGAGGCTGAATTAATCTTGCTGATACAGTAACTCAAAGAATGAATGAATTCTACATAGAAGTTCAAACACGAGAAGCTAAGGAATAACCTTACCAAAATATCAATATATCTAACATACATAATATGTAGGCCAAAGAATCTCTTAAATAGAGAGTTTTTGGTTCCTAACAACAATAGGAAGAAGAATCCTTGAAGAAGTAGGACTCCTGAACAACAATTTGCTATCAAGTAAACCACTAACAAGATAATGGACAACATGTCCTATTATCTAGCATCTTAGGAGCCTAAAATAACTAACATGACTGAAAATAACAACTAATGTGAAGAGTCCTTCAAGAAGTAGGACTCTTAACAACTAGATAACCAACTCCTTAACCACTATGGACAACATGTCCTTTATTATAGCAATTCCTTGCTATACACGCCTAAAACACATAAATAAAGTAATTAAATATGCTGAAAATAATTAAAGTCTAATGTAGACTTTAATTATACAAAAGACTAAAATGCCCTTTAAATTCGTCCCAATTCTGGACAGCTTGTTGGGCCAACTTGCACGACGAGTTCAGACATCAAGAAGGCAGAATCTGATCTCGTGATCTTCATGAAAGTTGTAGATCTGCCTCTTATCTTTAATTTGCAACTAAAATCAGCTCCATTGGATAAATGGATAAAAAGTTATGACCATTCTACCAAACTATTATAAAGTTGTCCAATCCCTCATCATCTTGTAAGATTACTAAAATGCCCTTCTTAGCCACTTTGCTTGATAGGGCCGAGTTGAACACTTGAAAGTTAAGAGGTTGACTTGTACAACATTCCTAGATGTAACTTAGCATCCTCTTTATATTTTAGAGCTCGGTCCAATGATGTAGATAGTTGCTTCACGTCCCTTGTTCTAAGACTCGTTATTGGTCTATGTATGTGATCCTTTGAATTGGGCAGCCCCGAGGTTGGTACCGTATCATCCCCTACCCCTTGAAAAGCTTGATTCTTCCTCGAATAATTATCACAATCAGGTTTATAATCTGAAAAATTATTAAAAGGGAGCAAGCTAGAAATATAGAAACTAGAATGTTCACCGTACTTACCTTTTAAAGATACTTTATGGCGGCTGTCCCAAAAGAATGGTATCTCTTCCTTCTCATTTGCATTTAATGGGGCATTAAGCTTGCAAAAATCATGAACAAAACGTTTGTAAAAGCTTGCTAATTCATATGATAAATGCATTTGAATTGCCCTAGTTGTTTGCGGTCATTCCTCAATTGTATTAACTTTAGCCGGATCAACTCTATGACCTTGAAAACTCACAATGTAACTATGAAAGTTAATAGAATTAGTGTAAGAAACATAATTTCCAATCTTAGCATACAAAGTATTATCTTTTAAAATAGTAAAAACAGCCCTAAGATGTTTGATATTAGGCTCTCGGTTTTTACTAGAAACAAGCTCATTATGAAATTAAGAAATCGAATGTCTATACTTAAAAGTTATGTGATTAATATTGAGACTATCCGTATATATTCTAAAAGTCCCTTTCACGATTTTGAAGGCTAATAAGTAACCTTCTCGGCAACTCCTTAGGGAAGGCTTCATGAAACTTCTGAAAAATAGCAAGACTGGATGTTGAAAAAGACGTTAGAGTAAAAAAAGTGTTAGTAAAAAGGTTCCTTACGGTTCCTTTCAAATCGAACAAAACAACAAGTTGTTTTGCTTGAATTGCCCTATCTACCTTTCCGGGATTAATGAATAAACACTCTTTTCTCTCTTTTTGTGAGCTTGCCTTTTTCTCACTAAGCTCACGGACTTTGTATCATTTTTTCCCTCGAATTTTACCTCATGGGTAGGATCACTCGTTTCTTTTCTCTTGCTCTTTTTTCTTCTCTAAAACAGCCCTTTCGGCTTCTTCTTCACTTATCCTCGATCCATCATCCAATTTTATCATTATACTCTTGTTAGGGAAGTCCATAAAAAAGTGTCCCTTTGCCTCTACATTTAAAACATTCCCGAACAAGATTTGGAGTAGAATTTACCCTCGTATTGGCCGAATTGGTTGGATTTTGTGACCTTACTGCCTCAAACTGACCCGTGGCTGTTTTTGCACCATTTATGACCTCTTTACCCTTGCTTCGGCTCGGAAAAATAGTAGAAAATATCTGGGACTGTTTTAGCTTCTCCCAAGTTTGGAAAGTTGCCGTTTTTTTCCTCTAACTCTTTTCCTTTTGCTGTATTTCAATCTGTTCTACATAATATAACATAGATGTAATATTATCAAGATTAGCACGTTCTACCTTTGATCGGATTTTATCATTTAGACCAGCGAAGAACCGAGCCATTGTTGCCTCATATCCTTCATTAATATCGGCCCGAATCATTGCAATTTTCATTGCCTTGTAATACTCATCGACCGAACTCTCTCCTTGCTTTAACCTTTGTAAAAGATTGTAAAGTTCCCTTATGTAATTTAGAGGAACAAAATGCCGTTTCATCACCGCTTTCATATCGATCCAAGTTGCAATTTCTGGTTGTTCCACTTTTACCCTTGTCTTGGTTTCTTTATCCCACCAAATAGAAGCATATCCATAAAACTCCATGGCTGCTAGCTTTACTTTCTTTTTCTCCGAATAGTAATGAACATAAAAAACATGGTTAATTTTACGAATTCAATTAAAAAATAATTCGGGATCATTTGAACCTTCGAAAGATGGAATCTTTGTCTTTATTGAACCAAGATTATTGTCAAGATGCTGAATGTAGTCACCTCCTCTCGGCTGATATGCCGGATTGTTGAAAATCCAGTTTTGTTGAATTGCCGAATTTTCCATATTTGCCCTCAGAAATTGTGGTACCCGTGGCGGTTCCATATCCTCAACCCCTTGATGATTATTCTCGGTATTATCTTGATCAAGACGTTGCTGATTTTGAAGCGTCCATCGTGCCAATAATTCCGTCATCTCCACCATTTGTTTCCGCATCTCCGCAAATTCTTTATGTGTAACTAGTGAGTCCGTATCAAAGACTTCACCTTTCTTCAATGGAGATCCTTGAAAAGACATTATAATCTCAAGAAAAACACTCAAAAATGTTAGATAGCAAGAAAGATCCACTCTTTCTTCCAACACCACTCGTATAGAACTTCAAACTCTAGATTAAAGAATAGGTTCTTAATTTTTTTGTGTTGACACAAAGCTGAAAAATAAGGAAAGAAATCCTATATTTGACCTAAACGAAAAGCTTTAGAGAGAAAAAGATGAAAAAACGAAATCCTAATTGAGAATGGAAAACCGGTTCTTGTCTTTCTTGATGTTCTTGATTCGGATGAACAGTAACGTTAACTGTAAACTAACTTTCTTGAATTTTTCCTTAACTTTGGCCGAGAGTTATCAAAGAATGAGGCGCCTACGCTATCAATTCTTGATGTTATTAATGTTTAAACACGACTCAAAATAAAGGAGGAACGTTTGCCAATTCTTGGACGATGCGCCTACGCTATCAATCCAAGAAGTTTGCTTATGGTTTGATAGTTCGCTATTCAATTTATATTAACTCGGTTGCCAATTTCTTTACACCGAGAGGTTTTTAAAATCGGCTGCTTTTTTATATATGCCGTAATGCTTTTCCTGATTTTCTGTCAATTCTGCAAACAAGAAAAAATTTATGAAAAACGATAAAGGTACATCGGGAATAGAGATAAACCTTTTGCTCTGATACCACCTGATGAAGAACCGTGAGGTACTAAGTACCAAAAGGTTCGACAACTTTGATTGGGCCGGATCTTTCTCTAATTCTCGAACTAGTTTCTAGGGAATATAATCAAGGAAGGCTAATTATCGATGGAGGCTGAAACACCACAACAAGAAGAAACTAATCTTGCTGATACAGTAACTCAAAGAATGAATGAATTCTACGTAGAAGTTCAAACACGAGAAGGTAAGGAATAACCTTACCAAAATATCAATATATCTAACGTACATAATATGTAGGCCAAAGAATCTCTTAAATAAAGAGTTTTTGGTTCCTAATAACAATAGGAAGAAGAATCCTTGAAGAAGTAGGACTTCTGAACAACAACTTGCTATCAAGTAAACCACTAACAATATAATGGACAACATGTCCTATTATCTAGCATCTTAGGCGCCTAAAATAACTAACATGGCGGAAAATAACTACTAATGTGAAGAGTCCTTCAAGAAGTAGGACTCTTAACAACTAGATAGACAACTCCTTAACCACTATGGACAACATGTCCATTATTATAGAAATTCCATGCTATACACGCCTAAAACAAACAAATAAAGTAATTAAATATGCTGAAAATAATTAAAGTCTAATGTAGACTTTAATTGTACAAAAAGACTAAAATGCCCTTTAAATTCTTCCCAATTCTGGACAGCATGTTGGGCCAACTTGCACGACGAGTTCGGATTTCAAGAAGGAAGAATCTGATCTAGTGCTCTCATGAAAGTTGTAGATATGCCTCTTATCTTTAATATGCAACTGGAATCAGCTTAATTGGATAAATGGACAGAAAGTTATGACCATTCTACCAAACTGTTGTAAAGCTGTCCAATCCCTCATCATCTTGTAAGATTACTAATTTGCCCTTCTTAGCCACTTTGCTTGATAGGGGCCGAGTTGTACACTTACGAAACTTAAGAGGTTGACTTGTACAACATTCCTAGATGTAACTTAGCATTCTCTTTATACTTTAGAACTCGGGCCAATGATGTAGATAGTTGCTTCACGTCCCTTGTTCTAAGCCTCGTTATTGGTCTATGTATGTGATCTTTTTAATTGGGCAGCCCGAGATTGGTACCGTATCACTACCCAAAGTAAAAATTAATCAAGTTTCAGGAGGGGGAGAGGGTATTGTTATACTTGCAGTTGGTAGTTCTGATAGCTCTACTGAGTTGATGTTGCAGTTTTTTCTCAAAAACCACAACAGTTGGTTCAACTATTGAAGAGTGTCCGTCTTGAGTATAATGGATAAAATACTTATTTTTTTTCCTGAATAATATAGAAAACTTATTCTTTCTCTACTAATGTGACTCATCAGACTACTTTGATACACAATGATCAGTTTAATGCTCCAACATATATTCCTTTTACTTCTTTAGCAAATACTTGGAAAAGGTCCCTTCCCCACTCCGTACTTATGCAATCAAAAGATTACTTCTCTGCCAATAATTCACTCATGAATGAGGCAATAAAAATGCAGGTGGTCTTTAAGTGGTATCTAAATTAGGGACCATTTAGAGACCATCCACCATTTATTGTATATTTAAATTTATTTTATAGGAGAGATGGTCTCTAAATGGTCGTTAATTTTAGGACAACTTGTAGTGAAAAATTTAATATGGTGAGGTGGTTTCTAAGTGGTGGCTAAATTAGGAACCAGTTAGAGCCCATCCATTTATTTTATATTCAGATTTATTTTATTGTAGGAGATTGATCTCTAAGTGGTCACTAATTTAGGGACCACTTGGAGACCACATGTTATTTTTGATTGAACTTTTTAATATAGTGAGGTGATCTCTAAGTGGTAGCTAAATTAGGGATCACTTAGAGAGAACCATTCATTATTCTGTTGGATGTTTTTATTATAGGTATGTGGTCTCAAAGTGGTCGCTAAATTGCGACCACCCTTTTATATTCTATTGGAATATTTTTATTATAGGTTGGTGGTCTTTAATTGGTTGTTAAATTGCGACCACATTGAGACTACCATTTTAACTTGTATTAGAAAATTGTTATTATAAGATGGTGGTCGCTACATTGCAACCACTTAGAGACCACATTTTCATTTTATAGAGTTAGTCAAATGCGCCAAATTTAGGGACCATTTAGTGACTACTTTGTGACAATTTTGAAACCATTTGTTTATCAGTCGAAAAACGGTCGCAACATCTCTAAAATTAGCGACCACTATTTTATGTTCGCTAATTTTTTTCCATGTTTCCGGTTTTTGTTGTTGTGTTATAGTTTTGGTCATTTGTCCTTGGATAGGTTGAAGTTATTTCTTCTACTTGTACTTATCTTTGTGTCGATAGTGTATGTCATGTTGAACATAAACTTCCGTTTCCCTTTCGAACTACGTTGTAAAAGGAATCTTTGATTCATTCTGACTGATAATTCATATATATATATATATATATATATATATATATATATATATATATATATATATATATATATATATATATATATATATATATATATACTTTAACAATACTAGTCAATTTTGTGCTTAAAAATGCAATTGTGTTAAGTTTTGGGCTTACAATGGTATAATTTCCACTTCTTTATATTTTTATATTTGTAGGTGAAAAAACGCTTGGAGGAACTCATTTGAAAACATGAAACTTGATTGGAAAACTATGCAACTGAATTGCAAAATTTAAAAAGATGTCTTCTAGTCAAAGTTGGTCAACTCGAGTCAAAACTGGAAATCTGGTCAGGTGTGAGATTTTTTTGCACTTTCCTGTTATATTTATAATTCCTTTCCAGCTTCTAAATTTATTACGTTTCCTAGAATTATAAATACCTTTTTTAAGAGCTGAATTGGCAAGACTGGTCATCATTAGACTATTCTTTAAGGTTTTTATTTTCTTGCTTTTTTTTTTAGTCCAAAACTATATAGAATTATACTTTATGAATACATACAAAATAATTAAAGCTAGGACATCCATGTATTCAATAAATTGAAATTAGATCCGGTAGCCATGTAAAATCCATCTGCCCTAGCTTGCCAGGTACATGTATGTTCACCTTGTCCTGGAAATGTATTATAACAGTTATATTCTCCAAAACACGTTAAATTAAAAACATCAAAAACAGCCTGCTTATTATCCCACCAAAAATGACAAAAGAATAAGGTATAAAAACTCTTCTTAAAATGCCACTGAAACTCTTCATCAACTTTCAGTGTATGGTATCCGACATCATCGTCTTTAGATTGACAACGAACCGTCAAAGGATTGGATCCATCTTCTTGCTAATTAGCCATCTTCTAGGGTTAATCGTAGAGTTATTCTTCGACAAATTGTGAAGGGATTCATGGGCGGAAACTCGTTCCAAACACCCATGGATCCTCCCCTGAAGGATCCGCTCATATGAAACAATTCGAAAACGACAGAAGCAAACAAAGAAGAAAAAAACTTACGGTTTTGGATTCAAGAAGCTACTTCTTGAATGGAGGTTGGCGTTTCTTGGATGTATTGCTGCCACTGATTGACTTCCCTTTGCGGAATGTCCCTCTACCGGTATCCACGCGACGAATACGAACAACGATTGCTAGCTCTTCGTTTTTCCCGAGTTTTGGGAATTAGAGAGAAAAGGGGAGGCGAGATTCGAAATCCGA
Source organism: Vinca minor (assembly GCA_026122235.1). Classification (NCBI taxonomy): domain Eukaryota; kingdom Viridiplantae; phylum Streptophyta; class Magnoliopsida; order Gentianales; family Apocynaceae; genus Vinca; species Vinca minor. The sequence goes on along the minus strand of JAOCZM010000280.1, from coordinate 685,798 downwards.
TTTCGGGTATTCTTGTTGATTGCAGGGCTGAAAATCAAGTGTGTCTAGGGTTTCGGGCTGAGATATGATTATATAGGGTGTGAGAGTTTGTTCCCATAACCAACTCTCACGTCCCTCCACTTCTATCAGCAGTGGGAGTCTTAGACTCCCACGTCCCTCTCAACCTCTTTTGGCGGTGGGAGTCCATAACTCCCACGTGCTTCTAGACTTCTGCTGGGTAGTGGGAGTCTTTATCGGATAATGACTCCCACGTAATCCCAGCTATACCGAAAATGCCCCTTATCTCTAATTCGAATAATAACACTTTATTATTCTCGGAAAAGTGAATGTCGATGCAATGAACCTAGACACATTCTAGATTCATTGAATGCGGACATGAGCTTCGTTAGCTTCGTCTATGCGTGTGACCCCCGTGAGGTTCATATCACAATGGCAATGAAAAACACACTTAGTAGTAAATCACAAGCGGTCCCTAGCAGGGACATTGTGACTACCCAAAGTGAATGAATATACAACTGAACCTAATATCAATCCACTATTTAATCCCTTTGTCTCGCGATATCCCTAATTAAGCATAAGGCATGGTGGTCGTCACCCTTATTAAGCTTAATTGTATTTATGCTCGATCTCCGGGTAGATCTGTTTTCGACAAATAGCATTTGATAACCACTTTATCAAATACATTTGAGCACTGGCCATGCATTTAAACAATCTTTCCCTATCGAGGGGCCCATGGATATCTCTCTCTAATAATAGAGAGGACAAATTCCTTACAATGTCTCTCACATTCAAGCTATGATAGGACACTACATCCGATCATCGATCGTATTGATTACTCTGTTACAAGTAACGTCCGATCGAGTCAAAAGCGTGGGCTCCATTCATACTAGAATCAATGAAGACATAAGGTCTAAGGATTCTAAAATAGTATTGACGAAGTAATACTTATGACTTAAGACCATGAAGTATTACTTCTCAAACGGATCACGTCCCAATACAATGTATCCCTATATATATTGCATCTATGATGTGATTTGTATCCATTACACATGATCGAGTAAAACAAGATCATCAATCAACAATCATACTAGTTTTATTTCATAGTAAATAAGTATTACATAAAACTAGGGACTTCTAGAATAGTAATTACATAAGCTAATGAGTTTTACTATCAAATCACACATTTGATAATCAAAAGCGTAATTAACTATTCAATTACATGCTCAAAAGGTAATAAAACGCACAACATGTGCTAATGGTCCTAGGGCACTACTAACAAATTGTTGAAGTCAAGATTCAATTTTTCATCATCTTAATACTTCAGAAAATTATTTTGATTTCATGTTAGAAACTTTATTCTCATTCAGAGATGTTTTCTTACATGCTCTCTCTTAATTTGTTATTCAATTTCTCCTCTAGTATGAGCTAAAGCTTTATTCTAAGGTCATGACGTAGTTAGATTAATTTTATATGTTTGTCTTTACATTAACTTAGAAGATTTGCAACAAGTAACCTTGTTAATTAGGTTAAATACTCTGAACATAAATTGCATGTAAGATAGACATATACTTGTATAGTTTGGGCGATCTTTTTGATTTCATATGTTTAATGCATTTTATGCTTTAAATTAAATCAACATAGAAATATAGTTAGTTTATTCATGAGAATATTTTTATTTTTTTTATTTTTTTAATAAAGCCACCAGCGTGGTGGGGCGGACCCCCGTTTTATTAATTATTGCCAAACCGGCAGAAGTGATGAGAGGGGGACATAAGACCTGACCTCCCAAATACAAATATGCAAAAAGTGCAACCTTGAGCATTTATATATATGCGCAAGGATGAAACAATATATGGCTAAACTAATATGCAAAGCAGTAACCAGCTATACAATACTAGTATTCTTCAAATCTAAAATGCTAAGGAATTTATCCTTTGATTTTCCGTAGATATGGAGTTCCTGCATGATCAAGGAGACACTTACCTCTAGTGATACGAGGTAGTGACGAAAACTGTGAATAAACCACCGTATTTCGAGAGTCACACGCTTCATTTGCCAAACTGTCCGCGACCTGGTTCGCTTCCCTGTATATATGGTGAACTCTTGCAGAATCGGAAATGCGGAGTAAACATTGAAAAAGAGAATCAAGCTTCCAAGAAGAAATTCGGCCTTTGTTAAAAGAATCACATAGAAACTTTGAATCCAATTGAACACAGATATCATTAAATCCCAATGAAGTAACATACCGTATACCAATGATCATTGCTTCCATTTCAGCCGCAGAGTTTGAGAGATTTAAGCCAAGGAAATTAGAGAAAGCACCAATAAAAGAGCCCGAAGAAGTGCGAACAATACCACCTGCACCTGCAGGACCCAGATTACCCCTAGAGGCCCCATCTATATTTAGAATGTCCGGAGGTGTCCTCATATTTCCGAATGAATTCTATCAAAGCTTGCAGACCTCGTTTAGCTCCATTACGTCATCTGCATAAGCTAAATGAGATATCAAAACAGATGAGTGTGGGACCACATACCTTGCTATTCTCCCCGAATGTATCAGTCTATCCAGACCCCTGGAAAAGACGTCTGCTGCTATAATAAACAATAATGGCGACAAAGGGTCTTCTTGTTTTACTCCACGCCCAGAGCGGAAAAAACCATGAGGAGTACCATTAATAAGGACTGAATACCAGTTATTAGTCAATAAGTTTCGGATAAGGTGAATGAAATGTGGACTGAAACCAAACTTTTGAAGCACGGACAAAAGAAAAACATGAGAAACTCGGTCAAATGCCTTCATCATATCCAGTTTTATGATCATGTTACCTCCTCTCACCTATTTATTTAATGCATTTGCCAATTCCATCGCTAACAAAATGTTATCTGAAATTACCCTCCCCTTGATAAAACCAGACTGATTTCTGCTCAAAATCCTAGGAAGTAATTTTGCCAGTCGAATGGCCATGACTTTAGAGATAATTTTACTAGAGAAATTGCACAAAGAGATTGGACGAAACTCACCAAAAGTTTCCGGGCAATCTGTCTTCGGAATGAGGACTATAAATGAACTCGCAATTGCTCGTGAAAGAGGTATACCTGCCCAGAAATCCCTAACCGCCTGAATCACATCATCTGCCACAACCGCCCAACATGTCTGGAAAAATCTCCCCGTGTATCCATCGGGACCCGAAGCACTAGAGGGGCTCAAAGCAAAAACAGCCTCTTTAACCTCCAAACATGTAGGCAAAAAATCTAAACAATGGTTGTCAGTGTCATCAACCTGCTTAGGTAGTAAATCGAGTAGGTGAGTGTCGGGACATGTGCTTGCATCAAAAGAAAATAAGTTCTCGTAAAAACGGACTCCAACCGAGGCAATGTCATCTTGGCTTGTATAAATAGTTCCATCAGCCCCCTGAATCTTATTAAGAAATAGTCTCCTTTGTTTATTCCTGCAGTAAGAATGAAAGTAACTTGTATTAGCATTTCCCTCTTTTAGCCATTTCTGACGAGCCTTTTGGCGCCAGAACATTTCCTCCAATTCAAGATTACTCTCGTGTTTTAACTTTTCCTCCAATAACTGGGCTTGCAATTGAGAAGTAGGTCCCAAATCATGTAGTTCTTCCAACCGTAGTACCTCCCTTTCGGTTGTCTTAACACGGGTATGTATATTACCAAAAGTTTCCCTGTTCCAGGTACCCAGAACCCATTTCAGACGTTTAAGTTTACCCTGCAAAATCATTATTCCTGAACCAGACAGATCATCAGCCCAAGAATTACGAACAACATCCATAAACGTGTGATGTTTTACCCACATATCTTGAAAACGGAAAGCGGAACCACCTCGAGCAGTTGTGAGGCAAAAATTAATTAAAGAGCACAGTGATCAGATATAGTTCGTGGCATATGTGTAACAGTGGTATTTTGAAAAGTAGCATTCCAATCATTAGAGACAAGAAAACGATCTAACTTTCTGAGCAAAGGATGTACTCCCCCCCCGACACCAAGTGTAAGGACTTCCCGAAGTCGGAACTTCAAGTAACCCACAATCATGTATTGCATCACCAAATTCATTCATAGGTAGTAGAGCCGGAACTGACCCCAGACTTTCGTTCAAACGTAAAACAACATTAAAATCTCCTCCTACCAACCAAGGACTATTATTAGGTTGAAAGGCACGTAATTCCGTCCATAAATCTCGCCTCTGGACATACGAACACTTAGCATACACAAATGAGCAAAAGATAGGGGAGGCCGAAAATATGTTAATCTGACAATGAATGACTTGCTCCAAATCCTTAACAACCACAATATCCACCCTGTCATCCCACAATACCCAGATTTTGCTAGTACAATTCCCAAACCAAAAATCAAATCCTAAGCGGCGAGCATACATAGCAATTTCAGACAAAGCCACCATCGGCTCTAACAACACAACAAAATTAAGTTTATGATCTCTTTTTAACTGGCGAATGTTCGAAATAGTACCTTCATTAGCAATCCCTCTAATATTCCATATGATGTAATTCATTAAAATATTGAGAAGATGTAAAATATGAGTGAAGCATTAAATAGTATGAGGAGTCGATCCCGCAAGTCTAGGAGAGCGTCTCAAAGGGAGTTGATGATGCTTATATTTTTTGCCCTTCTTTTTAACTATGGGGATATCCACAGTAATATTGGAGAGTGCAATAACTGAAGTAATACCTGCCACGTCGGTAATTACCTGTGTCTGAGGAGGGATAATGGCCTGGCCATCCATTGTACTCTGAGTAATATCTTGGTCCTCCATTGATCCGGGTAGAACCGGAAAACTACCATTTTCACCTGCAGGCAAGTTTTCAAGTTCATCCGGGTACTCCGGGGCTTCATCGTCCTTTTCGGTTCCCACTTCAACTTCAGGTATCCGATCCGGGTCTTCTATACCTGGGACCAAATTTCCCAAACAGGCTCCCAGGCTTCCCAATACATGCATTCCGTCCACCCCTTGTATATCCGAGCCGACTTCAGCTGGTAAGAAATCAGCTGTGTTCTGTGAAGCGGGATGCTTCAAAATTGGTACAAAAGAGCGTAGTTCGGCTAGATTTACCTCCACTGACTTTGTCGATTTTCCGCCATCAGATAGTGTAAATCGCGAATTAAAAGGGGATTTGTCACATCCTACAATAATATCATCAATACCCCTAGGACTCAACACAATCGGCTCAATTTACAAACTATATTTCTCCTTTGTGGCTGTTTTTTTACTTCCTGGCAGCCTTGTTATTTCTGGGCAGATTGCAGATTTTGCTGCTGTAGGCAGTGTTAACTGCTCTGTTTCCCCTGTTTCTAGAGCCAAAATTGGTGCAGACTGCTGTACCCGCGCCCCATTTTGCGGTTGTGAAGACACTGCCAAAGGGCTGTCCGCGGCCAGAGGCTCTAGCGCCCCATTCTGCTGTGCCGCAAGGGTGCTGTCCTGGGCTGCAGCAGTGATCTTTTTCTGCTGTGCCGTTCCTTTGTCCCTAATTACCAACGTAGTTCCCGATGGACCCGGTTCTCGCCGCGATCGCACCGGAACCCACTGATTATTGGGAGCCATGACTACAATTCCAGACTTGAGAATGCGGGGCTCCGAAACCACGGCTTGCTTGCCTTTGATTTTTGCGGACTTCACCGATTGAACAATATGAGATTTTTCCAATTCAGCTGGTTTTTGAACAAATTCAGTTGGTTTTGGAGAGTTACATTGCTGATTATGATGCCCAATTCTTTTACATTTCACACAATATTCCGGCAAGTCATCATATACAATCGATTGCCAAAAACCCTTTCCCGTATGAGCATGTGTAATACGGATACGCTTAGGTAAGTCTAATAGTAAATCTACCTCTACACATACCTTCGCAATTCCCGGTCTTGAGGCAGCGGCTAAAGGGGCGTCCAAAGCAAGCGGTTGTCCAACCGCCTTTGCGAGTGAGAAAATCATGGATTTGATATACAAGTGGATCGGTACACCCTCAAAGCCAATCCATATGGGTACTATTGACGGTTCTTCATCGACATTGAAATCATAGGTCCACTTGAAGATCCGCATTGTAATTCCATAGAAATTCCATATTCCTTGTCGCCAAAATCGACAATAATCTTCTTCGAGATCAAATCTGATCAATACGTGACGTTGATCCATCCTTCCAATAGAAAAATTCCCTTAAACCCAATTTTGTGAAAGGATTTCTGCAATGAGTCAATGGACGGGGCAAATTTGTGGAATTTGCCAACCAAAGCAAATCGCCAAGGTCGAATCAAAATTTCAACTTCATCCGCTGGGATGATTAGATGAGGTTCCCCCTTAAAAACCTCCAATTTTGTAGTTGGAAGTGTGGGTGAGGCAGTTGAAGGACCGGTCAAGAGTTCCGCGAAGCTTTTTGCTTTCCACGGTGAAGGATCGAGAGCAGGGTGCCACGGCGACCATCGTGTCTGGCGGCCATGGCAGCCGCGAAAGAGAAAGAAGATCGCCAAGGATCCTATATTTTAGGAGAAAATCGCCTAAAAAAATCGCCTAAGAGAGAGGATGAGAATATGTTTGATAACCCTTGAAAGAGGTTATTAGATATAATTGAAAATCGAGCTATTAATGAAACACACACTAGAATAACATTTCGTTAGGATAATATATTGATTGATATAGTGAATTCCTATGCCTTAGACCTTTAACATATCAAACTTCTTGTTTAAGTAATTTGTTTTCTCTCTAGTTAATTAATTTAGAGTAATAAACCATCATCAAACTATTTGGATTTAATTTATTTGTCTTGATCATCAAAATTATTTACTTAGTAAATTAATCATTATTCTGTGTGGGATCGACCTTGACTACTTCAACATTGCCCGAGTACACTTGCTAGTATAGATATTGCGTATAAAGTTTTTGGTGTCGTTGACGGAGAATATTTTATTAATTTTATTTCTTTGTGATTTTGATTTTACTTTGGTCTTTAATATTATTATTCTTGTGTAGACATCATAACCACAATCGAGGTGGTCCCCAAATTTGCTGAATTGACAAATCAAGTTAGCATCTTCATGAATCGACAAGCCAACCAAAACATTTTTTTATATCATTCATACAAGGAAACATGTTATACCTCAAATGAATTATCCTTACTCCAACACTTACAATCCGGGGTGGAGGCAACACTTAATGTTTTCATGGATGATTCAAGATACTAGGCAGCAATATATGACTCATCCACATCAACTTTCTCCTTCCAACGAAATGACACCTCAATTTGAGGAGAATTTGTTCAATACTTAAAGAAGTTGGATGTTAAGATAAACCAAATTGATCATTCAAGTCAAACTTCTATCTACAAAGTTGAGGTTCAATTGGGTCAATATGCTATATATAAATTTAAAAGATAGAGTTTCAGAGAAACTTCTTAGTGACACGGAGAAGAAACCCATGGAGCGAGTTCATGTAATGACCCTTAGGAGTGGAAAGAAAATCCAAAGAATGGAAAAGCCTAAAGAAGCTAAAAAGGAAGATGACAAAAGAATATATTCTTTTAAGAATGATGAGCCAAAATAGGGAGACTTTAACCTTACATTCCTCCTCCACCTTATGATCCTCCTATTCCTTTTCCCCAAAGACTTCTGAAGCAAAATGTCGATAAACAATTCTTTTTGCAGAGGCTTTTGATAAAATGCCATGGTACGCGAAATTTATGAAGGATATGCTAACTAACAAGCGTAAGCTCGAAGATCACGAGATAGTAATGCTTATAGAGAAATGCTTTGTCATTCTAAAGAAGATGTTGCCCCAAAAATGAAAAGATACATAGAGTTTCTCTATTACTTGTACTATTGGGAAATTAAATTTTGATAAGACACTATTTGATTTAGGTGCTAGTTATTAATTTAATGTACTTATCTATTCTCGAAAGGTTGGGGCTAGGTGAGGTGAAACCTACTTACATTACCTTACAACTAGCAAATAAGTTTATAATTATCATTGATGGTATAATTGAGGATGTTCTTTTTAAAGTAGTTTAATTTCTTTTTCTTGCTGACTTTGTTGTAGTGGATATTGACGAGGATAGAGAGGTTCCCCTCATTTTTGGTAGACATTTCCTTGCAACCATTAGAGCTTTGATAGATGTTTAACTTGGAAATATTACTCTTAGGGTTGAAGATGAGGAGATGGTTTTTAAAATATATTAAAAAACATCTCCTCATCTTCTATTGCACTGGATTTTAATGCTAATGAAATATCCTGAGAAATTGATTCTTGTTATCTTGTTAATTCTAATACTTCTCTTGCACTGGATTTTAAAGATAATATGACTCACAAGACTCACAAGACTCTTGATTTTATTTTACAAGACGGGGTTGAAAAAGAAAAACATAAGAAGGTTACCATGGAGTATATCTCTTATCCTAGTACACATCGTTCTAACTCCTATTGTAAAAGGGAGAAATTTGAGGAGTTAGGGAGGAACTTAGCGAGACCGCTATCATTTGCTGAGAAGCCATCACCATTTGATTTCAATCCTACTCATCTCTCTCAATAGAAATATACTAGTTTTAAAACACATCGTTCTAACTCCTATTGTAAAAAGGAGAAATTTGAGGAGTTAGGGAGGAACTTAGCGAGACCGCTATCATTTGCTGAGAAGCCATCACCATTTGATTTCAATCCTACTCATCTCTCTCAAAAGAAATATACTAGTTTTAAAGGTTCATATGATTTACCTGTACTTATTTCTTCGTACTTGACAGGTGTAACAAGAACCTTAGAGTTACGTGAGCTTGATGGACTTCCAATTGGAACTCAATAGAATGATCGAAGATTTAAAGAGGGACTGAAATGGCTCCATGACAGGAGGATTGACAGTGATTAACAAATCGTACATAATTTCGATGGACAGTTGCCAATTTTAAAGTGTCCTAAAACATTTTACATCCTCCCCAAGTCCCTCTAAAGGTAAGACCTTAATAAATAAAAAGTGGTATGCTACAACAAGATAATAAATTATCTTTCTGGGTTTGAATCCCAATGCACTTGTGGTGATATCACGTTATAAGAGCACTCATTCTTATTTTAAATTTGACGTCAATATTTTATTTATTTTTGAAGAAAAACTCAGTTATTTTATTAGTAGATTTGGAAAAAAAATTGGAAAATTTCGTTTTTTAAAGCTAATTCGAGAAATCAGGACTGGATTCTTGGATCATCCTTGGTATCTCCCTTAATTTCATTTTTTTTCATTTTTTGCAAAAAAAATAGATTCGAGAAACCTGGGCTGGATTCTTGGACCAGCCCTAGTATCTCCGTTGATTTTAAGAGTAAAATGGAGCAATAGATTATTTCATATAGTTCCATCCCTTGAAGTATCGAACTAAATGGATAAAGGGTGAGTAGAAAAGGTTATTAGTCTTTTTATTAAAAGGTGTCGTTTTGCCTTGAAAGAATCCGTCCTATTTAACCTAAACTATATTAGAAATTGAAGGCAAGAGGGGAATGTTATTTTGTGCATGATTGCTGCTCTTTGATGGAGGAGCATCTTCAAGATACATTGTTGATTCTTGTTGTTGTCAGGATGTTATGAGGTGGAGAAATGAGATCCATCTAGGGAAGACAACTCTACCTATAAATAGAAGTTGTTGCTCGAGGAAACTTTATCCAAAAAATAGAGTTGTAGCTACTGCCTCTTGAATCCCTTGTGAGTTTTCCTTCACTCTTATCACCATATTTCTCTTAATCCATCATTTTCTCTACTTCTCTTGGGTGTTAACTGGTGTTTGTATGTTCTGATGGTTTCAGAATATTCAAGGAATAGAAATGGTGGAGTGAAGATATGACATTGAGTTTGAACCATACTTTTCTTGTTCTTTTGATTTCTATTTTATTATCAAAGTTGATAGTATATGTTAGATGATGAAAGTTAATGGACAATTGATTAAATTTTCTTGTAAAGTGATCAGTGGATATTATGAATGTTATCTCCATTAAGTTATCAATATATAATTCAGTGTTTGCTCATTTATTGTGTTAAGATGGTTTGAGCTGATTATTAGTTGGAACTGTTGTGTTGTTTTGTGTGGGATTTGAAAAAAATTGTATCATATAAGTTATTTTCCTTAGGCTCTGTGGGGATGGTTAATAGTAGAAATCAATATAAGAAGGGGGACTAAGGAGACCTCAGACACTGAAATGTTAGAAAAATGGATGAGGATGACAAAGAGATACATGGTCACCTTGAAGCTCATATGAGAGCTACTGACCAACTATCTCTAATTCAAATAAAACAAAAACATATTAGAGAAGTCTCAAGTAAGGGTCAAGAGAACGTGCATAAGCAAGTGGAAGGACTGATAGGGCATATGACTACTTTAACCTCTGGATTGACAACCCTTAATGCTTCTATATAGGACATAAAGAGAACTGAAATCAAGGAATGGAAACAAGAGGTAGGGCAGGGTAGTGGATCTGTTGGACCTTAACACACCTATTACCATTGAGTCTAGCAACATAAGGCCTACCTTTGGAGAGGAAGGAAAGATGAAAGAACTGATTACAAGTCACCTAAATTAGAATTTCCAATGTTTGAGGAAATTGCGTCAAGGGAATGGAGAGGTAGATGTAAGGACTACTTTTACCTCTAACAAATAGAAGAAAGAGAGAAAACTACCTTGTCCAAGGTGAATTTTTAGGAATATGTCCTACACCGGGAGCAGGGGTCACCTAGCCCTTCACCCTAATGAAAATTGAAAGAATTTAAAGCAGGTGTGTGCAAAAGGTTTGGTGAGTCTGATGAGAGACAACTAAAGGAACAGTTCAATAAGCTAAAACTAAAAGGGGACTTAGGGGAATGCACAAATAGATTTGAGGAGTTGAGGTATGTAGACCTTAGTAAGATGCTCCATGTTGATGAAGACTACTACATATCAATATTCACAGTGGGATTAAAAGATGAACTAAGTCGTATGATTAAGGTTTTTTATCTTAATTCCCTAGAGGGTATGTGAGAGAAAGCTAGGTATTTGCAGAAAACTCTGGATGCCTTATCTAAACCAGTTAAAAAGACTCATGCCTTACTACCTACACAAAAAATACATTACTTCAGCCATAAGATGCAAACCCACACCTCCTATCATGATAGGAACGTGGGGTTAAACACTAGGTTTTGGGTAAGGGAACCTGTAGCTTTCAAGGGGTTGTAAAAAACTTAATATCAACAAAAAAATAAAGAATAAAGGCTTTATTTCAAATGTGGAGAGAAGTTTAGTCCATGTCATATTTGCCCTAAAAATGAATTGAACATTCTGGTTGTGGAAGATATAGAAGAGTAGTATGAGGGAAAATTTCTATTGTATGACAAAGAATGGGAAGAACAAACAATAGAAGTAGGGGAGGAATTAGAGGTATATGTTAATGCTATGACTAATAAAGTGTCAAATAATAACTTTAGGATTCCATGATGGGTGAAAATGATGGAGGTGTCAATCTTAAGTGATACTGGATGCAGCAGCAGTTTCATTGAGAGTGCATTAGTTAATGAATTGAAACTCAATGAAACGGTGAGCGGCCAAATGAAGATAACAATAGCTAAGAAGGATTCTATGGTTAGTAAGGGAATGTGCAGAAAGTTGGTGTGGAAAATGGGTGAGCAGGTGTATGTGCATGACCTAAGTGTACTCGAAATAAGGTTAAAGTGACATAATACTTTGATTGGATTGGATGGGAAAAACGATCCAATATTTTTTGATTTCAAAGCTATAAGGCTGACTTTCACAAAGGGAGGAGAATAAATAGTGTTGCAAGGAGAGAAAGAAGAACTGAGGAAATAAAGGGCTAGTGCTCAATCGATATTGAAGTGTTTGAGAAAAAGAGACCAGCTGTACTATTGTTACCTACTACTATCCATGGGCACTGTTGGAGAAGAATGGATGTTTTCCATGAAAGTAGGCCAAGTACTTAGTGATTATGATGAGGTTTTTGAGAAACCTCAAGGTTTACCACCCCTCTAGAAGTCAGGAACATATGATCACTATAGTGGAAGGAGAGCATCCCTTTAGACTCAGGCCATGTAGATATCCCCAGTTTCAGAAAAATAAGATTTGTAAGAGAAATGCTTGGTGAGGTGTTTATTCAACCCAACAACAACTAGTTTGCCTCACCAATACTATCGGTCAAGAAAAAAGATGGGACTTGGACTTTGTGTAGATTATAGGCCACTTAACTCCATAACAGTTATGGATAAGTTCCCAATACCCATAATAGATGAGGTGATAGATGAATTACATGGAGCTAAGTATTTCACAAAGATTGGCCATAGATCAGGTTATTTTCAGATCAAGGTTAACTTAGAAGATATGTCTAAAACAGCCTTTAGGACACATATATGATTGTATGATTTTTTAGTTATGCCTTTTGGTTTAACTAATGGGTCTGCTACTTTCCAAACTCATATGAACAAGGTTTTTGAACCTTACTTGAGGAAGTTCATATTGGTGTTTTTTTTCTTATGATATCTTGGTTTACAACCCAGACTTAGATTCTATCTAGAGCACCTCAGGATTATGTTTGGAATTCTTAAATAAAATCAATTGTATGCTAAGATGAGCAAATGCACTTTTGATCAAGAAAGGGTGGATTATCTAGGTAACATCATTAGTGTGGAAGGGGTGGCAACAGACCCTGCTAAAGTGCAAGATATGGTGATTAGCCTCTCCTAAAGAACATCACTCAATTGAGAGGTTTTCTAGGACTTACTGGTTATTATAGAGGGGTTGTTAAGAGGTATGGAGTGATAAGAAAGCCGCTTCGTGAAATGTTAAAGAAATGGGGATTTCAATGGAGTTAGGAACCAAAGACTGCTTTTGAGGAATTAAAAGGGCTATGAGTACTACACATATTCTTACTATGCTAGATTGGAGTAAGCCATTTGTTAAAGAAATTGATGCCTCAGATATAGGCATTGGGGTTGTGATCATGCAAGATAGAATACATATAGCCTTCCTAAGCAAGGTTTTAAGACCTAGACCCAAAGAACTATCAGTATATGAGAATGAACTATTGGCATTGGCTATTGCAGTCAGTAAATGGAGACATTACTTAGAGGGCACACATTTTATCATTAAAATAGATCATCATAGCCTTAAATTCCCGATGGATCAAATAGTCCCCCACTATAACACAACAGAAATGGACTTCTAAGTTGATGGGACTAGATTTTGAAATCAATTACAAGAAATGAGTGGAAAATAAGGTAGCTAATGCCTGGTCAATGAGAGAAGAACTCAATTCCATCACCTCGGTAACTACGAATTGGATTACTGGGGTAATAGAGAGTTATGATGATGATGATGAGATGCACATGATCATAATTGGCATAATGATCTCTGGAAATACAAAGGAAGAAATGGAGTACATGAATGAAATTATTTATAGGAAGAAGAATATATATGTGGGGACTGGTAAAAAAGTAAGGAAATTGTATTTTATAAATGTAAAGACTGAATGACGAAAATTCGGATTCTTCAAATAAACGCAGTGGAAAGTAAAAATGCGAAATGGTCAATCTAACAGGATCATTCACTAGTAATAACATAAATGATTTATGTTTGATTTTGTTTCGGAAATCATCAATGGCAACCGATCTAATCGACTCCCGTCTCTAGCGGTATCCACACGATCAACTTGAACTTATTCTTCGTGTCTTCAAAGTTGAAGACAATCTTCAAGAATTTGGTGTATATATGGTCAAGTTAAACCTGAAAAGAAAGAACGAAAAATATGAATTTTTTTCTATCTTTTTATTGTTCTGGGTGGTGTAAATCTTGGCAGATTTTCGGCTGCCTCAAGGAGAGAATGAGAAAGTAATTTCTTAGTAATGAACAATTCACTACCTAAGAAAATGAATAAAGGGCTGAAAATTAATTCACGTACTAAGCCATTTCCCCCTCGATTTTCTCCTCCATGGTGCCCCATTACACATACACCTCACATGTCAGTTTTGACCCATTCAAGCCGGTTATTGGACTAGTTTTCCTGTTCAATCGGATCGGCTTGACGAATCTAATATTGGTCGGCCCAATCCAATGGACTGCCCAATCTAATTGAAGCACCTATATTAAATGTAAATTCCAACAAACCCAATCCAATTGATCATAGTGTGCGACCACCCATTAGGTATTTGCTATGTTGGTTGTGACAACTATTGTCAACAGTAAAGAGAGGTATCTAGCAACACATCATTACTCCCAATTGACAAATAATATAGTGATTCAAGTAATCACTGTTATGACCTTTTTTATTAATCCCTTTGTCCTCGATATCTAGATTGAACACGAGTAATGGAGAATGTTACACTTGTATAGTCCAATCAATCAGTTTCTTGATTCGCGAGTAGACTAATCAAATGACATTAATAACTCATATTAATTCAGTTGTTCATGGCCATGAATTAGTCTCACTCTATCAAGGGGCCCACGATATCACCCGTGTTATATAGGAGGGACAAAGTCATCTATCTATCACACCTCATCCTACACATGGTTCATAAATAAACCCAACAAATGCATTTATAGCCCATCTAGTTATAGACGACGGTTGACACCATCACAGCACATCATTAGTCATGTAGGAAATCTTGTGTGTTTTCAGGTCAAAGGATTCAGATACAAACAGAATCATTATAAGAAACATTGCTGACATTAATATAACAATCCATGAACTGTTCTTATAGCGGTCGGTCCAGTATTATTATATGCATTATCACATATCCATATGTTGATTAGATATTCAATATGAATCACGGCACATACTAGTATCAACACATTATTATTATCCTAAGCATTTCACAATAATGATTGACTATGGACATTTAGTGAGATTGTGATTCCTTTGACTGAGATATGACCCAATTGTTGTCACAACGGAGATCAATCGCATTCGCAATGCTAGGTACCACACAAAGTTCAGCAATGAACTTTTGGATCCAAACTACCTCCTTAGCAACATCTGATGCGTCTAAATACCCAGCTTCAGTTGTAGAATCTGCAACGACATAACCCGACTGCGATCGAAAGTCGTCTATATCGGTTTGGAAACTTGCATCAGTGTAACTACTTACAATGAGCTCGTCTTCCCCACCATAGATTAAGAACATATCCTTAATCATTTCCATGCACTTTAGGATATTCTTGACGACTATCTAGTGACGCTCTCCGTATGTAGACTGGTATCTACTCGTTATACTCAAAGCATACGAGACATCCGTGCGAGTACACAACATGGCATACATGATAGATCAAATTGCTGAAGCATATGGAATCTCACTCATGCGTTCTTACTCTTCAGTGTCTTAGCACACTGTTGTCTTGAAAGAACTGTCCAAGTGCTATAGAACAAAGGTCCTTCTTTGACTCTTGCAAGCTAAACCGATTTAGCACTTTGTCTATATACGTACTCTGACTTAGGCCAAGAAGTCTACGTGATATATCTCTGTCCTTCATGGAGAAACATCGCCCCAACCAGACCTTTATAGATTCTAAAGTTTGAACAACATTCCTTATAAGCAGTATGTCATCGACATACAAATTAGAAACACAATCCAGGTTCCACTAAACATCTTATAAACATAAGGTTCATCACCATTTTTTGTAGGTTGTATGCTCATCAGAATCCAGTAACATAAAATGACAATGTTCTAATACGAGATATCCATATCTCTAAAGAAGTCTATGAGGTCTACCTGACCTACATAATTCTTGCGTTTCCTGAATCGGCTTCACAACATCTTGTGAAGCTTGTTCATATTCTATCTAATCACTAGTGCTTGGCTGAACTTCAGTAGGTTCTAGAAATTCATTAAGTTCCACTTTTCTCCCACTAGTTTTGCCAAAAAGAAACCGTTTCTCCATAAAAACTCATTTTCGAGCAAGAAACACTCAGTTCTCGCTAGGAATGTAGAAGTAGTATCCTTTGGTTTCCTTAGGGTACCCAACAAATAAGCACGTTATCGACTTAGGACTTGACTTGTCCAAATCTGGACGTTTTATAAATGCCTCAATATCCCAAATCTTAATGAAAGATATACTAGGACATTTCCTAGTCTATATCTAATATGGTGTCTTTTTAAATGATTTTGATGGAACTATGTTTAGTGTTAAAGCTGTTAGTTCTAAAGCATGTCCCCAAAAATAGTTTGGAAGGCTCACGTGACTCATCATAGATCGAACCATATCTAATAGAGTTTGATTTCTCCTTTTGGATACACAATTCCATTGTGGAGAAAGTTGTAAAACAATTCCAGAATCTTTTAAAAAACTAGACCATTTATAAGTATGATCTAGTTTATTACAATTATTATTATAAGACCTCACCAGAGGAGGAGAAGTAGAAGACCCCGTGAGGGGAGAAGTAGATGACCTCGTTGAGCGGATGTCGTAGAAGTCCCGTTGAGCGGGTGCCCCATGAGGGGTGTATAAGACCTCACACAAGGGAACCCAAAGAAAGGACAATTAAATCATTCCCCTTGTGTGAGGGAGGTATCGAACCTGGACCTCTCGGTCACAGGCAGTGGATGATACCCACTGGGCTACCATGCCTTCGATAAAGGCTTCAGTCTTGTGTTTCTTAAGAAACACGTATCCAAAACGACTGTAATCATTAGTAAAAGTAATGAAATATAGATAACCACCTCACACATGGATATTGAACGACCACATACATCACTATGTATTAGTTCCAACAAATCCTTTACTCGTTCTCCATTTCTAGTAAAAGGAGAAACAGTCATCTTACCCATTAAACAAGGTTCGTATGCATTATATGGCATAAGCGACAATGCCCAATGTATGTAGGATTTGAATAATTATTCTTAATCCTCTTCATATTTATGTTATAGACCGGTGAATCTAGGTTTAACAAATATACAACATTCACCAAAGTTGCACTACAATGAAAAATATTATTCAACGATAACGACATTCATTAGTTTTTAATATTAATATTAAAACTGAGCTTGTCGAAACAGGATGTTGAAATAATATTCTTTGTTAAAGTAGGTACATAGAGACAATTCTCTAAATCTAGTACAATCCCAGATGGCAAAGTAATACAGTAGGTTCCTACAGTTAAAGTAGCAACTCTTTGCAGCCCCTGCATACAAATGTAAGAACCATAACCAGTATCTAATACCCAAGAAGAAGAAGTAGTAGACAAGTTTATTTATATAACAAAAATACCTGAGTAAGAAGAACCACTTTCCAATCTTTTTCCTTGAAAGATAGCTCTTACAGTTCATTTCCAAATATCGTCGCTCACTGCAATGGTGACAAGTATCATCCTTAGCCACAACGCCTTTGCCTTTTAGTGATTTCTCGAATTGGCTAGACTTTCCCTTGGGTTTACCATAAGGCCTACCCTTGGTCTTACCATTATCATTGCCTATGTTATTAACCATCATTATGGCTTTCGACTTGTCTATTTCCTTCTCCATAGTACTTGACATGTTCAACAATTTAGGAAGTGGTTTGCCTATTTCATTCATGTTGTAGTTTAATACAACTTGGTTGTACGATACAGACAACAATTGTAGAATCAAGACAATGGATAGCTCCTGACCTAGAGGAAATCCCTATCTTTCTAGGTTCTCAATATAACCTATCATTTTCAGAATGTGCATTTTGACTGGTATTCCCTCTGGCATCTTGTACTGAAATAAATACTTTGACACGTCGAATCTCTCCTAGTGAGCTTGACCATGAAAGAGTTGCTTTAAATGATTAATCATGTCTAATTCACCCATTTCCTCGTGTTTCGTCTGAAGTTAGAGGTCATGGTTACCAACATCAAACTTGACACATCTAATGTGTCATCTAAATGCTTACGATAAGCGGCCGAAGACCCCAATGTCTAGTTAATCAGGAATAGGATAATCAAGAACATATAGCTTTTTCTCGTGTTTGAGAACGATTCTCAAATTCATGTGCCAGTCAAGGAAGTTTCCTCCCTAACGTTATTCATTCTCAAGGACAGATCGCAACGAGTTTGATGCAACAATTTCATTTTACTTATATCTACAATAAAGATTTTGCAAAGTTTTAGTATCATATTTTAAAATCATAATTTGTCTGTTCTTAATAATTCTACCACTATTTTTTTTCAAATGAATAACCCTCAAGTGTTCATTCGGAAAGTTTAAAAATTTCTAATAGGCCAAGATCCATATATCACAATCTCGAGTTAGCTTTGGCTAAACAGCTCAAGACATTGCTATTTAGGTAATCAACATTTGCGAATTACATCATTATGTAATTCTTGGTTAGTTGAGTAAATAACATTTATTCTCAGTTCATCAAGATGCACATCTCAACTCTTTTGCCTCCAGATCCTCAATCCATTTATTAAGATAATCCGGTTAAGGATCACCCAAGATTTGCGCCGGTGGATATAACTCACTTATCCTTCGTGCCTCACCCGGATAGACAGGTGCACATTGCCTCGCAATTCTACACTACTTTCGATCTAGGCCATGATGAGGGACAAATAGAGGAAGGCATCGACTTAATAAAATAAAATTTGAGGGATTTAATATTAAATGATCTCACCAAACGTTTGTATAAACTGTTTATACAGCTGAACAATATGCATCTCATGAATCAAAACTGTAAAACATGCATCTCATGCATAAAAGCAGTAAATAAAATGTGAATATTAATAGCCCCATATGTGGATATTCCAACCCAATGGAAAATCCTAACTCTTTCTAAGGTGAAGAATAATAAATCTAATCTATTGTCTTCATCTTCCATGTGATTTCCTGTGTCTGTTTGACTCCATTATTCTCTTGTAATTGTAGGGATTCGTATGCCGAAATATACATCAGAATCCCTATGAATCGTCCCCGAAAGGATCCATTCATACTATAAGAAACGAATTAAAACGAAAACGAAACTTACAATTTTTTTATTTCGATTCTAAATTGGTGACTAGCGCAACCACCACAACTTGTCACTCACGAACTAGTTCTCTACTTGTAGCCACGCGACGACACGAGCAGTGAGTGCTAGCTCTTCGACTCCTATCTCTAGCGGTATCCACACGATCAACTTGAATTTGTTCTTCGTGTCTCTAATGCTAGTCAGAGAACTCAAAATTTTGAAGACAATCTTCAAGAATTTAGTGTATATAGGTTCAAGTTAAAACCGAAAAGAAAGGACGAAAAATATGATTTTTCTTCTATCTTTTTTATGTTCTTGGTGGTGTAAAACTTGGCAAGTTTTCGGTTGCCTCCAGGAGAGAATGAGAGAATAACTTTTTAGTAATTAATAATTTATTACCTAGAAAAATGAATAGAGGGCTGAAAACTAATGCACTCACTAAGCCACTTTCCCCTCTATTTGCTCATTCATGATGCCCCACTACACACACACTTCACATGTTTGTTTTGACCCATTCAAACATTATTTTGGACCATTTTTTCGGTTCGATAGACCGGATCCAGTTCGACAGGCCGTTTCAATCAGATCGGTTTGACCAATCGAGTGTTAGTCGGCCCAATCCAATTGGAGCAACTATATCAAATGTAAATTCCAACAAAGACGTATTGTAATAAAATTCAATGTCGAGAGGCAAGCGACATTTTCGATCCGAAATTATAGGAGTGTCACATACCCGAGCTTTGTTTTTGCTCAAAATAAGTTTGAAAGTTCGAAATCTTAAATTATTAAATTATAATATAAAATTTTCTAATAAAATATATATTATGTAAAAAAAACTTATTTAAATATATAATCATGTGTGTTTGTGACCTAACAATTGGATATTTTAATTTAACTCTCCTAAAATCCAAGCCTCGTGTTATTGTCCTCGAAAAAGAAAAAGAAAACCTCATGTTGTGATTTATCGTAATCCACGTTGGTTCGTCAGTGAAAATATTTATTCTATGTTTGGGCAACCCTTCACATTTTAAGGCACCTTTTGAGATTCGAATTAGACTTCAGTTAATTTCTTAATGCTTAAATTTTTTTGAGAGTTGCAATTAGACTCAAGTTTTTTTTAACATATTCGCGTTGACGCTCATTACATTGTAGCTCATTGCAGATGTCAATAATCAATTAATTTGCATTGACAGTTACCTTATGATCAACCACCTTATCTTAAGCAATTCACTTCTTGGGCAAAACATTTCAAACCATGTCCAAATATGTGAAGAACAGTTGACATACAAGATGAGATTTCCATGACTAGAAAGGCTACAATTTTGAACCAATAGATAAAACTAAATATGGTGGTAAATATGGCAATATCAACCTAATTTGTTTACAAGATTTACATAAAAATATAATCACCACAAAAAAGACTCATATAGTCAGATGAAAATCATTAGACTTTTGTTTCTTCAATAATCAGTGCAACAAAAAATTATAATTTGTTTTTGTTTCTCGGTTACAAGTTTAGAAAGCTGAAGCTTCATATTTTTCAGTGCTATCATAACATCTTTAATGTTGATCATTTCTCCAAGAGAATCTGCACAACAACACAAAGCAAATTCTATGATAGATTTTACAAACCGATGTTATTCAGCAGAATCTTCTGGATTTAACAAGTTTGTATCTACAACCTGCATTATAGAACCAGAATGGAAATCAATTACCAACTTTTTTAGGTTGAAATCTCCATCTAACCTTTCATCACCTGGTTTTCTCATCGAGAAGGTTTCCATTAGCAAAATAACAAAACTGCATATGTCGCTCTTCGGTGATACCAACCCATCGGTTCCATATTCTAGAATTAAAACAATTGCTTTAGAAATTTTCTTTTAATTAAGAATTAAAACATGTTCTCATTCTCTCAAAAGTTGGATAACTCTCTAGTCTCCTTTCACAACTAAAAGTAACTTTTTTCCCCATTTTAAAGATTTTTCTTAAAAAGCATAAAATTCAATATCTTTCACATAGAAAATAAAGTCCAAAAGAGGATAATAAGAGCTTAGCATGGTGCCATATAGCCAAAAGTTGCAAGGGTCTTGGTACAAGCAAAGTTGTTTCCATCATATCCCAAGAGTTTAGCAAGTCCGTAGTCACTGACATCGAAAACCATATCTTCATCAAACAAAATGTTACTAAGCTTTAAATCACAGTTAACTACATGTACTGAATAACTGTGATGGATATAGTCTAATGCAGAAGAAACAGTGATCATTGTGTTTAATCATTTCATCATATATAATGAATGGTCTTCTGAGTTAAGCCACTGCTCAAGACTTCCATTCGGCATGTATTCTAGTACCAAGGCTTTGAAGTCATTGTTAGAGCAACCGCTACGGAGTTTTGTAAGATTTCTATGAAGAAGATTACGTAGAACTTTACATTCTTTGTCAAAACTTTTGAATGCGTCTTTTTCCAACTGTAAATTGAAAACCTTTACTTCTATCAACACCCAAATGTTGAGAATGTCTATATACACTGAGCCAAAACTACCTTTCCTAATCAGATTAGCTACACTATACCATTCGGTTGCTTGTCGAAGTTCATAGTAAGAAAATCTCACTGATTGTATAACCTCAAATTGGTCCTCATGATTTGGACTATTTTTCTTTTGCCTTTAAATCTGTATAATAGAAATGTTATGGTCAAAGCAAGAACCAAGGAAACAATTCACATCAGCGTGAATAGTACTCTTTCTAATCACTTTATGTTTCCTAGATTTGTGATTAGAAGTACAATGCATATAGAACATGGATCTTGGGGCTACCACACAATGCTCCATTAGATAAGAAAAATTGACTTGTGAAGTTTTTGAAAGAGCCTTTGGATGGAATTTGACCGCCCAAATCATTCAAGGAAATATTGAAGAAGATTAGATATTGAAGATTCTCAAAGGACTTGGGGATTGAACCGTAAAGATTGTTTTGGGAGAGATCTAAGGTCTCCTAACCTAACAAGCTACATATTGATTCGGGAATTATTAATCCTTGCAATATGTTGTGTCTCAGATAAAGGTAAACCAATTACTGTGGATTTCCAATGGTACTCGGAAGGATGCCGGAGAAGTTATTCACTGATAAATCTAACATGGTTAGTGCTCCTAGACTTGAAATTTCTTGAGGCAAAGACCCGAAACGGGAATTTGAGGATAAGTTTAGCTCCAATAGACCATGCAGCTTCCACAAGCCTCTAGGCACACCAGAGTTCAAATTATATTCCTTTAGGTAAAGATACCCAAATAAACTGATATTTACAAAGCATTTTGGAATCGAACGTGAAAGTTGATTTTCTTTAAATTTAGTAATCCCAAGTTTCGAAGGTTATAGAAGCTACTGAGTATTGATCATGTGAGTTTGTTATTACCGAACCATAACCGTTGTATATTTTATAACCCATGGATGGTTGGTGGGATCATCCCAATTATTTCAGTGTTTTGATAGATCGAGATCTACCAAACTACTCAAAATGCTAATTTCTTTTGACATGCTTCCTTTTATTCCACAACAATAGGAGAAAACATTCTCTAGAGAATTTGAAAGCAGTCCAATGGTACCATTAAGAGGATTTTCGCTTACAAAGAAGCTCAACAAACCTTTACAGTTTTTTTGGGAAGTGAAGAAGCTCAATTATGCATATATACAAAGATTCTTTAGTTAAACACTTATAAGTTTAAGTAGAAAATATTATAAATAAATTTGCTAATAAATGTTGAATGAAATATATATATACCAGGGAGTTGAGAAGAGTCTAAAGTAGAGCTGGGATCAATTGCAACGAAATTATTTAAAGAAATTTTTAGGATTTCAAGAGTTCGTAATCCATAACCCATACTTGACGGAAGATTGCCTGAGAGATGCTTATTAAAAAATTGTATTCATCTTAGCGATGAAATGTTGAAAATCCCAATTGGTATTTTGCCGATCAAATTATTATTTCTTAGGTCTAGTTCGACTACCTGTGAAATGTTGGTTCTTTGTTATGGTTGTCACACCCCGTAACCAGGGTCGATGACATGCATTGTCTCATTGGTTAACGAAACACCAAAGCCAACAAACAGATTTACTAAACAGAAATTCAATTATGAAATAATCCAAAATAAGATTTCAACAGCGGAAACTATTTATTACAAATGAAAATGTTCAACGATACTAATAATGAAATAAATTAAATTCTTTAATTTGAAACCGGTTATGAATCACTCTTCATAGTCCCCATCTTAGATGCTATCATCCTCACAATGCTGCTGATCACCTAAATCGTCTGCACAGTAAAAGCGGATGGACTGAGCTCCGGTACTCAGTAGGGACCTAAAACAGTTATATAAAACACAATTGGCACTAAAGCACATTCCCAAAAACACCATTTACGAAATAACGATAAACACTATACACTAACACCGACACAACACTGTAAATACACGAGGAATGCCCCGCACGGTATCCACAACCAAGTATCAAGTAGGACAAAAACACGAATAAACAAGTTGAAAGAACAAGTAAGCTAAGTACGTAGTCACATTCTTCGCATCTAAACCCTTTCACAATCGAATGTATGCAAAGCACCACGACTTACCAACACAATACACTCCATCACAACATTATTCAGACACTAGGAACATCACTACCGCTTTGACACTAAATCCCGCAATTCGAGCTCAATTTTCTGTTCACTTATTGATCAACAATGACTGTAACGATCCCAGTTATAGTCCAAACTAGGACGGCCCAAGATGTTTCAACACGTGGGTTCAGTATGACCCCCTGAACTAAGGGTCCAAGTCATTGGGTTAAGGCCCTGATGTTTCACTGTTCACTTAGATCACAAGGATCTTCTTACACGACTCGATATTCGAATGAATCCTGCTAATCAAACGTTCCTAGACAAGAGCTCAAATAGAAGGAGACGACTCGGTCGACCAAAACCAAGAAAGACTACCTCTTACGAATCCTGCTAATCAATCGTTCTACATAAGGCAATAACAAGAACGCAATAATCAGTTTACGAATTAGATTATAATAAATTTAAATCATGCCCAAAACAGTTTATACAATATCGAAAGAAATAAACACCATTCGTGCAACTATTTCGTAAATTGAATAGTTTATTCGCTTTTACTGTGCAGTAATTAATGCAGTAATTAAATAACGTAGGGGTCCCTACCTCTTACGAAGACAATTAAAAACAGAAAATCTGAAACAGCACTGCACAGTTCTACTCACGGAGCTATAACTTCCTGTTCGGGACTCGGAATGACGTCCCGTGTTCGCTCACTCGAAGCTAACTCGAGCGCCTTCGAATCGGTATATTATGGAATGAAAACGGACAAGTAGCGATCCCTCAGTGATCTCTCAAAGACTGCCCAGAAATCAAAACTCTCACAAAAATGCTCAATGTTTCTCTCTTGATCCCTTGCGGCTCACTCGGCAGCTTTTTTATTTTATCGTTATTCGGCACGACTCTCAAGGGAAGAAAAAGAATTTTTGGCTGCTCCCAGGACCCTGCCCCTTAGGTATATATATATATATACTACCTATCCTCAATCCCACTACTCCTATGCACAAAACCCACGAACCCATGTTCTCCTCTTTTCTTGTTTTCGTTGCCTTGCACGGGTTCCCGTGAATCCCTCACTCACACACACACATTTTACTTTTATTTTCTTTTTCTATATATATATATATATATATATATATATATATATATATATATATATATATATGTGTGTGTATTTTTCCTAATTCAATTAATCAATCCTTTAATTAATTTAAGTTAATCATCTAGGTGAATCACAATTAAGTTCCTAACTACGTTACGCGTGCGAAACGTCCCTCCATAAAAATACACACAAAATAAATACACGTAACATCTTATAAAATTAAATAGACATGTAGTCACATATTTACAATCAATAAATCACGCCTACACACAGTTAGTCGCGAAAATTTAATTTACACGTCAAATATCACGTAAGTTGCGGGTTTCACAATGGTATTATACTTGCAGATCATATTGGAATACATGAAGAGATGACTAACAGAAAGAATGAACAAATATTTTACTTTATATACTTATAAAGCAAACATTTCTAAGTATCGAAAAGGAAAATGCGAGATGATTGAATTAGTGAAGCAAATATCCGGATAACTATGAAGAAAGAAAAAAATTGTTCTCAACCATTAAGGAAATGTATGGAATTTATCATTTTGCTTCTTACCATGAAGTTGAGGTTTGTAAACTCTAAAAGTTTAAGGTTGGATTAAAGAAGCCAATGGTAGGTCTAAGCAAGATAAAATATGTAAATGTAATTATAATATTGTGTCAAGTGTACAACTCAAAATCAATTAATAAGTGCAGAGAAAATTTAATCTAAGGTTAATTTACTCTCAAATCTAAGAGATCACAAATAAAGTAATAGAAATTTCACAGGCTGAGCTTAAGAGAACTTTATTCAGGTGGAGGCAATTCTTCCATATATGCTTTCTTGATCATCTTTAACCATGAAATGCTGAAAAGTAGAAAACCTTGAATGAAGTAATTAATCACAAAAAAAAAAAAAAAAAAAAAAACAACAACTGTAGAAAGAATGAAAGCATTTAGGGATTCAATTTTACCCAACGACCTTAACCCAAGTTTAGGTCCAATAGATCTGATATGAGTCTATACCTATTTCTTTTATACCTAGATTCAATTGGGTATGTACCCATAGAGTGTTAAAGTAAGTAATAATGAGACCAAAAGACTCAATCATGTTCTCTTATTATATGTATAGAACTAGGTCTTATGCTTGCGCAAATTGTTATATTATTATTTATTTATTTTAACTTACTATTCTAAGTTAGAAGTACTCAAGTAAACTACACTGACTTTCATTTACATGAAACGTTTAATTATTGAAACAAACCATCCTGACAAAATTACACCGATGAAGGATTAAATATGCTCATATAAGTTAATGTCTCTGAAACAAATATAATAATTATAATTATTAAACAACATATTTTCATTTTGATAATTTTTTTAATGCTACTATTTTTGACAAATATTTGCATCAATGATTTTTAAAAACAAATGAAAAAATATTACTGGACAAACATTTAACAATAATAATAATAACAATAAAAAGGTGCTTCTGAATTGAGTAATTAAAATAATATCTAAAACGTCAATTGATCATTACTTTTTGTGCAGCCTAGCCGACATTGGAGAAATCTTAATAACTTGAACTTGCTTTAAAAAAAATTAAAAAATGGATAATATGGATCTTCAAGGGATTCAACAAGTTGTAATTTTGTTTAAAAAATAATAAAACTAAAAGAGCTTACAAATAAAAAATACAAAGAATATTCACCTTACCCTAGTATCTTATCTCTTTTTCTTCTTTTCCCCTTCCTGTCACCGTCGCCGCTCCCCTTCAACTACAAATCCACATTGCCAACTCTCTATTTTCTCACCCTCCACCTCGTCGTCGTTGCCTTTCGTCTCAGTCAAGACACCACAACAAACCTCTTGATGCTTCTTTTCTAAAGCCTGTGTCCCAAATCCCCTTGCCACCACCCCTCTTTATGTTCATTTTTCCTACCATTTGCCATATATCCACCTTTTCCCTTTATCCTTCACCCACCCATCATCGATGCTAAATCCACCGTTACTCCACTTCATTGTTCTTTTCATCATAAAAGAAATTTTTTTTTTCGAATCGACATTCCGCCGCGGCTCCCCTCATTTGTTCATCATGAAAATAAGTACTTTTTTTCTTGGGGATATAAAAACCAATTTTTTTTTTGGAAACTTGCAATCAAAGAAGAAAATTCAAATTGAATCATATATTAATATGAATCTCATAATCTATGTTGAAACGGTCTACCATGAGATGTTCAAAACGTATGATTGATCACCAAATGCCTTGCCTAGAACATCTTTCTTCTTAAATCATTGGAATGAAAATTATCCACAACTAAAGTTTTTTTTTTTTATTATAAAGAAAGGCAACTTTACCTGTATTGTAGTAATTTCTTGCTTCTTATAGTTTTGTCTTTGCAATGAATGTGGAACCCTGCAACCAAACAAAGCTGATTCGAATTAAAATTTAAGTGGTAAGGAAAACATAAAAGAATGAAAGAATAACTTTTCCATATTTTGCAATTTTAGAATTACAATGACTTTTCAATTTTCCTTTGTGTTTGTGTTGATTTGCTGAAGAAAAGACTTTGAAAGTGGTTGATGTGAACTTGAAATTGTACTTTAAATGGACTTTGGTTTTCCTGAATTTTTAAAGTGATCTAAAATCATTGAACTTCTTCATTAAAAAAAAAACCATTCAACTTCTTCATTAAAAAAAACCAATGAACTTGTTCATAAAAAAAAGAAAATCATTGAACTTCTTCATTAAAAAAAAAACTCGTTGGACTTCTTCATTAAAAAAAAAAACCATTGAACTTCTTCATTAAAAAAAAAAAACCAATGAACTTCTTCATTAAAAAAAAAAACCATTCAACTTCTTCATTAAAAAAAAAAAAAAAATCATTGAACTTCTTCATTAAAAAAATTGAACCTTTGGTTTCTATATGAATATCTCAAAGCATTTAGATGTATTATAACTATTTACTTTATTGAATACATTTGATTACCATGTATAGGGAATTGTAAGAGTGTCTTAAATTTAATTCATTTATGTTGCATATTTTTTCTATAATCTATAATTTTACATAAAAATTGTAGTATCATTTACGAGCTAAAATATTCATCTTCTAACATTGACATTTATCTACTTTATTGAATACATTTAGTTGCCATGAATAGATAATTGTAAGAGTTTCATAAATTCAATTCATTTATGTTACATATTTTTTCTAGGGTAATATGCACTAAATGACCCTTAACTATTTTCAAATTTTAAATGTTGGGCCAAAACAATTGTTTTGGTAGAAATTAGCCATCAACTATTTACAGGTAGGGAAATAGGGATTCCGGTCGATTTTCCAAGAAAAATTAAAAAAAATCCCCTCACGTTCCGGCCACGTGAGGGGCATTTTTGTCCCAAAATATTTGGCCACCACAACCCATCTTCTCCGGCGGCCCATCTCCTTTATCCGGTCACCACCGATCTCAGCTTCTCAATCAAAACCCATCTTCTCCAATCTCATCCTTAATTTCTTAATCAAAACCCCAGCTCAATCAAAACTCATCTTCTCCAATTCAACACCAATTCATTAGATCTAATGAGAGATTTGCTGCAAATTGATAAATGAATCCCCCAAAGATACCATCACAACCGACTCATGGATGAATCATCCTCACAAAAACACAATGGTCATGTATGAATCATCCTCACATTTATAAGAAATCATCAATTAACCAACATAATTTATACACCAAAAAACAAAACAATACCTCAATTAACCAATAAAAATTGAAAAAGAATGGTGGAAATTGGAGACAAAGATAGCGTCGATCATGAGAGGGTGAACGCCGCCGGCCGGCCACCAGTGATTTTGAATTATCATTTTGTAACGCCGTTTCGAAGTCCGCCACAGTCATCCGAAGGTATTCTCTGATCTTAAAAAGCGATGCGACGCCATGAGATCGAATAGCTGCGGTGGATTCGAAGGAGAAGATGAATTCTTACTATGAAGTTCTGAAGCCAGAGCTTTCTGGGATGCTAAGTTTTTAGCAAAGATATGATTTTTTTGATGAAAAACTATGCACCAAATCAACACAAACAACAATATAATTTCTCCATTTATACACCATGAACAACAATAGAAATTCTCTTGATTGCCATGAACAACGATCTGAAGACAGATTTAGGGCTTTCTGGGATGGTAATTTTTTAGCAAAGATATTAATTTTTTGGATGAAAAAATGGGTTTTTACAAATTGGGGGTGATGAAATTCCTCCATATTGTAACAGGAGAAGCATCATCGTCAGGCTCCATCGATGATGATGAAATTCCCCTTGAAACGCGAGGACAAAGGCAATCTGGCCTCCATTTTTGGGCCAGAGCGATTATGTGGTGAAGGAAATTCCCATGGAGATGGAAGTTGGTGCTGGAGATGGTGGAGGGTCGCAGGGAAGGAGAAAATACGACGTCAATTTTTTGGGACAAAAATGCCCCTCACGTAGCCTGGGTAAGTGAGTGGAATTTTTTGAATTATGTATGGAAAAAGCGTTGGAGTCCCTTTCCGTTGCCCGTAAATTGTTCATTGTTAATTTCCGCCAAAATAATTGTTTGGCTCAACATTTAAAATTTTGAAATAGTTTAGGGTCATTTAGTGCATATTACCCTTTTTTCTATAATATATAAATATGTAACTTTAGAATGAAGATGAAGATTATAACTAAATAATTCATTTTCATAATAACTTTATAATGGAGATGAAGATTATAGCTAAGGCAAATTGGTGGATTTTGTCCCTAAACAATTTTGAGATTTATATAAGGTCCCTAGACAACGTTTTTCAATTATTTTATTTTGAATTAATTTGTATTTGGTACCTAAGGTCATTCCGCCCAAAATTTTGTTAGTCAACTGTGAATTCCAAATTTTGATAGGGTCAAACTAAGAAGTTAAATGACATTTTTGGTAGATTGTTAATACAATAATTTACCAATTTTATTTGGGGTGGGGTATTTTTATGAAATGTACCACAAATGCCCCATAAACTATCCCAGTTGACTTAATAGTTTTTTTTCCAATTTCACTTGACCTCACAAAATGGACTGGGAAGGACCTTAGGTACCAAATACAAATTGTTTTAGGATAACGTTGTTTAGGGACCTTTTATCAAGCTCAAATTTTGTTTAGGGACAAAATCCAACAATTTGCCTTATAGCTAACGAAACACTATTTTTAAAAGAAAATTAATGACAAAGTTGCCACATTAAAACTTACGATTGGACCACATCTCATAATATGTCACATGTCACATCATGAAGCTTTTACCTCAACTTGGCATAACTTTATATATTATAGATTTAATATGCTCATTTCCCATTGCACTCTGACACAAATGTTTTCTTTTGATTATACAATAATAATAAAAAATACTAATAATAACAATAATAATAATGTATTTAGCAAAAAAAAAAAACAATAATAATAATGTCTATTAAATTACTTGACTAGACTTGATTTGAATTATTCAACTAAAATCTAGTCTTTTTTTCCAGTCAGCCTCTCTATTTCCATTTTCCCATATCTCCATACATTTCTCCCTTATCTATAAAAATATTTTTCCAAAATTTCTCCCTATCTCCAATTTTTTTTGGTGATAATCCCTTTAGGGCCTCGGCTCCATTAATTTTCTCCCATATCTCTATAAATTTCTTCCATATCTTTAAAGATATTTTGCCCACATTTTTCATTGTCTCCAAAATTTCAGATTCCTCTATCTCCATTGTTAGATATTTTTCTAACATATGTAAGTATGTTTCTTACATTGTTCTTACATTGTTAGTTATGTTTCTTGCAGCGGTAAGGAAAACATCTAACAACTGTAAGAAACATCTCCTCTAACAATTGTATAAGACACATAGCTAAGAGTTATAAGAGATATCTCCTCTAACAGTTGTATAAGGCACATAACTAGCAGCTGTAAGACACACAACTAACCTAGAGATAAATGAAATATGAAAATGGAGAAAGAGGGGGCCGAAAAATTATGGAGATAAAGAGAAATTTGGGAAAATATATTCAAAGATAGAGGAGAGAGAATAATGGATACATTAAGGGGTTTTCAAAACATGCAGGATGGAGAAGAGAAAAAAATGGAGGATTTAAAGGAATTTTTCCGAAATTAAAGTGGAAGGATGAGAAAAGGGGGATTTTGGTGTTTTCAACTCTTGAATGTCTCTCTCAACATGGTATCGTTAGAATTCCATCAACGGCTCATATCGTGTTCAGTAGGAGATGAAATTTAGTATGATCAAATACACTCCTACTACAAACAGTTAAGGCTGGGGATTTTTCCATGTTTTCCAAATATTTTATTATCTTGTCAGGGATATTAAATTCGGATATATTATTGTACAGTGAAAATGTTTCTGCCAACTGCGTTTATCTTCTTTGACAAAAGAAAAAGAAAAAAAAAAGAGGCAGATTATGCCTAAATGAAGGTATTGTACATAAGAATTAATACATATATATTTTTTTTAAATAAAGATTTATTGATAGAAAGGACTTGAAAGTCCAAAGAATACAGCAGCCCCGAATTTGCCTTAAATAAGGTGTCCCGGCACTATCCAAATGAAAAAGCCCCCTAATCTTATTTAAGAACAATTACATCATATATAAGAATTACATCATATATAACAATTACATTATATAAGAATTAATACATTACATCATATATATGAACAATTACATCATATGAATATATATTTTTTCTTAGTTGTAAAATCAAAATATAGTTAAATAGGTAAATTTAAAATTCAAATCTTTATTTTGTTAAAGAGAGATGTAAGTTTTAGTATTTTTTTCTTTTCTTTGAGAAAAAGATATAAATTATTGTGGGCTATCGTCATAAAATAAATAAAAAATAAAAATAAAGATTATAAATTAAATTAACAATTGTATTATTGGACTACGTTTCATTTCGAACCCCGATGAAAATCTCACACTTTTTTTGCCCATATCTTATCTCAGAAAAAAAGTCACATCTTATGGAAATTAAGAGAAGATTCGCAAATTGGAATTCCATTTAATCCATCCCCAGTTTCTATTATTGGAAATAAACAACTAAAACTGTCTAGATTTATTAGTTTTTATGCTTTTATTGGAAATAATTTTTTTTTTGTTGCTTTTCCCATTTGATGAGGCTCCAATGGCCTTTTCATGCCTCACATCTCCAAATACAGAGGCATGCATGCATTGTATACAGCAAACAACCTTAACATTCTATGTTGAGCCTATGTATGCATTTTACCTGTAATTGTAATTTGAAAATATAATCTTAATTAAATCCCTTGAGTCAATCACTCAGCATATCCCCAAAGCTATACATATTTGAATTTTAAAATAAAAAATATAATATCTTAAGCTAAAGTATTCTCAGTGGAACCGGAAACTGGACGCCTCTTTCACCGTTTGGGGTTCTTTAAGATAAATGTGGTTGGAGAGCATTCCGAAAGGGCTGTGGCGGAGCAAGGGTGGCGATTATAGATCATATTAGGGAGCTTTTTTGGGTGGTTTAGTGCTACATTTTGGGAAATTCCTGATAAATTCGAGATTTCAATTTATTTGGAGAGGGAAGGATTTGAAAGGTAGTTGAGTTCGTTGGTGACGTGGATTAATAAGATGATGTCATTTTAGTTGACTTGGAATCATCTTATTTCTTATTGGTCCACTTGGATTCCGATTGGCTCATCTTCTTTAGGTCTGACTTCTTTGACTGAAGTCACATAACAATTTAATAAAAGTCGTAAATACAATAAGGTATGTATAGACCGAATTCGGTTCCTCTCGTTCATTGCTAACATATTATCTACATTCCTCTCGTTACAAAGTCCATTTATAAGATATGTATTAACAGAATTCGGTTCGATCCCATCCTCAAGAAATGCCTTGTTCAAATTACAATTCCTACAATGCCCCAAGAATAAAAGATGAATATGTGAACACATCGGGTCTAAGGTCAAATTGATTCATCCTTCTTAAAATCAACTCAGTCTCTTGAACTTTTCCCTTCTTACATACAATATTAATCATATATAGTATTTAATGTCACTAAACTCGACACAATCCCACTTTTCGATACACCTTACAATCCATAATGTAAGTGGTTTAGGACATGTAGTCAAATTAAAGAAACAAAAAATAAAATCAGAGGTATACAAGACCTATTTAAGAGAGTAATATTGATATTTCGATTAAAAATAATACCTTACTTTTTACTCCTTAATTTTCACTACATGTCATACACGACTTATGTTATGGAATGGAGGTAGTATATTCTTATACACATTCTGAACTACCTCGATCATATTAAACCTACCTGACTAAATCAACAAAGTATTATAACTATCCAAACTATACCAGATGCATACCCAACAAATGGGTCCTGATCTCCAGTCTCAACCCTATAAGCAAGCAAACGAATTTTAACAAGAAAGGGATTACATATAAGACAAGAAACAATCAAAGGGTGGTGGGAATGTTCCCAACCACTCTTCGATGCTAAAGGTAGATTTTAGAGAGAATGAGAAACGAAATGTCGTGTAAGTGAGTAAATCGGAATGAATCAATACATTAATTGTTACCTTCTATTTATAGTAGATAAATCCCATGAGTAAAATAGTTACTTTTTATGAGTAAAACTTACCATATATGTGTTATAGTCACATTCGGTTAAGGGAATCGCAATCCCACGAGAAGTCGAACTTTATAGTAGTTGACATCAACCGAGCATGTCTATATATCACATGTCAATTGTTATCGGGGCGGGTCTACCTAATCAGGGTCTATTGGGAGCCCAGCCCATTAGTAGATTTTGGGTTTGAACCCACCATAAGACCCTCAAGACCTCGGGTGAAATTGTCCTAAGCTGAGGTCTTTAAATCAATAATCTTGAAGGCATGGGATCAAGAATCTGTCAGAACTTAAACCTCATGTCAACACACTTAATTCATTTCTTGCATTATCGATAACTTTGATATCCTCGGGTAACCATATCTCGAGTGTATAATTCTCAAAAGTGCAGTATACATATATGTTCGTATTCGGACTAGGAGATATGGGAATTATGACATAATAAAATGCTCGAGCTCTTGTTAATGACTTATTTCGGGAGGGATTCCTCGAAATAAGGGTAGAAACCCTTACGGATCCCAAGAATCGTTTCAGTAACCCTGGAGGTTAAAAATAAGGAAATTCCCGGAGGTTTCCTTTATAAGACGTGTCATTATAACTTCCCAAAGACACATCCATACTTCAGTGGAATAGCTATGTCGACATAATTTTGCTGCCCTATAAATAGGTAGGCCTAAGCAGGAAGTAATTTTACATTGCAGAAACTCACTCTTTGCTTTCCATCTATTTTCCCGTTCATCTTCTCTCAGCGACATGTGAAATCCCAACTACCATTTCTGATTTATTTCTTTCTGAGTTTCTATTAGTGACTATCCCCTCTAGCCGCTCAGAAACATAAAGGCTCAACTCCTTAATTCTTTGAGTTTGAAAGTTTAGTTGCGATTCAAAACCTCTAAAAGGTCAACGTTGTACCCCGGGAAATATTGCTACACTTCACCATGTAGTGTTATCGGGTATCTTAGTCACATCAAGCAAATATGTTCGGGTTTCAACAATTTTTGGGAAATCTATATGCAAGTTCCGAGGATACATCGCGAGTTTACTACCCAAGCATTGCACTTTGTAAAAACCACATTTTTAGGTTCTGAAGAAAAATGCTTTATCTTCGACCGACATATACTGTCAACATAGTCATTGCTTGAGGCTGATCTAGACTGATTGTTTTTTTCTCTTTATGAAAATAGCTCATGAGCTTCTGCATTCTTACTTTAATGTTGGTTTCTCCGAGGTGTAAAGTACCCTCAGGGGTGTCAAAGGGTTTGGGCTCACATAGGTCAAAAAAACGTGAGCGCGAGGTTAATGTTCGTGATCGAATTTTATGTGAGCCGAGCGTGAGCTTGACTTTTCTTAGCTTGGTTAAAACTCGAAATCGAACTTGAACCAGAATAAGAATAATATAATTATAGATAATTTATACATATACATATATAATACTAAATTTATAATTTTAAAATACCTATAAAACTAGCTGCAAAACTCATTTTTTTTCCTACGTTGTATGTGGATTCTTTAAAATTTGACATTACTATGTGTTTATATTTGATTGTCTTTTCATTTGCTTATCTTGCTAAAGGAATTAAGTATCATTGTATTATGTATATTTGCATTCTTGTTAGGATTTAGTATCATGGCTTATTGTATTCTACTATTTTTTCTACATGATTTTTTATTTTTTTGCTAATATAAATTTAGGTTATTAGCCTCATGAGCTTAGCCCAAGATCAAATTCAAATGTGAGCTGAGCGTGAGCTCATGGTTTGTGAGCTTTCCCAGACTGAGCGTGAGCAGAGCTTTCCCAGACTGAGCGTGAGCAGAGCTTTCCAATTTTTATGTGAGCTGAGCGTGAGTTACGCCAAGCTCGGCTCACATACCTCGATTGTCACCCTTAAGTACCTTGGTCCCATATACAAATCTTTTATCAGAATCCACCATAAGCCCCTCAAGACCTCAGGTAAAGGTACCTGAGCATGAGTTCTTTGGTAGAAAGCCAAGGAGGCACAAGATCATAACATTTGAGAGTCCCCCAGAAAGATTCTCTTCAGGATAATGCTGCCTTGAGTAAATATCTCTCGAGGCCCAAATTCGCATCTCAAGCATTTTTCCCTGACTATTGTGTGTTCTTCGAATATTTTCTGGCCCCTAATTCAGGTATGCATTTGCATTATTACTTGAACCTTTTATTGCTTGAGTTTTTCCTCTAGAGGTTTGAGATTTTTCTCTTAACCTTGCTTTAGTGCAAGTGATTGCACTTTATAATTCCTACCCGTACTTCGTGAGTTGGATTTTTCAAACTCAAGCTTTGCCCTTAGCCAAAATTTTGCGACCATGTGGGTCTTAGTGCCTGAACTTCGGGGAGTTAGGCCTCGATAAGGTCGTGGCCTTATTTTTGTGTGATGCCAACACTTTGTATATTTTACCCGAACTTTGTGAGTTGAGTTTTTTTTAAGTCAGGGACCTTATTTTTGTGCAATGTCAGCACTTTATATTTTTAGGTCATGTTTTGCCATTAACTTTGTAAGATTCCTTCAACTTGTGAAATTTGTAGAAAGGTTGGGCGTTACCCAGGACCTTCGGGTAGGTTTGCAATGTAAGAGGATCGGCAGTACCCATGATCTTTAAATAATTGGGCAACTTGTACTATGTAGGAAGATCGGGTAAGAACCCTAAACCTTGTAATAATATAATGATATTCAGAAGTAGAGACAAGAAAATCAAAGTGAGATTTCTCAAGTAACACTCGAGTTCGGCTCCATCTTTTTTTAATACTTTTTCTTGCTAAAGATAATTCTGGATATGTAAATATCTTTTATGTTTGGAGGGTTAGACTCATTCCCACCACAAGCCCCTCAGAATAGTCAGCCCTTAAAGTATTTAAGGCTCATTATTTTTTAAATGAAGCACTTATTTCCTATAGAAATTTTACGATTGATCTCATAAGAAAATAAAACAAACAAATCAGTGTGCAATTAAATAAGTATAATCGCTAAATGTAAATATCAAAGTAGATAGAAGACGTGAGAAAGACTCAAAGTCCTTTCCATTACTATTAGTTGAGCTTCTGCAGTCTTACTTTAATGTGGGTTTAAGATTCTTGAATTAAATGTATGATTTAAAACATGCATAACATTTGATATTAATATTGATAAATGTCAAAAGATGGTAATAATATGACTTATCTGATTGATAGTCAGAGTTGTAGGAGTGTGAGAATAAAATCCTGGCTATACTTCCTTTTTTATCTCGATATTTTGTTGCCGGCAAAATCACGTAAATCCTTCATACTTATTTAGCGGGATAGTTTTCGCTAGCACCACATGTAGGGAAAAAAAGGCTTTCTTGTCTTTTAAATCCATCTGACGTATCCCTTTGTGTGGTGTGAGATTAACTCCAGTATCAACCAAAAAAGCCATAGTCATTAGATTAGCATAAAGAATTGAATATGTTCAAAGACAACGATCAATATCTCTCACATGAGCTTTTGTCAATGGATAACTAAGAATGATCTCCACACCATTTGCGACAGCAACGGAAATCCTGGCCTAATTTCTTGATTAAACTTTCTAAGATCATCTTTTACTCTATAAGAAGGCGAATTTTGTGACCACGCCTTGTCTAAATGTTTCCACATGTGATACTCGGTCTCCACCACACTTTAATGTAGTGTTTTCTTTTGTGATACATATGCTTAGAACCTTGAAGTCCAAAAGAAAGATGGCTTAGATTGAGTGGAGAATCGTGATTTCTTGCTGATCATGAGTAGTAGAGTACTAGTTGTTTGTTTGTCGTTTACATTAGATGTACCATCTTTTTAGGCAACTCTGAGGCTGGCTTGGATCGTCAGATTTCAGTTATCATGATTGGGATTGTCAGATTTTGGCCTTTGGTTAGGCTTGCATTGGGTTTTCGTGTAAGCCTTGTTTGTCATTGAATTGTCTCGGCTAAACACTTGTCCCATATAGTGTATTTAACCTGGTTGAGGCAACCCCGAAGATTGTTGTCGTCGTTCGATTTCATGTTGAGTTTGGTTAGATATGGACTTGTCTTTGGAAAATATTTTGACATAATGAAGGTGCAACCGTGTTCCATAATCAAGATAGATTAAAAGTCGTAGATAATGGTGTTCCCCATGTTGTTTTCGGGGGTGGGGGCATCATAAGTACATGATTTCTGGCTTGGAAAATGAAAGTGACTGAGCCCCTACTCCCTTCCTTTTGATACATAATTGTTGAGGTGGTGCAGCTAAAGAATATATAACGTGGGTTGTTTTCAGTACAACCACGGTTAGCGCCAAATGATGCGTACCGAACAAACGGGTCATGATCTCCGGTCTCAACCCTCTAAGCAAGCAAAGATCTCAACAAGAAATGAGGTAACCTATAAGACAAGATACGGTCAAAGGGTGATGAGATGTTCCTAACCACTCTCCGATGCTAAAGTTAGCATTTAGAGAGAAAGAGACAGAGATGAAGAACTCAATGTC
Source organism: Vinca minor (assembly GCA_026122235.1). Lineage (NCBI taxonomy): Eukaryota > Viridiplantae > Streptophyta > Magnoliopsida > Gentianales > Apocynaceae > Vinca > Vinca minor. The sequence goes on along the minus strand of JAOCZM010000280.1, from coordinate 648,037 downwards.
GTGTAAGCAAGTAAATCGAAAAGAATCAAAACAATAATTGATATCCCGATATTTATAATAGATAAATCTCATGAGTATAGTAGTTATCTATTAGAAGTAAATCCAGACTTTTCTCTCTAGCTAATAGACTCCTTGTCATCTTCTACCACCGCGACACCTCATGGCCGCCAGCTGCCTTTCACTCCAGCTCGCGGCAGCCTACCCCATGGACAAATAAGAGCTTTGCGGAATTGCTCACCCACCCTACAACCGTGGTCGCTTCTCTCCCCATCACACCATTAGATTTTTATAAGGGCGAACCGAATCCGATCATCGCCGCGGATGAACACGATCACCTTATCGATCCAGTGGCGATTCGCCCTTGTATGGAAATTCCAAAAACAAGCGTCAAATATGGAGGCTTTACGAAAATCGTTTCACAAAGTTGGATTCAAAGGGAGTTTTTGGATTGGAATAATGGATCCGCGACACGCTTTACGATACGCTTTTGATTTGGAGGAAGATTATTGTCGCTTATGGAGACAAGGAATTTGGAATTTATGTGGATTGATGATGCGGGTTTTCAAGTGGACTTATGATTTTAATGTTCATGAAGAGCCATCGATTGTACTTGTATGGATTGGTTTTGAGGGATTGCCAATACACTTATACAATAAATCGAAATTGTTCTCAATGGCACAAGCGGTAGGGCAGCCCATTGCTTTGGATGCTCCAACCGCCGCCGCCTCCCGCCCTAGTATTGCCAAAGTGTGTGTCGAAGTAGAATTGCTAGTGGAATTTCCTCAAGGAATTCAGATTACATATGATAAGACTGGAAAAGGATATTGGCAACCGATCGTGTACGATGATTTGCCGGAATATTGTCTGAGATGTATGCGGATCAGTCATAATTAAGATAAATGTGGTATTACCAAGAAGCCTCCGTAACCACTGCCTACGGTTGGAAAAAAGAAAGAGAAAGTACATCAGCCGCCCCCTCCATCAAAGACCCTAGTTTCGGGTGTACAAGTTTCTTTCCCCGCAAGGCATACCTGGATTGCATCGTATAAAGCCCGACATGAAACTGCCCTGATTGAGCTTCCTGCCCCTCTACAAATAACGAGGGTTGAAGGCACATAATCGGCAACAATCACGATACCGGAGGAACGCCCCCAACAATATTGACGACACAGTCGCTGAAATATTTGGTTGTCATGGACTCCGAGTCCAATGGGAATATGGCTGACCCCCCACAACAAGATTCAAGAAAGATTTTGGAAACTCCGGTAAAATTTGCTTCGGGTAGTGTGGATGACATTAAAATTGGATGTAAAAGCCCCCGCATTGCCGATTAGAAACAATATCAATCATTTGGTGGAATTTCTGATCTTTTACCGCGAGATGGAATTATTGATGCATTTAAAGATTTTGCGGCAACCCTTCGCCGGCCGGAATTGATCGTGTCGGCAACTTCATAGCCCATGTTACTTCTTGAAAAAGCCATCCGGTTGTTACTGACCCAACCCAGGTCATTATGAGCGAAGAGGAAACTAACTAAATGGCTGACGGGGCAGAGACTGTACTGGGTTTGGAGCCTGAAGTGGTAGGGGCCCTAAACCGGTTATACCGGAAAACCCGGCACAGCAAGAAGATGAAGACCCGACTCAGCCGGTTAATGAAGACTTGGCCGGGCCAGATGCTAATGACCCGACCCAGCAGGTATCGGATAATATGGGAGAGCATGCAGTAGGTTTTCCATGCAATTTAACTTCTATTGCAAAAATTACAGTGGGCTTTTCATCATTTGGTCTACATCAAGAGCATGCTCGAAACCAGCAAGTGCAATTACCTTTGAGACGTTACCCACGATTACCTCAAAATGGCTCGTCTTCTTATACCCAATAGCTTATCGCTACTTTTATTTTTTATCTTTATGTTGTCATATGAATTGTATTATATGGAATATTCGGGGGGGGATAGAAAATGATAGCACTATCTCTAATATTCGGCAGCTTAACAGGGAACATCATTTAAATTTTTTGTGTGCTGTTGGAGCCTATGGTAGGCTTGTCTGATTTATTTGTTTATACTCGGCGTATTGGTTTTGACTCAAGTTTTTATAAGTGCACTAGTAATATCTGGATTATATGGGATGATTATGTGGATATATTGGTTGTAGGAGACATGGAACAAATGATACATTGTCAAATTAACGCTTTTTCTGGTTATCCAATTTATTGCTCTTTTGTATATGCTAAATGCTCCCATGTGTCGAGAAGAGAGTTATTGAATGATCTCGAGCTTTTCCACTCTCAGAATAGCCATCCTTGGTCTTTTGGAGGTGATTTTAATGTGGTGTAACGAGTTATCGAAAGTCGTGGTTCTGTCTCGTCTTTATTGTCTATGACTGAATTTGGTGAAACAAAGGCATGATTGCAAGTTGTTAGAAATTCCCACCTCAGGGAGTCCGTTGACTTGGTGCAGAGTTGGTTCTCGGTCACTTCTTAGGCGATTAGATCGGGTTTTGGTCAACACGGCTTGGAATAAGATGCTTTAGCACTCCACAGTCACACATCTACCTCGTACCATTTCCGATCACAGTGCTCTCCTTGTTGAATCTCATTTGACTACCGACCGTGGGGGGGGGGTCCGCATTTCGGTTTCAGGACATAAGGGTAAAGCATATCACTTTTATGGATGTAGTGAGAGCTTCATGGCCTGTGGGGGTTGTTGATTCGAGTATGTATGCCTTGCAAGCGAAACTCAAGCGATTTAAGACGAGGCTGGGAACTGGAATCAGACAAATTTGGTAATCTCCATTCCAACCTCAAGTTATCGGCTATGGAAGTAGCACGGGTGGAGTAGTTACATGATGCGGGTCCTATTCCCCAATTGCCAGATGAGTTATTTGAAAAAATATATGAGCATGCTGAGAATTTTATGTTGGAAGATATATTTTGGCACCAGAAGGCCAGGCAAAAATGGCTCAAAGATGCTAACACCAATTACTTTCATTCTTTTTGCAGGAACCACCAAAAGAGATTGCACATTACAAAAATTCAGTCCCTGGATGGCACGTTTCATACCAATGCTGCAAGCGTAGGCTCGACTGGAGCCGAGTATTTTGAGAAACTGTTCGCATTTTATCCGTCGCCTCAAACCGATTCACAGTTGCTTTCTTTTGTTCCGCATTTAGTTACTGGTGCATATAATACTTGATGAAGAACCACAAGGTTCGACTTAAGTTTGATCCCGATCTTTCTTCAATTCTCGAACTAGTTTCTATGGGAATTTAATCAACGCAACACTAAGGGAGGTTAATTAACAATGGAGGCTGAAACACCACAACAAGAGAAACTAAACTTGTTGATACAGTAACTCAAAGAATGAATGAAGTTCTACATAGAAGTTCAAACACGAGAAGCTAAGAAATAACCTTACCAAAATATCAATATATCTAACGTAAATATTAAAGTGGCCGAAATCTCCCTTAAGTAGGTTGAGATTTCGGTTACAACCCATAAAAGAAATAAGAGTCCTTAAAGGATTAAGACTCTTGAAAACAAATAAGAGTCCTTGAAGAATTAGGACTCTTGAATAACAACTTGCTGTCAAGTAACTACCTAGCAAGAAAAATGGCGGCTAGAATCTATTCCAACTACCAAATCTATGAAGAGTCCTAGTTGCATTAGGACTCTTTATTAACAAACTAACTAACACATGGACAACATGCCCTTTATTATAGCAACTACTTGCTATACACGAAATTAAGTAATTAAATATGCTGAAAATAATTAAAGTCTAGTATAGACTATATTTGTACACAAAAGTCTAAAATGCCCTTTTAAATTCGTCCCAATTCTAGACAGCTTGTTGGGCCAACTTGCACGACGATTTCGGATGTCAAGAAGGCAGAATCTTATCTCTGGTTCTTCATGAAAGTTGTAGATATGCCTCTTATATTTAATATGCAACTGGAATCAGCTCAATTGGATAAACGGATAGAAAGTTATGACCATTCTTCCAAACTGTTGTAAAGCTGTCCAATCCCTTATCATCTTGTATGATTACTAAAATACCCTTCTTAGCCTCTTTGCTTGATAGGGCCTACTTGTACACTTGTGAACTTAAGAGGCTGACTTGTACAACATTCCTAGATGTTACTTAGCATCCTCTTTATACTTTAGAACTCGGGTCAATGATGTAGATAGTTGCTTCACGTCCCTTGTTCTAAGTCTCGTACTTAGTCGATGTATGTGCTCCTTTGACTTGGGCAGCCTTGAGGTTGGTACCGTATCAATACTTCTCTTGACTCTTTGCCTAGAGGTTTGGAGATAAAAGAAGTGTTTTTTTGTTTGAGCCCCACCAGTGCAAAGCGGGTCCCGATGGATTCACGGGAGATTTTTTTTCATGTTTGTTAGGACATTATTGCAGATTATGTGATTCAAGCAGATGAGGGATTTCTGGGTTGGTCTTCCCCATTCCGAAAGCTATGACCAGCTCTTACCTTGTGCTTATCCAAAAGGTTGATAGCCCGGTGAATTTTGGTGAGTTCCGCCCTATCTATTTATGCATTTTTTCGAGTAAATCATCTTTAAAGTTCTAGCTAATCAGTTGTCAAAGTTGCTAAAATATCATCATCAGTTGTAGCGAAACTGGTTTTGTTAAGGGTAGGGTGATTTCTGATAACATTATATTGGCGATGGAAATGGTTAGCTCTCTGAGCAAGAAATTGAGAGGCAGTAATATGGTTATTGAACTAGATATGATGAAGGCGTTTGATTAGGTTTCACATTCTCTACTCCTAGCGGTTCTTCATCAATTTGGATTTAATGCTCACTTTGTTCATATGGTCAGAAATTTGCTGAATAATAATTGGTTTTCTGTCCTCATCAATGGTACACCCTATGGATTCTTTCGGTCTAGGCTGGAGGTGAAGCAAGGGGATCTATTATCACCTTTGGTATTTATTATCGTTGTTGATCCATTATCGCAGGTTGATGCATTCAGGAAGTGTAAGCCGGTTTATGGTCCCGCATTCGACCACGATGGTGTCTCATCTGGCTTACGCAGATGATGTTGTTATCTTCCTCAATGGTGCTACACGCGGATTGCAGGCTCTGATGAATTTTATAAGGCAATATGAGTCCTCTTCTGGTCAGCGGGTCAATGACAGAAAATGCTCTTTTTATGTATCTAGCAGAACATGGGCGCGGCAAGTGGAGATGATCATTCGAGTAACGGAATTCTCGTAAGTGTCCCTCCCATTTACATACCTCGGTTGTCCGGTGTTTGCTGGGCTTAAAAAGGTGACCTATTATTCACAAATTCTTGATAAGCTCGCAGACCGCCTGGCAGGGTGGCAGCGGAAACTTCTTGGCATGGGGGGGCGGCGGCAGCTAAATTTTAATTCGATATGTATTAATCTCAATGCCCATGCACATTCTCACGACTTCATGTTCGCCAAAACAGATACTTACTGATATTAAGAGACTTTTCTCAAATTTCTTATTGGGGAAGACAAAATTCGGTGGAAGGAGGCATTAGATGTCTTGGGCTCGGTTATGTCGCGATACATCACAAAATGGTTTGGGGCTCTTTACTTTAAGCTCTTATCAAATTGCTTACTCTCAGAAATTGTGGTGGCGCTTCAGGACTACGGACTCCCTTTGGAGAAAAATTATGTTTGAGAAATATTACAACCTTGATCAACATCCCACTTTGGTCCAACCTCGTCCTATGGATTCTCAGGTGTGGAGGCCGATGTTACAGGCTCGGAAAATGGCAGAACCTCATATTAGTCTTTTGATACAGGATGGTGGCTCGGGGTTTTGGTATGAAGATTTTACTCTCACTGGAAGCTTGGGTTCCATGTCGGGAGTAGGGTTTGATTTGTCCTGCATTATGGAGCATCACGACGGGGACGGTTGGAAGCCAGCTACGCGTAGCCTGTTTCCCTTGAGTCACGCGCGATTACTCCCTTCAATACACCTATCTGCAGGCAGCGACATTCATATATGGAAGTTGGAACACAAAGGGAATTTCACCATCACCTCGGTGTTGCGGACATTACAACCGCATAAGTGTTTCCCAATTGTCGAGGCGACACATATGATCCTCCTTATTTCCATTGTCCCATAAGATTTTTCTATGGAGACTTCTTAATAGGTTCCTTGCCTTGGATGAAGTGCGAAGAAGGTGGGGAGTGTCTTTTGGCCTCGCAATGCCACCTGTGGATAAGGTGACGAGACTTTTGCTCATATTTTTTGTTCAATGCAAATCGGCCCAAATGCTATGGAGTCATGTTTGTGCTTCGTGGGCATCGATTGGAGTGAGCTAAGGTACGATTCTTATATCTCTTTGCTTAAATTATTATGGTGAAAGAGAAGGGTAAGTGGAGAGATATACATACAATTGATTCTGTGGAGAGCTAGATGTCGATTTGGTTTTTATGGAGTTCGATCTAACGGTCGTAGTTTACTAAAGGAATATAACTCACATGTTCGCCCTATATTACAAAATGCGGAACAGTTGGAGATGATTGTGGGGTCATCGTCTTCGGTTGGTTTTAGGAGAATTAGGGTGATGTCGATCAAATGGATTGGTTGCGGGGAGCCAGTTATCTTGAATGTTGATGGTGCAGCGAGGGGCAATCCGTGCATAGCAGGAGCTGGTGGCAGTTCACTAATTCTGTAGCTGAAAACTTTACGACCCGTATTGATTTTTTTTTATTATTATTACGAACCAAGGAATTATAGTGGTCATGAGAACATAGTATTCAAGAAACTTTGTGAAGTATGAGAAATTTTAAACATTCATTTTAGCATATTGATCTCTTTTAACAAATCTTAAAGTCTGATTCAAGTTGTAGAACTGGATTGAATAACTCGATGAATTGTGAGGACAAAATTCTTTTAAGGGGGTGTGAATGTAACAACCCGTCCCGTAAGCATGTAATTTTCGTTAGGAATAAGCAATACTTGGAGAATCAGGTTCTTGGCAACCAAGTAAAATGAAAATAAATAAAATTTAAAATTATTCTAAAAAGTCCTATGCTAGCCACGTTGCTCTTGACTCGCCATTTTCTGTGATTCTTGGATGCATTTCTTTGGACATTTCTCTATTCTTTTAACCTTATATTGCTCGTTCTTTTGGCCTTCCTATTATCATTTTCTTATGCAGGAAAACAAATCTCATCAATTCCATTAGAATCCTTCTTTCTGCTTGAAGCTAACAATTGTTTAAGTTTTTATTACCTTGAGCTGAGAGGATAGAGCTCTTATAGCTCTTTAATTCTTCGTTTGTCTTGTACAAATTCTTCCATCTTTTGATTCTTTTACTTCTATAATTTTCAATCAAGTTAAAGATTGAATCGAACACTTTAAATGCGCACAATTTCCTCAATATTCAAGGTAAAATATCTAGAAATTATATTTGTATTTATTTCTTGTTTTAACAGCAATGAATATAGTGATTAAGTGGAAGATTATAATTTTGTGGTTATTGGTTTTAGGATTTTGATTATTTTGGATCTCAAGGCTATTGATCAGTTTATCAGGTGAGTGGTCCTAACCCTTTTGTAAAATTATATATAAGTATTGTGTATTCATTTATTCATTGCACTCATGATCTGGATCCACTCATGACATGCACTGATTACATTTATTTGTCATCGTGAAATATCTTTCTGAATAGGGGCATTTTTGTAATATTATTTTATTGCATTGGAAATGATAAATTTGACTGAATCTTATATGGATTGGTCATGTGAATATTGACATGGCATGATAAAACTATGAGTCTATTGAATCGGGCCCAATTATTTGATCTGAAGGAGCTAAGTGCTACACCAAAGGGTGTGAGCCACCTCTAGAGTCCTAATTTTGAATGTGTGCATTTGGGGCCCGTATGAAATGTGATATGCTGTTATTGTAATGCCTAGGTCAATTTCACCTCGACAGTCCTGTACAATTATTTTTGAATCAGGCCCTATATTATAAGAGTATAAATATGGTTTTCTGATTGTTCGAACTATTTTCCGGATATAAAGTATTTTGGAAGGAAAATGGTTTCAAAGACATCAGCACCACTTGCACGGCCCTCACTGAGCTTCGGCTCACGTTTTTCAAATGTTTTCCCCCTCCACAGGTGCGCAGCGGAACCTGGGATTAGCAATCTGGATAAACGGATATTAGTCTTGTATTTTATTGAATTTCATTGTAACCCTGTGGATACATTGTATTTTTGGGTAATAGAATGTTTGTTTAGAGCCTTGGCGGTTCGGCTCGTCCCCGTCCGGGCAGGGACGGGTCGGGGCGTCACATTAATCCTTATGTTTCACAATAAAAGAAGCATTAGATAATGAAGTACAAGTTGTTTCCTTTATGATACATTCCGCCCCTTTTGGATCTCACAATATATATATATATTCTTTAAACTTTAGACCATCGTACTATTGATTACACTTGTAACTGGTACTTATTTTCCTTAGGTAATGAAGCAAGCAATATTGGTAAAGCTTGTTGGAAAGACAAAAATATCGCAAAACGTTTTCTTCAATTATGCATATAGGCGGCAACAAAATCAGGTAGTTGAAACTTTAGAGATAAGTCATTGGATGACATTAGGTTGGCATTGCAGAAGGAAGAAAGTATTGATACTACCGTTAAATAATTAAGGAATCGGTGGAATAATGAGAAAGTGAGATATAAGATATGGGCCGAGGTAGTTTCTGCTACTGGGAATACTCATTATGACTCAAGAAAAAGTAAAATCAATTGGAGCTAGAAGCAATGGAAAGATTATTTGAAGGTATGCATGTTCAAATATATTTATGATTCAATTGTGATATTATTGTATGGTTGAGATTTTAAGCGCATGGATTTCTTCCATTTTTGTTGGGGCACCCAGAAGCAACTAATTGTAGTATTCATGAAAAACATTTCACATTGAATGAACAGTTTGGAAAACATATTACTAAGTAAAGTTCTCTGATTTTGAGAGGAACTCATCTAAGCAATGTGTTGTTTGTAGCTAATTCAGAAATTTTACCTGATTAAAAATTTATTATGAAAGATTAAAATGATTTATTAACGGTACCTTCTAAACCATATAAATCACTTGGTATATATAATTTTCCTCAAGAGAAATTTGTGCTGCAAAGGTCTATTTGTAATTTCTTTAAAATTCGAGGACTGAAATGAAAGTATATCTAACTTGACAAGAATATTTTCACTCCATATTTTATTTTCATGAGTTGTTTATAACTCCAAAATTAAAAGAATCATACAAGTTGTATCTACTTAATAGTGTCTTAAAATTTTAGAAAGTTCAAGGGCTAATATATAATTTTACCTTAAATATTTTTTGAATTCTCTGAACATATAGAAACTTATTCAAGAAATTAATTTTAATTGGATTTCCTAATGATTATGTAATTAGATAATAAATATATTTGAAAACAATTATGAACCAATGTACTATAAAAGGAAAAAATATTTTGCAGTGTAAAGTATTCTTAAAAATAAAAAGGATTTCCAAAACAATTTGAACCAAATAAGTCAAATTATAAATGGAATAGAATTATTTTTTATGTCTATATACAATAAAGGTTGAATTGACTAGTTGCTCCATCCTCCAATAAGGTTTAAGAGTCTACTTACATATTAGCCTTTTTAGGAATGACTTACTCCCCATACTATATTAGTAATATAAAATTTTCACTCAACATATATTAAAAAGAAAAAAATAAACAAAGGAAAGAAAAGGAAATGAAAGCTAGCTTGATTGAAGTGTGAATATTGTCTGATAAGTGCTGACAATTTTGCACCATATTGTGACGCTAGAAACTTTATGAGTTCCTAGTTTGTATCGGCAAATACACTCTAAAAACATGCCTCTTAATCTCATTCAACCCTTATACTCACCACAAAAAGTTCTCTCAATAAAGGTTCGTCTCTCTCTCTCTCTCTCTCTCTCTCTCTCTCTCTCTCTCTCTCTCTCTCTCTCTCTACCTATGATAAATGTCCTTGCATTCATCTCCTTTCAATATCTTTTTTCATACAAAAAAGCACTGGTTTGTATTTAATTTTTGACTTCAAATTATTCATAACTAAGCATCGATCAATTTAAAAAGTTTGTATATCCATCTAACGTGATTGGAAAAGATTTATAAAATCGTAAATGTTTGGAAAATATTTATAAAAAAATTTTGATATGAATTTTGATCCATTCAAAAGGGTTTGTGTTCTAATTCGAGTCTGATTTTTATTGATGTTTCTTTGACTATTTGGTTGATTTTTTTTCCATCGGTTTCTTATCTCTCTCTCTCTCTCGCAGAAATAAAATTTATCTACTCAAGATATGTGAACATGTCAAAAGACTTTCAAAAGCCTAGTTTCCGCAAGATCTTCACTCATAACATTAACTATCATGCTGTGGTAAGTTCTAATCCTTTGTTTCAAGATTTCAATTGCACAATTGTCATTTTTGCATTTGATTCTTATTTCTTGTATTTCTTATATTATTAATCTCCCAATTCAATCTAAAATGGCAACAAAGAAAGAATAAAGAATTTCCGAAATTTATTAATTTTTTTTTTATAAAACCAACCGAGGTTCGAAACTAAGAAAATTAATCTCAATCCTCTGTTTAAACACAAAACAAAAATATATTTACATCAATTGAAAATTTTAAATTGTTTTTTTTTTTTTGTTTTGAATATTGTACAGAATGTAAATAATTGATTCGATATATTTAAAAAAAAAATCATGCAAGGTTTAGTTTCTTTCATTAAATATTACGTTCTTGATAGATGTAGAGCTACTAAAAGAGTTATAACCACAGCCCTAGAGTATTAAATTTATTCTTGAGGGAAAAATATTTATAAACAAGCATTATTCTGATCCATATTGGAAATAGAATAATTTTTATCCGCAAATGGAAACATAATCTAATAGGATTTGTTCAATTACTTTTTAGTTGCCTGCTTTAAATTAAGTATTTTATGTTGTAGTTACAATCACAAGTAGATTTGTTTTTTCTATAAAAAAAGAATGATAGTAAGATTGAGATATAGAATGGAAAAAAAAATTACAAAGAGGGCCAACGATTTGAAATAATAAGAAACTACTAAGGTCTATTGTAAGACTAATATCTAGGTTTCATATTTTGTTCAACAAGAAACTTCTTATTTTCTTTACGCGACCGGACAAAACTAAATTATCCAAATCATCTTCATGTTAAAATTCAGTTGAAATTTTAAGTATCGTAATATTTAGCTGTATACGTGACATATATTATGAAAAATATTCACAAGATTCCGGTTTCACAAACTTTTAAGTATAAATGAAGATTCATAAAACTGTAACTTTCACTAACACTTCTTTCTATATTGTAGCGAATTCCGACTGATTTTCAGCACCAACTAGGGGAAGAGGTGCCTTATAATGCAACTCTAACAGTATCTTCAGGGGAGTCTTGGTTGGTCAAAGTAGTCAAAGACGAATATGGAATATCTTTACAAGATGGTTGGAATAATTTTCGAGATGATAACAATTTATCTCCGATGGAAGTGCTGTTTTTCAGGCTTATTCGAAATTGGGTTTTTGATGTTACTATCTATTCCCCAAACGGAGTGGAGAGAAGAATGGGAGATCCTTCGAAGAGAAATAATATAGAATTTGAACCTTCATCTCTACGTCCTAGTCAATGCAATTTAAGGAAAGAGGGTGATTCAAGTACGTATGTTTTACAAGCCTCTTTAATTTAGATACCTTGTTTTTTTTTTTTTATCTTCGTCAATGGTTTAGATATTTTCTGAAGAAATGTGTGAAATTTATGGGATAAGGTGTAAGAGGGGAGAGAAATATGAGAGATCACGGGGAGAAAGGTAAATGAAGTCTGGACCTTCCAAACTTACAAAAGCGAGGGCAATCCAAAAATATAGTGATGATTTTGGTACGTATGGTTTAGAAGAGTTTATAGTCTTCATTTTGTTCCTTTCTCATATTGAAAATGTTTTTTTATTGTCTTTTCAATTATCGTTGATGAGTTAAGGCTCAAACGACCTCATTATTGCATGGTTCCTTTCAGATTAATTTCTTAGTAGAGGTCTATTCAAAATTCGACTAAAATAGAATTATTCATTTATATCTTTACTAATATATTATTATCTTTTAAAAAATAGATATTCGAGATATGTTTTGATATATCCGTGTTATGAACACGTATAATCGCTGCAAATTCGCAAGATGACATGTTACGAAATACTCCTTCCATGGTTAGTATATGACTAAATTTGTTCAAATTTGTAGGTCACTTATAAGCACCACGACCTTCTCAAATATACTACATTAATTTCCAATCATACAATTATTATTCACTACTGAGTATTCAACTACTTATATTATTTTTAGTGAATTTCATGTATTCAAAATTCATATTTGTATAGGTTTATGAGCTACTACCTGGAGAAAATATTTAACCGTATATTCCAGTTACATATAGAATTTTCTAAATGTTTGTTTATGGAATAACATATTAATAATACTAGTACTAATATTTAGAAAGTCAATGAGAGTATAGTTTATTCCATTGCTTTAATATTCTATATGTCGTGAATTTCTTAATCTATTAAATGTTCTAACTTAGACATTTTAATCCTTATGTTACACAATATAAGAAGTATTAGATAATGAAGTACAAGTTGTTTCCTTTATGATGCATTCCGCCCTTCTTGGATCTCACAGTATATATATATATATATTCTTTAAACATTAGAGCATCGTACTATTTTAATTTTTTTTTTCCTAAATAGAGCATCGTACTATTGATTCCACTTCTAACTGGTAATTATTTTCCTTAGGTAATGAAGCAAGCAATATTGGTAAAGCTTGCTGGAAAGACAAAAATATCGCAAAACGTTTTCTTCAATTATCCATAGAGGCGGCAACAAAATCGGGTAGTTGCAATTTAAAAGATATGCCACTGGATGACATTAGGTTGGCATTGCAGATTGAAGAAGGTATTGTTATTACCGTTAAACAATTAAGGAATCGGTGGAATAATGAGAAAGTGAGATATAAGATATGGGCGGAGGTAGTTTCTGCTATTGCGAATACTCATTATGACTCAAGAGAAAATAAAATCAGTTGGAGCAAGAAGCAATGGGAAGATTATTTAAAGGTATGCATGTTCAAATATATTTATGATTCAATTGTATGGTTGAGATTTTAAGCACTTCTATTTCTTCCATTTTTGTAGGGGCACCCAGAAGCAGCTTAATTTTTTAACCAATCACTGGAATACCCAATTGAGATGATGATGTTATTTGAAGATTAGCAGCAAGATATGTGTTGGGGTTTTGGCAAGTAAGGTTGTTGTATAATGATATCAAATCTGAAACTAAGTTAAAATGATAAACTAAGAGTAGATTAGATATGCTACATAATTTTATATATTGTTTGCCATATATATCTCGTCTTTGTTAGACGTATTTTCGACGTTTGGTATTTCTAATTTTAGAACCTTTTCATTCCTAAACGATTGAAATTGATAGAAAAAATGGTTAAATATATTATAAGGTTAGACCTTATTCAAGATGCTCTTTCAAGTTGCGAAAGTGGTAAGATATGAGGGTTGCCATCTAGTAGGTTACAAGGTTGATCCTTTTTTTTAGCTTTTTTTTTAAATTATATAACCGCAAAATAGAATGATATTGCAAGGGACGAACTGAGGCCAGTGGGAAGTAATATACATCCCGAAGTTCTTTTCAAGTTACTTTATAAATATTGCCTTTCTATGTTTTCTATTCAAAGCCTCTTGGCAATTTAGTGCATGATCATGTACCCATGATTAAGTACATGATCATGACTTCCATGATTATGCCTCTATCCTAATCTCGTGACAAATATATTGTCCAATGGCTAACATTTCCCAGAGCAAGAACTCCTAGTCTTGGAGACAAGTTAACCAAATTCTATATAGTCATTGTAGGTCACACGTCTCGGGAATGCATCCAATCCAATGTTTTCTTTTTCCTTAACCATTCTTTCACATGCTAAAATCCCATGGTTCATTTGTACAAGTCAAGAACAAATGATATTTTATGCCCTAATAGGGGTGACTAGCCTCTCACAGTGAAAGCCCCTTCCGTAGAACAAGAAGACTGTTAACATTCATGGTAAGTCATTAGAATTACCTATTCCGGAAATAACTTTTCAAGAATACCTTTTGATAAATCTACAAAAATACATTTTTGAAAACTAATTGTAGTATTCATGAAAAACATTTCACATTGAATGAACAGTTTGAAAAACATATTACTAAGTAAAGTTCTCTGAAATTGAGAGGAACTCATCTATGCAATGTGTTGTTTGTATCTATTTTCGAAATTTTACCTGATTAAAAATTTATTATGAAAGATTAAAAAGATTTATTAACGGTCCCTTCTAAACCATATAAAACGCTTGGTATGTCTAATTTTCAAATCTGTGCTTCAAAGGTCTGAAGGGATTCATGGGCGGAAACTCGTTCCAAACACCCATGGATCCTCCCTCGAAGGATCCGCTCATATGAAACAATTCGAATAACAGACGAAAGCAATGAGAAAAAACTTACGGTTTTGGATTCAAGAAGCTACTTGAATGGAGGATGATGTTTCTTGGATCGGATGTTGCTACCGATTGATCTCCCTTTGCGGAAAGTCCCTCTACCGGTATCCACGCGACTTTAAACGGGCAGCGATTGCTAGCTCTTCGTCTTTTTCCGATTTTCGGGAATTAGAGAGAAAAGGAGAGGCGGGAGAGAAAACGCTTTTTTCTAACTCCTATGCAATTTCGGCTGAAAAGTGTTGGTGTCTAGGGTTTCGGCCAAGAGTTTATTATATAGGGTGTGAGAGTTTGTTCCCGGAACTAACTCTCACGTCCTCAACTCCTCTCGGCAATGGGAGTCCTCAACTCCCACGTCCCCTTAGACTTCGCTGGTAGTGGGAGTCCCTTATCGGATAATAACTCCCACGTAATCCCGACTATAGGTAAAATACCGAAATTGCCCCTATCTCTAATTCGAATAATAAACACTTTATTATTTCCAGAAAGACAAATGTCGATACAATGAACCTAGACACATTCTAGATTCATTGAATGCTGGACATAAAAGCTCGTTAGCTCGTCTATGCGTGTGACCCCAGTAGGTTCATCTCACAATGGCAATGAAAACACACTTAGTAGTAGTGTGAGTCCATAAATCACAAGCGGTCCCTAGCAGGGACATTGTGACTACCCAAAGTGAATGAATATACAACGGAACCTAATATCAATCCACTATTTAATCCCTTTGTCTCGCGATATCCTAATTAAGCATAAGGCACGGTGGTCGTCACCCTTATTAAGCTTAATTATATTTATGCTCGATCTCCGGGTAGATTGTTTCGACAAATAGCATTTGATAACCACTTTATCAAATACATTTGAGCACGGCCATGCATTTAAACAGTCTTTCCCTATCGAGGGGCCCCATGGATATCTCTCTCAATAATAGAGAGGGACAAATTCCTTACAATGTCTCTCACATTCAAGCTATGATAGGACACTACATCCGATCATCAGTCGTATTGATTACTCTGTTACAAGTAACGTCCGAGTCGAGTCAAAACGTGGCTCCATTCATACTAGAATCAATGAAGACATAAGGTCTAAGGATTCTAAAATAGTATTGAGGAAGTAATACTTATGACTTAAGACCATGAAGTATTACTTCTCGACGGATCACGTCGATACAATGTATCCCTATATATTGCATCTATGATGTGATTTGTATCCATTACACATGATCGATAAAACAAGATCATCAATCAACAATCACACTAGTTTTATTTCATAGTAATTTAGCATTACATAAAACTAGGGACTACTAGAATAGTAATTACATAAGCTAATGAGTTTTACTATCAAATCACACATTTGATAATCAAAAGCAAAATTAACTATTCAATTAAATGCTCAAAAGATAACAAAACGCACAACATGTGCTAATGGTCCTAGGGCACTACTAACAAGGTCTATTTGTAATATCTTTAAAATACGAGGACTGAAATGAAAATATCTCTAACTTGACAAGAATATTTTCACTCCATATTTTATGTCCATGAGTTGTTTATAACTCCAAAATTAATTTAAAATAATCATAGAAGTTGTATCTACTTAATAGTGTCTTAAAAATTTAGAAAGTTCTAGGGCTAATATCTAATTTTACCTTAAATGTTTTTTGAATTCTCTGAACATATAGAAAATTATTCAAGAAATTAATTTTTAATTTGATTTCCTAATGATTATCTAATTAGATAATAAATATATTTGAAAACAATGTTGAGCCAATGTATTATAAAAGGAAAAAATATTTTGCAATGTATAAGTATTCTTAAAAGAAAAAGGATTTCCAAAACAATTTGCACCAAATAAGTCAAATTATAAATGGAATAGAAATATTTTTTATATCTATATACAATAAAAGTTGAATTGACTAGTTGCTCCATCTTCCAATAAGGTTTAAGAGTCTACTTACATATTAGCCTTTTTAGGAATGACTTACTCCCCATACTATATTAGTAATATAAAATTTTCACTCAACATACATTAAAATGAAAAAAATAAACAAAGGAAAGAAAAGGAAATGAATGCTAGCTTGATTGGAGTGTGAATATTGCCTGATAAGTGCTGACAATTTTGCACCATATTGTGACGCTAGAAATTTTATGAGTTCCTAGTTTTTATCGGCAAATACACTCTAAAGACATGTCTCTTAATCTCATCCAACCCTTATACTCACCACAACAAGTTCTCTCAGTAAAGGTTCGTCTCTCTCTCTTTCTCTCTCCCTCTCTCTCTACCTTTGATAAATGTCCTTGCGTTCATCTCCTTTCAATATCTTTTTTCATACCAAAAAGCGCTGGTTTGTATATCATTTTCGACTTCAAATTATTCTTAACTAAGCATCGATCAATTTAAAAAGTTTTTACATCCATCTGACGAGAATGGAAAAGATTTATTAAATCGTAAATGTTTGGAAAATATTTATTAAAAAATTTTGATATGATTTTTGATCCATTCAAAAGTGTATGTGTTCTAATTCGAGTTTGATTTTTGTTGATGTTTCTTTGTCTATTTGCTTGATTTTTTTCCATCGGTTTCTTATCTCTCTCTCTCTCTCGTAGAAATAAAATTCATCAACTCAAGATATGTGAACATTTCAAAAGACTTTCATATGCCTAGTTTCCGCAAGATCTTCACTCATAACATTAACTATCATGCTGTGGTAAGTTCTAATCCTTTGTTTCATGACTTCAATTGCACAATTGTTCATTTTTGCATTTGATTCTTATTTCTTGTATTTCTTATATTATTAATCTCCCAATTCAATCTAAAATGGCAACAAAGAAAGCAAAAATAATTTCCGAAATTTATTAATTTATTTTTATAAAACCAACCGAGGTTAGAAACTAAGAAAATTAATCTCAATCCTCTGTTTAGACACAAACAAAAATATATTTACATCAATAGAAAATTTTAAATTGTTTTTTTTTGGTTTTTGAATATTGTACTGAATGTAAATAATTGATTCGATATATTTAAAAAAAAATCATGCAAGGTTTAGTTTCTTTCATTAAATATTACGTTCTTGATAGATGTAGAACTACTAAAAGAGTTATAACCACAACCCTAGAATATTAAAAAAATTATAAACAAGCATTATTCTGATCCATATTGGAAATAGTATAATTTTTATGCGCAAATGGAAACATAATCTAATAGGATTTGTTCAATTACTTTTTTGTTGCCTGCTTTAAATTAAGTATTTTATGTAGTAGTTACAGTAACAAGTGGATTTGTTTTTTTCCATAAAAAAAGAATGATAGTGAGATTGAGACATAGAATGAAAAAAAAAATACAAAGAGGGCCAATGATTTGAAATAATAAGAAACTACTTAGGTCTGTTGTAAGACTAATATCTAGGTGTCATATTTTGTTCAAAATGAAACTTCTTATTTAATTTACACGACCGGACAAAACTAAAATTATCCAAATCATCTTCATGTTGAAATTCAGTTGAAATTTTAAGTATCGTAATATTTAGGTGTATATGAAACATATATTATGAAAAATATTCACAAGATTCCGGTTTCACAAACTTTTATGTATAAATGAAGATTCATAAAACTGTAACGTTCACTAACACTTCTTTCTATATTGTAGCGAATTCCGACTGATTTTCAGCACAAACTAGGGGAAGAGGTGCCTTATAATGCAACTCTAAGAGGGGAGAGAAATATGAGAGATCACAGGGAGAAAGGTAAAGAAGCTGGACCTTCCAAACTTACAAAACGGGGCAATCCAAAATATAGTGATGATTTTGGTACGTATGGTTTAGAAGAGTTTATAGTCTTCATATTGTTCCTTTCTCATATTGAAAATGTTTTTTATTGTCTTTTCGAATTACTGTTGATGAGTTAAGGCTCAAACGACCTCATTATTGCATGGTTCCTTTCAGATTAATTTCTTAGTAGAGGTCTATTCAAAATTCTGACTAAAATAGAATTATTCATTTATATCTTTACTAATATATTATTATCTTTTAAAAATAGATATTCAGATATGTTTTGATATATCCGTGTTATGAACACTTATAATCGCTGCAAATTCGCAAGATGACATGTTACGAAATACTCCTTCCATGGTTAGTATATGACTAGATTTGTTCAAATTTGTAGGTCACTTATAAGCACCACGACCTTCTCAAATATACTACATTAATTTCCAATCATACAATTATTATTCACTACTGAGTATTCAACTACTTATATTATTTTTAGTGAATTTCATGTATTCAAAATTCATATTTGTATAGGTTTATGAGCTACTACCTGGAGAAAATATTTAACCGTATATTCCAGTTACATATAGAATTTTCTAAATGTTTGTTTATGGAATAACATATTAATAATACTAGTACTAATATTTAGAAAGTCAATGAGAGTATAGTTTATTCCATTGCTTTAATATTCTATATGCCGTGAATTTCTTAATCTATTAAATGTTCTAACTTAGACATTTTAATCCTTATGTTTCACAATATAAGAAGTATTAGATAATGAAGTACAAGATGTTTCCTTTATGATGCATTCCGCCCTTCTTTAAACTTTAGAGCATCGTACTATTTTTTTTTTTTTTTTACCTAAATAGAGCATCGTACTATTGATTCTACTTCTAACTGGTAATTATTTTCCTTAGGTAATGAAGCAAGCAATATTGGTAAAGCTTTCTGGAAAGACAAAAATATCGCAAAACGTTTTCTTCAATTATGCTTAGAGGCGGCAACGAAATCAGGTAGTTGCAACTTAAAAGATATGCCACTGGATGACATTAGGTTGGCATTGCAGATGGAAGAAGGTATTGTTATTACCGTTAAACAATTAAGGAATCGGTGGAATAATGAGAAAGTGAATATAAGATATGGGCCGAGGTAGTTTCTGCTGCTGGGAATACTCATTATGACTCAAGAGAAAATAAAATCATTGGGAGCAAGAAGCAATAGGAAGATTATTTACAGGTATGCATGTTCAAATATATTTATGATTCAATTGTATGGTTGAGATTTTAAGCACTTCTATTTCTTCCATTTTTGTATGGGCACCCAGAAGCAGCTCAATTTTTTAACCAATCACTGGAATACCCAATTGAGATGATGATGTTATTTGAAGATTAGAAGCAATATATGTGTTGGGGTTTTGGCAAGTAAGGTTGTTGTATAATGATATCAAATATGAAACTAAGTTAAAATGATAAACAAAAAGTAGATTAGATTTGCTACATAATTTTATATATTGTTTGCCATATATATCTCGTCTTTGTTAGACGTATTTTCGACATTTGGAATTTCTAATTTTAGAACCTTTTCATTCCTAAACGATTGAAACTGATAGAAAAATTGGTTAAATATGTTATAAGGTTAGACCTTATTCAAGATGCTCTTTCAAGTTGCAAAAGTGGTAAGATATGAGGGTTGCCATCTAGTAGGTTACAAGGTTGATGCTTTTTTTTAGTATTTTGTAAATTATATAATCGCAAAATAGAATGATATTGCAAGGGACGAACTGAGGCCAGTGGGAAATAATATACATCCCGAAGTTCTTTTCAAGTTACTTTATAAGTATTGACTTTCTATGTTTTCTATTCAAAGCTTCTTGGCAATTTAGTGCATGATAATGTACCCATGATTAAGTACATGATCATGACTTCCAAGATTATGCCTCTATCCTACTCCCGTGACAAATATATTGTCCAATGGCTAACATTTCCCTGAGCAAGAACTCCTTGCCTTGGAGACACATTAGCCAAATTCTATATAGTCATTGTAGGTCACACGTCTCGGGAATGCATCTAACCCAATGTTTTCTTTTTCCTTAACCTTTCTTTCACATGCTAAAATCCCATGATTCATTTGTACAAGTCAAGAACAAATGTTATTTTATGCCCTAATTGGGGAGACTAGCCTCGCACACTGCAAGCCCCTTCCGTAGAACAAGAACACCGTTAACATTCATGGTAAGTCATTCGAATTACCTATTCCGAAATAACTTTTCAAGAATACCTTTTGATAAATCTACAAAAATACATTTTTGAAAACTAATTGTAGTATTCAAGAAAATACATTTCACATTGAATGAACAGTTTGGAAAACATATTACTAAGTAAAGTTCTCCGATTTTGAGAGGAACTCATCTATGCAATGTGTTGTTTGTATCTATTTCCGAAATTTTACCTGATTAAAAATTTATTATGAAAGCTTAAAAAGATTTATTAAAGGTCCTTTCTAAACCATATAAAACACTTGGTATGTCTAATTTTCCTCAAGAGAAATCTGTGCTTCAAAGGTCTATTTGTAATTTCTTTAAAATATGAGGACTGAAATGAAAATATCTATAACTTGACAAGAATATTTTCACTCCATATTTTATGTCCATGAGTTGTTTATAACTCCAAAATTAATTTAAAATAATCATAGAAGTTGTATCTACTTAATAGTGTCTTAAAAATTTAGAAAGTTCAAGGGCTAATATCTAATTTTACCTTAAATGTTTTTTGAATTCTCTCGAACATATAGAAAATTATTCAAGAAATTAATTTTTTAATTGGATTTCCTAATGATTATCTAATTAGATAATAAATATATTTGAAAACAATGTTGAACCAATGTATTATAAAAGGAAAAAAATATTTTGCAAGTGTATAAGTATTCTTAAAAGAAAAAGGATTTCCAAAACAATTTGGCCCCAAATAAGTCAAATTATAAATGGAATAGAAATATTTTTTTATATCTATATACAATAAAAGTTGAATTGACTAGTTGCTCCATCCTCCAATAAGGTTTAAGAGTCTACTTACATATTAGTCTTTTTTAGGAATGACTTACTCCCCATACTATATTAGTAATATAAAATTTTCACTCAACATACATTAAAAAAGAAAAAAAAATAAACAAAGGAAAGAAAAGGAAATGAATGCTAGCTTGATTGGAGTGTGAATATTGTCTGATAAGTGCTGACAATTTTGCACCATATTGTGACGCTAGAAACTTTATGAGTTCCTAGTTTTTAACGGCAAATACACTCTAAAGACATGTCTCTTAATCACATCCAACCCTTATACTCACCACAACAAGTTCTCTCAGTAAAGGTTCGTCTCTCTCTCTCTCTCTCTCTCTCTCTCTCTTTACCTATGATAAATGTCCTTGCGTTCATCTCCTTTCAATATCTTTTTTCATATAGAAAAGCACTGGTTTGTATTTCATTTTCGACTTCAAATTATTCTTAACTAAGCATCGATAAATTTAAAAAGTTTTTACATCCATCTGACGTGATCGGAAAAGATTTATTAAATCGTAAATGTTTGGAAAATATTTATTAAAAAATTTTGATATGATTTTTGATCCATTCAAAAGGGTATGTGTTCTAATTCGAGTTTGATTTTTGTTGATGTTTCTTTGTCTATTTGCTTGATTTTTTTCCATCGGTTTCTTATCTCTCTCACTCTCTCTCTCTTGCAGAAATAAAATTCATCTACTCAAGATATGTGAACATGTCAAAAGACTTTCATATGCCTAGTTTCCGCAAGATCTTCACTCATAACATTAACTATCATGCTGTGGTAAGTTCTAATCCTTTGTTTCATGACTTCAATTGCACAATTGTTCATTTTTGCATTTGATTCTTATTTCTTATATTTCTTATATTATTAATCTCCCAATTCAATCTAAAATGGAAACAAAGAAAGCATAAATAATTTCCGAAATTTATTAATTTATTTTTATTAAACCAACCGAGGTTCGAAACTAAGAAAATTAATCTCAATCCTCTATTTAAACACAAACAAAAATATATTTACATCAATAGAAAATTTTAAATTGATTTTTTTTTTTTTTTTTGAATATTGTACAGAATGTAAATAATTGTTTCGATATATTTTAAAAAAAAATCATGCAAGGTTTAGTTTCTTTCATTAAATATTACGTTCTTTATAGATGTAGAGCTACTAAAAGAGTTATAACCACAACCCTAGAATATTAAATTTATTCTTGAGGGAAAAATATTTATAAACAATCATTATTCTGATGCATATTGGAAATAGTATAATTTTTATGCGCAAATGGAAACATAATCTAATAGGATTTGTTCAATTACATTTTTGTTGCCTGTTTTAAATTAAGTATTTTATGTAGTAGTTACAATAACAAGTGGATTTGTTTTTTCTATAAAAAAAGAATGATAGTAAGATTGAGACATTGAATGAAAAAAAATAATACAAAGAGGGCCAACGATTTCAAATAATAAGAAACTACTAAGTCTATTGTAAGACTAATACCTAGGTGTCATATTTTGTTCAACATGAAACTTCTTATTTTATTTACAAGACCGGACAAAACTAAAATTATCCAAATCATCTTCATGTTGAAATTCAGTTGAAATTTTAAGTATCGTAATATTTAGGTGTATATGAAACATATATTATGAAAAATATTCACAAGATTCCGGTTTCACAAACTTTTATGTATAAATGAAGATTCATAAAACTATAACGTTCACTAACACTTCTTTCTATATTGTAGCGAATTCCGACTGATTTTTAGCACCAACTAGGGGAAGAGGTGCCTTATAATGCAACTCTAACAGTATCTTCAGGGGAGTCTTGGTTGGTCAAAGTAGTCAAAGACGAGAATGGAATATCTTTACAAGATGGTTGGAAGAATTTTCGAGATGATAACAATTTATCTCCGATGGAAGTGCTGTGTTTTAGGCTTATTCGAAATTGGGTTTTTGATGTTACTATCTATTCCCCAAACGGAGTGGAGAGAAGAATGAGAGATCCTTCGAAGAGAAATAATATAGAATTTGAACCTTCATCTCTACGTCCTAGTCAATGCAATTTAAGGAAAGAGGGTGATTCAAGTGACGTCATTATTGCATGGTAATTTCTTAGTAGAGGTCTATTCAAAATTATGACTAAAATAGAATTATTCATTTATATCTTTACTAATATATTATTATCTTTTAAAAATAGATATTCAGATATGTTTTTATATATCCGTGTTATGAACACTTATAATCGCTGCAAATTCGCAAGATGACATGTTACGAAATACTCCTTCCATGGTTAGTATATGACTAGATTTGTTCAAATTTGTAGGTCGCTTATAAGCACCACGACCTTCTCAAATATACTACATTAATTTCCAATCATACAATTATTATTCACTACTGAGTATTCAACTACTTATATTATTTTTAGTGAATTTCATGTATTCAAAATTCCTATTTGTATAGGTTTATGAGCTACCACCTAGAGAAAATATTTAACCGTATATTCCAGTTACATATAGAATTTTCTAAATGTTTGTTTATGGAATAACATATTAATAATACTAGTACTAATATTTAGAAAGTCAATGAGAGTATAGTTTATTCCATTGCTTTAATATTCTATATGTCGTGAATTTCTTAATCTATTAAATGTTCTAACTTAGACATTTTAATCCTTATGTTTCACAATATAAGAAGTATTAGATAATGAAGTACAAGTTGTTTCCTTTATGATGCATTCCGCCCTTCTTGGATCTCACAATATATATATATATATATATATATATATATATATATATATATATATATATATATATATATTCTTTAAACTTTAGAGCATCGTATTATTGATTCTACTTCTAACTGGTAATTATTTTCCTTAGGTAATGAAGCAAGCAATATTGGTAAAGCTTGTTGGAAAGACAAAAATATCGCAAAAGCGTTTTCTTCAATTATGCTTAGAGCGTCAACAAAATCAGGGTAGTTGCAACTTAAAAGATATGCCACTTTGGATGACATTAGGTTGGCATTGCGGATGGAAGAAGATATTGTTATTACCGTTAAACAATTAAGGAATCGGTGGAATAATGAGAAAGTGAGATATAAGATATGGGCCGAGGTAGTTTCTGCTGCTGGGAATACTCATTATGACTCAAGAGAAAATAAAATCAATTGGAGCAAGAAGCAATGGGAAGATTATTTAAAGGTATGCATGTTCAAATATATTTATGATTCAATTGTATGGTTGAGATTTTAAGCACTTCTATTTCTTCCATTTTTTGTAGGGGCACCCTGTAGCGACTCAATTTTTTAACCAATCACTGGAATACCCAATTGAGATGATGATGTTATTTGAAGATTAGAAGCAAGATATGTGTTGGGGGTTTTGGCAAGTAAGGTTGTTGTATAATGATATCAAATCTGAAACTAAGTTAAAATGATAAACAAAAAGTAGATTAGATTTGCTACATAATTTTATATATTGTTTGCCATATATATCTCGTCTTTGTTAGACGTATTTTCGACATTTGGTATTTCTAATTTTAGAACCTTTTCATTCCTAAACGATTGAAACTGATAGAAAAAATGGTTAAATATGTTATAAGGTTAGACCTTATTCAAGATGCTCTTTCAAGTTGCGAAAGTGGTAAGATATGAGGGTTGCCATCTAGTAGGTTACAAGGTTGATGCTTTTTTTTAGTATTTTGTAAATTATATAACCGCAAAATAGAATGATATTGCAAGGGACGAACTGAGGCCAGTGGGAAATAATATACATCCCGAAGTTCTTTTCAAGTTACTTTATAAATATTGACTTTCTATGTTTTCTATTCAAAGCATCTTGGCAATTTAGTGCATGATAATGTACCCATGATTAAGTATATGATCATGACTTCCAAGATTATGCCTCTATCCTACTCCCGTGACAAATATATTGTCCAATGGCTAACATTTCCCTGAGCAAGAACTCCTTGCCTTGGAGACACATTAGCCAAATTCTATATAGTCATTGTAGGTCACACGTCTCGGGAATGCATCTAACCCAATGTTTTCTTTTTCCTTAACCTTTCTTTCACATGCTAAAATCCCATGGTTCATTTGTACAAGTCAAGAACAAATGTTATTTTATGCCCTAATAGGGGAGACTAGCCTCGCACACTGCAAGCCCCTTCCGTAGAACAAGAACACCGTTAACATTCATGGTAAGTCATTCGAATTACCTATTCGGAAATAACTTTTCAAGAATACCTTTTGATAAATCTACAAAAATACATTTTTGAAAACTAATTGTAGTATTCAAGAAATACATTTCACATTGAATGAACAGTTTGGAAAACATATTACTAAGTAAAGTTCTCCGATTTTGAGAGGAACTCATCTATGCAATGTGTTGTTTGTATCTATTTCCGAAATTTTACCTGATTAAAAATTTATTATGAAAGCTTAAAAAGATTTA
Organism: Vinca minor; assembly: GCA_026122235.1. Lineage (NCBI taxonomy): Eukaryota > Viridiplantae > Streptophyta > Magnoliopsida > Gentianales > Apocynaceae > Vinca > Vinca minor. The sequence goes on along the minus strand of JAOCZM010000280.1, from coordinate 622,190 downwards.
TTAAAGGTCCTTTCTAAACCATATAAAACACTTGGTATGTCTAATTTTCCTCAAGAGAAATACGTGCTTCAAAGGTCTATTTGTAATTTCTTTAAAATACGAGGACTGAAATGTCCAAAATTAATTTAAAATAATCATAGAAGTTGTATCTACTTAATAGTGTCTTAAAAATTTAGAAAGTTCAAGGGCTAATATCTAATTTTACCTTATATGTTTTTTGAATTCTCTGAACATATAGAAAATTATTCATGAAATTAATTTTTAATTGGATTTCCTAATGATTATCTAATTAGATAATAAATATATTTGAAAACAATGTTGAACCAATGTATTATAAAAGGAAAAAATATTTTGCTGTGTATAAGTATTCTTAAAAGAAAAAGGATTTCCAAAACAATTTGCCCCAAATAAGTCAAATTATAAATGGAATAGAAATATTTTTTTATATCTATATACAATAAAAGTTGAATTGACTAGTTGCTCCATCCTCCAATAAGGTTTAAGAGTCTACTTACATATTAGTCTTTTTTAGGAATGACTTACTCCCCATACTATATTAGTATTATAAAATTTTCACTCAACATACATTAAAAAAGAAAAAAAATAAACAAAGGAAAGAAAAGGAAATGAATGCTAGCTTGATTGGAGTGTGAATATTGTCCCGATAAGTGCTTGACAATTTTGCACCATATTGTGACGCTAGAAACTTTATGAGTTCCTAGTTTTTAACGGCAAATACACTCTAAAGACATGTCTCTTAATCTCATCCAACCCTTATACTCACCACAACAAGTTCTCTCGAGTAAAGGTCTCGCTCTCTCTCTCTCTCTCTCTCTACCTATGATAAATGTCCTTGCGTTCATCTCCTTTCAATATCTTTTTTTCATACAAAAAAAGCACTAGTTTGTATTTCATTTTCGACTTCAAATTATTCTTAACTAAGCATCGATCAATTTAAAAAAGTTTTTACATCCATCCGACGTGATTGGAAAAAGATTTATTAAATCGTAAATGTTTGGAAAATATTTATTAAAAAAATTTTTGATATGATTTTTGATCCATTCAAAAGGGTATGTGTTCTAATTCGAGTTTGATTTTTTGTTGATGTTTCTTTGTCTATTTGCTTGATTTTTTTTCCATCGGTTTCTTATCTCTCTCTCTCTCTGCAGTAAATAAAATTCATCTACTCAAGATATGTGAACATGTCAAAAGACTTTCATATGCCTAGTTTCCGCAAGATCTTCACTCATAACATTAACTATCATGCTCGTGGTAAGTTCTAATCCTTTGTTTCATGACTTCAATTGCACAATTGTTCATTTTTGCATTTGATTCTTATTTCTTATATTTCTTATATTATTAATCTCCCAATTCAATCTAAAATGGAAACAAAGAAAGCATAAATAATTTCCGAAATTTATTAATTTATTTTTATAAAACCAACCGAGGTTCGAAACTAAGAAAATTAATCTCAATCCTCTATTTAAACACAAACAAAAATATATTTACATCAATAGAAAATTTTAAATTGATTTTTTTTTTTTTTTTTGAATATTGTACAGAATGTAAATAATTGATTCGATATATTTTAAAAAAAATCATGCAAGGTTTAGTTTCTTTCATTAAATATTACGTTCTTTATAGATGTAGAGCTACTAAAAGAGTTATAACCACAACCCTAGAATATTAAATTTATTCTTGAGGGAAAAATATTTATAAACAATCATTATTCTGATGCATATTGGAAATAGTATAATTTTTATGCGCAAATGGAAACATAATCTAATAGGATTTGTTCAATTACTTTTTTGTTGCCTGCTTTAAATTAAGTATTTTATGTAGTAGTTACAATAACAAGTGGATTTGTTTTTTCTATAAAAAAAGAATGATAGTAAGATTGAGACATAGAATGAAAAAAAATAATACAAAGAGGGCCAACGATTTGAAATAATAAGAAACTACTAAGTCTATTGTAAGACTAATATCTAGGTGTCATATTTTGTTCAACATGAAACTTCTTATTTTATTTACACGACCGGGACAAAACTAAAATTATCCAAATCATCTTCATGTTGAAATTCGGTTGAAATTTTAAGTATCGTAATATTTAGGTGTATATGTGACATATATTATGAAAAAATATTCACAAGATTCCGGTTTCACAAACTTTTATGTATAAATGAAGATTCATAAAAGCGTAACGTTCACTAACACTTCTTTCTATATTGTAGCGAATTCCGACTGATTTTCAGCACCAACTAGGGGAAGAGGTGCCTTATAATGCAACTCTAACAGTATCTTCAGGGGAGTCTTGGTTGGTCAAAGTAGTCAAAGACGAGAATGGAATATCTTTACAAGATGGTTGGAAGAATTTTCGAGATGATAACAATTTATCTCCGATGGAAGTGCTTTGTTTTTTAGGCTTATTCGAAATTGGGTTTTTGATGTTACTATCTATTCCCCAAATGGAGTGGAGAGAAGAATGGGAGATCCTTCGAAGAGAAATAATATAGAATTTGAACCTTCATCTCTACGTCCTAGTCAATGCAATTTAAGGAAAGAGGGTGATTCAAGTACGTATGTTTTACAAGCCTCTTTAATTTAGATACCTTGTTTTTTTTTATCTTCGTCAATGGTTTAGATATTTTCTGATGAAATGTGTGAAATTTATGGGATAAGGTGTAAGAGGGGAGAGAAATATGAGAGATCACAGGGAGAAAGGTAAAGAAGCTGGACCTTCCAAACGTACAAAACGAGGCAATCCAAAATATAGTGATGATTTTGGTACGTATGGTTTAGAAGAGTTTATAGTCTTCATATTGTTACTTTCTCACATTGAAAATGTTTTTTATTGTCTTTTCGAATTACTGTTGATGAGTTAAGGCTCAAACGACCTCATTATTGCATGGTTCCTTTCGGATTAATTTCTTAGTAGAGGTCTATTTCAAAATTCGACTAAAATAGAATTATTCATTTATATCTTTACTAATATATTATTATCTTTTAAAAAATAGATATTCGGATATGTTTTGATATATCCGTGTTATGAACACTTATAATCGCTGCAAATTCGCAAGATGACATGTTACGAAATACTCCTTCCATGGTTTAGTATATGACTAGATTTGTTCAAATTTGTAGGTCGCTTATAAGCACCACGACCTTCTCAAATATACTACATTAATTTCCAATCATACAATTATTATTCACTACTGAGTATTCAACTACTTATATTATTTTTAGTGAATTTCATGTATTCAAAATTCATATTTGTATAGGTTTATGAGCTACTACCGGAGAAAATATTTAACCGTATATTCCGAGTTACATATAGAATTTTCTAAATGTTTGTTTATGGAATAACATATTAATAATACTAGTACTAATATTTAGAAAGTCAATGAGAGTATAGTTTATTCCATTGCTTTAATATTCTATATGTCGTGAATTTCTTAATCTATTAAATGTTCTAACTTAGACATTTTAATCCTTATGTTTCACAATATAAGAAGTATTAGATAATGAAGTACAAGTTGTTTCCTTTATGATGCATTCCGCCCTTCTTTGGATCTCACAATATATATATATATATATATATATATATATATATATATATATATATATATATATATATATATATTCTTTAAACTTTAGAGCATCGTACTATTGATTCTACTTCTAACTGGTAATTATTTTCCTTAGGGTAATGAAGCAAGCAATATTGGTAAAGCTTGCTGGAAAGACAAAAATATCGCAAAACGTTTTCTTCAATTAGGCTTAGAGGTGGCAACAAAATCAGGTAGTTTCAACTTAAAAGATATGCCACTGGATGACATTAGGTTGGCATTACAGATGGAAGAAGGTATTGTTATTACCGTTAAACAATTAAGGAATCGGTGGAATAATGAGAAAGTGAGATATAAGATATGGGCCGAGGTAGTTTCTGCTGCTGGGAATACTCATTATGACTCAAGAGAAAATAAAATCAATTGGAGCAAGAAGCAATGGGAAGATTATTTAAAGGTATGCATGTTCAAATATATTTATGATTCAATTGTATGGTTGAGATTTTAAGCACTTCTATTTCTTCCATTTTTGTAGGGGCACCCGTAAGCGACTCAATTTTTTTAACCAATCACTGGAATACCCAATTGAGATGATGATGTTATTTGAAGATTAGAAGCAAGATATGTGTTGGGGTTTTGGCAAGTAAGGTTGTTGTATAATGATATCAAATCTGAAACTAAGTTAAAATGATAAACAAAAAGTAGATTAGATTTGCTACATAATTTTATATATTGTTTGCCATATATATCTCGTCTTTGTTAGACGTATTTTCGACATTTGGTATTTCTAATTTTAGAACCTTTTCATTCCTAAACGATTGAAACTGATAGAAAAAATGGTTAAATATGTTATAAGGTTAGACCTTATTCAAGATGCTCTTTCAAGTTGCGAAAGTGGTAAGATATGAGGGTTGCCATCTAGTAGGTTACAAGGTTGATGCTTTTTTTTAGTATTTTGTAAATTATATAACCGCAAAATAGAATGATATTGCAAGGGACGAACTGAGGCCAGTGGGAAATAATATACATCCCGAAGTTCTTTTCAAGTTACTTTATAAATATTGACTTTCTATGATTTCTATTCAAAGCTTCTGGGCAATTTAGTGCATGATAATGTACCCATGATTAAGTGCATGATCATGACTTCCAAGATTATGCCTCTATCCTACTCCCGTGAAAAATATATTGCCCAATGGCTATCATTTCCCTGAGCTAGAACTCCTTGCCTTGGAGACACATTAGCCAAATTCTATATAGTCATTGTAGGTCACACGTCTCAGGAATGCATCTAACCCAATGTTTTCTTTTTCCTTAACCTTTCTTTCACATGCTAAAATCCCATGGTTCATTTGTACAAGTCAAGAACAAATGTTATTTTATGCCCGAATAGGGGAGACTAGCCTCGCACACTGCAAGCCCCTTCCGTAGAACAAGAACACCGTTAACATTCATGGTAAGTCATTCGAATTACCTATTCCGGAAATAACTTTTCAAGAATACCTTTTGATAAATCTACAAAAATACATTTTTGAAAACTAATTGTAGTATTCAAGAAAAACATTTCACATTGAATGAACAGTTTGGAAAACATATTACTAAGTAAAGTTCTCCGATTTTGAGGGGTACTCATCTATGCAATGTGTTGTTTGTATCTGTTTCCGAAATTTTACCTGATTAAAAATTTATTAGGAAAGTTTAAAAATAATTATTAAAGGTCCTTTCTAAACCATATAAAACACTTGGTATGTCTAATTTTCCTCTAGAGAAATCTGTGCTTCAAAGGTCTATTTGTAATTTCTTTAAAATACGAGGACTGAAATGAAAATATCTCTAACTTGACAAGAATATTTTCACTCCATATTTTATGTCCATGAGTTGTTTATAATTCCAAAATTAATTTAAAATAAACATAGAAGTTGTATCTACTTAAAAGTGTCTTAAAAATTTAGAAAGTTCAAGGGCTAATATTAATTTTACCTTAAATGTTTTTTGAATTCTCTGAACATATAGAAAATTATTCAAGAAATTAATTTTTAATTTGATTTCCTAATGATTATCTGATTAGATAATAAATATATTTGAAAACAATGTTGAACCAATGTATTATAAAAGGAAAAAATATTTTGCAGTGTATAAGTATTCTTAAAAGAAAAAGGATTTCCAAAACAATTTGGCCCAAATAAGTCAAATTATAAATGGAATAGAAATATTTTTTATATCTATATACAATAAAAGTTGAATTGACTAGTTGCTCCATCCTCCAATAAGGTTTAAGAGTCTACTTACATATTAGCCTTTTTAGGAATGACTTACTCCCCATATTATATTAGTAATATAAATTTTTCACTCAACATACATTAAAAAGAAAAAAATAAACAAAGGAAAGAAAAGGAAATGAATGCTAGCTTGATTGGAGTGTGAATATTGTCTGATAAGTGCTGACAATTTTGCACCATATTGTGACGCTAGAAACTTTTTGAATTCCTAGTTTTTAACGGCTAATACACTCTAAAGACATGTCTCTTAATCTCACTCAACCCTTATACTCACCACAACAAGTTCTCTCAGTAAAGGTTCGTCTCTCTCTCTCTCTCTCTCTCTCTCTCTCTCTCTCTCTACCTATGATAAATGTCCTTGCGTTCATCTCCTTTCAATATCTTTTTTCATACAAAAAAGCACTGGTTTGTATTTCATTTTCAACTTCAAATTATTCTTAACTAAGCATCGATCAATTTAAAAAGTTTTTACATCCATCTGACGTGATTGGAAAAGATTTATTAAATCGTATATGTTTGGAAAATATTTATTAAAAAATTTTGATATGATTTTTGATCCATTCAAAAGGGTATGTGTTCTAATTCGAGTTTGATTTTTGTGGATGTTTCTTTTTTCTATTTGCTTGATTTTCTTCCATCGGTTTCTTATCTCTCTCTCTTGCAGAAATAAAATTCATCTACTCAAGATATGTGAACATGTCAAAAGACTTTCATAAGCCTAGTTTCCGCAAGATCTTCACTCATAACATTAACTATCATGCTGTGGTAAGTTCTAATCCTTTGTTTCATGACTTCAATTGCACAATTGTTCATTTTTGCATTTGATTCTTATTTCTTGTATTTCTTTTATTCTTAATCTACCAATTCAATCTAAAATGGCAACAAAGAAAGCATAAATAATTTCCGAAATTTATTAATTTATTTTTATAAAACCAACCGAGGTTCGAAACTAAGAAAATTAATCTCAATCCTCTGTTTAAACTCAAACAAAAATATATTTACATCAATAGAAAATTTTAAATTGTTTTTTTTTTTGTTTTTGAATATTTTACAGAATGTAAATAATTGATTCGATATATTTAAAAAAAAAAATCATGCAAGGTTTAGTTTCTTTCATTAAATATTACGTTCTTGATAGATGTAGAGCTACTAAAAGAGTTATAACCACAACCCTAGAATATTAAATTTATTCTTGAGGGAAAAATATTTACAATAAAGCATTATTCTGATCCATATTGGAAATAGTATAATTTTTATGCACAAATGGAACCATAATCTAATAGGATTTGTTCAATTACTTTTTTGTTGCCTGCTTTAAATTAAGTATTTTATGTAGTAGTTACAATAACAAGTGGATTTGTTTTTTCTATAAAAAAAGAATGATAATACACTACAAGAAAACTGTGTAACAGAGACGGACATTTCCGGCGCTAATCCGTCGCTAAACTCAATTTAGCGAACGATTACCGACCGAAATACGTGGTCGTGTATTTTTCGTCGCTAAGCAAATTAACGACGGAATACCGACGTAAAAGTTAGCGACCGAATATTCCGTCTCTAATTACCGACCGACTGGTCCACATTATTGACTTTTGACTTTGACTTTTTAACAACCGAATACCGACGGAAACATTAGCGACCGAATAGTAGGTCTCTATTTACCGACCTAATACCGACCGAAGGGTCAACATTATTGACTTTTTGACTTTGACTTACTACGACCGAATACCGATTGAAATATTAGTGACCTAATATGCCGTCTCTATTTACCGACCGAATACCGACCGACGGGTCAACATTATTGACTTTTGACTTTGACTTACTACGACCGAATACCGACGAAAATATTAGCGACCTAATATTCCGTCTCTAGTTACCGACGGAATGCCGACCGCACGGTCACCAGTGTTGACTTTGTCTTTGACTCTCCCGGTCGTTATTCCGTCGCTAAATTGTTTTAAATTTTAAAAAAATAAATATGAAATTTAATTAAATCCCTATTATAAAAAAAACGACAATACACCCAAAAAATACAAACCGAAACAGAATCATTAATAAGATCCCCGAAATAGAAAAAAATAATCAATAAACCCCAAAAATAAAATTACATAGCCAATAATCTTAGTAAAACCACAAGTTACACTTCTCATTACATTACAACATTCACAATCTAAGTGTCCATTTCTCATTAGATTACAACACTCACAATCAAGTCCACACTTTGCATTACAACACTCACAATCCAATTGCACACATTGTATTATCAAAACAATCAAAGTGCAAACTTCGAATTACAACATTCACAATCAGCAGACAACTCAATCTGAGTCGGCAAATCCGGAGGAGGCGGTCAGGCTTGAGTTGCTTTGTTAGCGGCGGCGTCATAAACCTCGTGGAACACCATTGTCAAAAAAAATTGTCATTAGGATATTACATTAAATAACTAATATCAAAAAAAGAAAACGGTAATTAAATACTTACAGACAACTCTCTAGAATCTACATCAACCCATTCGCCTTTCTTTGGCCCGAGATGGTGTTGATGAACATGATCATAAATCGGCCGAGAATGGGGACTGCATGTCAGCCTCCTTTTCTGTTAAACAAATTCATTAAATACAAACAAAAAACACATACAATATAAGAATACGTCAATTAATAAAGATCCGTGCACGGTCTCACGTGGTGCTCAATGTGGCTGAGCGAACCTCCCGTGTGCTTCATCGGGCCTTTGCCACCCCTCACTTCTTTCCGATTTTTTTGCTGCTTGTGTCGATTGGGCTTTAAATTCAGAGTCTTCCGGGTACTCTTCAAGTCGCGCCCAATCCGTCTCAGAAACCCATTTCGGTTTCTTATTTTTTTCCGAGCGTCGCTCATAATGCCGCTTAGTCAGTATGGTGCACCAACCTGTCTTGACGCCATCCTCATGCTCAGGAGCCCAGCGATACTTTTTCTTCAATTTGAAATAATGTTAGATAACTAAATTCGAATACTTCTAAATTTAAAGACTTCTAAATCAAAAGACTTCTAAATTCAAACTTATTTTCTAATTTACTTACCTTAAACTGTTTCTGTTAATATTGATTCTGCATAAACCGTTTCTGTGAATATGAAATTAATTTGATTATATTCTGTCATTGAGCATAAACTGTTTCTGTTAATCCGATTAACCATTACATAATCCGATTATGTAAGTAAGGCAATTGTAGGGTAAATCTGGGAGGAAAAACTCATTCGATGAGCTGATGTAGAATCAGATTTTCCTTCCAGGGGCGCTGCCCCTGGAAAACCCCGCAAGGGGGCCGCTGCCTAAGACTGGTCTTTACGCAGACCGCCGTATAGCATGGCCTACTATACCTCTTGTTTTTACATATTTGGGTTGTAATTTTATAATACGACTGCTGAGTCGTTTTTTCTTTATGATGTAAAAATTGTAATAGCTTTCCTAGATTAGTCTTACTACTCTACATTGAAGGTCGGGTATGCCCATGCAATTATGTAACAAGACCGGAGGACCACTGGATCGAAGACTATATTCATGAGATGAATACGGACTTAGATTGACCCTTGGCTCCCACAAGGCTCGTGGGAGTCATCATAGGATTAGGCCATGCTATATCACATTTACTTTATGCTTTATATATTGCGTGAGATGCTTGTATGATATTATTGTCTTATGGGGTTTAACAGACTATTCAAAACTTAATGTTTTAACTAAGTTTTAAAATGCCTACCATATTCTAAGCACTCCAAGAGCTTGGATCATCATATTGTCTGCTTGCCAAAGCAACGGACAAGTGGTTATCTAAGCAAAAGGATATGGGAAAATAGTGATTTCCATAAGCTTAGACATGGTTCAACTTAGCTAGGCCAACAAAATAGTTTTGGGCCTAGGGCATAAAATGGGAAAAAGCCGGGACATATCGATGTCAGTCCCATTAGATGATTTTACTTTAATTGTGGGTGTTAAGCCAAAGCTTTCCTATAACTATTGTAAAATGTTTTTTTCCCCACTATTATCAAGTGTTGAAATTGTGGAAAATGTTTTTGCTCAAAAACTAATAACTTTGCAATTAACTTAATGTAGATAAATGGCAACCAATTCATCACACAATTCTTTGCGATCCGTCCTTGGGAAGGAAAAACTAAGTGGGGCCAATTTCCTTGATTGGGCCCGCAACTTAAGGATTGTCCTTAGCGAGAAAGAAAGGCATGACGTTCTTGATACGGACATTCCCTGAACAACCTGCCAATAATGCCCCTAGAGCCGAAAGAGATTCTTGGAAGAAGCATTTCGATGACTCTAACGATGTGACTTGTCTCATGTTAGTCACAATGAGCCACTGACCTTCAAAAAGCAGTTTGAAGGAGTTGAGGCTTTCCAGATGATGGGCCAGCTCAAGGAAATGTTCCAGAGCAAGCTCGTCATGAAAGATTCCTCACAGCTAAGGCGTTAAATAGTTGCAAAATGGCCCCCTGGAACCTCTCGTGAGTGCACACGTTCTTAAGATGAAGGGCTATTTTGACCAACTTGAAAAACTTGGGGCTCCGTAAGTCATGACATGGCCACGAGATATGATCTTGGGCTCACTCCCACCGGAGTATGACCAATTCATTATGAACTTCAACATGCATGCCATGGAGAAGACCATACATGAAATACACGGGATGCTCAAGCAGGCTGAATTGAACATTAAGAAGACCCCGAAGTCTTAATGGTTCAAAAAGGGAATTTCAAGAACAAAGGCGAGGGAAAGCCCATGGCCAAGAGAGGCAAAGGCAAAGGCAATGATAAGCACAAGCCCTCACCCCAAGCGAGGCACCAAAGAAGGGAGTTTGCTTCCATTGCAATGAACCAGGTCATTGGAAAGCGGAGCTGCAAACTCTATTTGGAAGAGAAGAAAAAGGGAAAGGCCAGTTTGATTTGTCTCTCCAGTATTTATGTTATAGAAATTAACATGTCTGCTCCTACTTCATGGGTATTAGATACCGGTTGTGGATCTCACATTTGTGCAAATGTGCGGGGGGGTTCAAAAGGAGTAGATCACCGCGAAAAGGAGAAGTGGACTTGAGTAGCCAACGGAGCAAGAGTTGTTCTTTGTAGCTACGGGGACATTTAATTTAGTTTTGCCAAGTGGCCTTATCATAGAACTAGATAATTGTTTGTATGTTCCAATCTGTGAGTAGGAATATTATTTCAGTTTCTTGTTTGGATATTGAAGGTTTTGAAATTAATATTTTGAATAAGATTTGCACCATTCATAAAGATCGTATCTTTTATGGAGATGCCTCTTTGATGAATGGGCTTTATATTCTTAACCTCGATGATTCCATTAAAAGGCCCATCTATAACATTAATACTAAAAGGTTTAAATCAAATGACTTAAACCAAACCTACTTTTAGCACTCTGTCGTTTGGGCCACATAAAGCGAAACGCATATCAAAACTCCATACGGATGGAATTTTAACATCATTTGACTTAGAGTCTTATGAGACGTGTGAATCTTGCTTGTTGGGTAAAATGACTAAAGCTCCCTTTTCTTGGACAAAGTGAGAGAGCTTCGATTTATTGGGCCTCATACATACGGATGTTTGTGGACCAATAAACACTAGTGCTAGAGGAGGGTTTCGATACTTTCATCACATTCACGGATGATTTCAGTAGATATGGCTACGTCTATCTAATGAAACATAAATCTGAATCTTTTGGAAGATTCAAAGAATTTCAAAATGAAGTACAAAATCAACTTGGTAAAAGTATTAAGATACTTCGATCGGATCGAGGTGGAGAATACCTTAACCAAGAGTTTGTCGAACATCTTAGTGGTTGTGGAATTGTTTCACAATTAACTCCTCCCTGGCACACCACAATGGAATGGCGTGTCGAAAGCGGAGGAATCGCACCTTATTAGATATGGTTCGATCTATGATGAGTCAAACAAGTCTTCCAATTTCCTTTTGGGGCTACGCCCAAGAAACTGCTGCATTTATATTAAATAGAGTTCCTTCTAAAGCGGTTCGGAAAACTCCATATGAGATATGGGACTAGGGAAACAACCTAGTTTGTCCTTTCTCAAAATTTGGGGATGCGAGGCGTATGTAAAACGCTTGTTATCCGATAAACTCGCCCTCTAAATCGACAAGTGTTTGTTTGTGGGATATCCTAAAGAAACTAAAGGATATTACTTCTATCTTCCATCGAGAGAACAAAGTGTTTGTTGCTCGTAATGGTTTATTCCTTGAAAGGGAATTTATTTCCAAAGAGGATAGTGGGAGTAAGATCCATCTTCAGGGAAATTCAAGATCCCCAAACAACATCCGAACCAACTTTGGAAGTTCAAGCAAGCTCACGTGCCGATACTGAGCTTCAATCTTTGACACAAGGCCCCGAGGAGGTCGAGTCGGGTACATCAACGGCTTGAGAGATATGGATTTCGTGGGTCGATGATCATCGGAGTTGAGCTGATTGATCAAGATGAACCCACTACCTACAAAGAGGCAATTCGTAGTTACGAGTCGGATAAGTGGCTAGAAGCTATGAAGTCCGAGATGCAATCCATGTACGACAACCAAGTATGGACTTTGGTTGACCCACCCGAAGGGTGCAAGGTCATTGATAACAAATGGTGTTACAAAAAGAAGACCGACATGGATGGTAATGTACACACTTTTTAAATCACGACTAGTAGTTAAAGGTTATAGACAAGTTCATGGTATTGACTATGACGAAACCTTTTCCCCCGTCGTGATGATAAAGTCAATTAGGATTTTACTTGCCATAGCCGCATATTATGACTATGAGATATGGCAAATGGATGTTAAGACTGCGTTTCTTAACGAAACCTTCTCGAGGATGTGTATATGACACAACCTCGAGGGGTTTATTGATCCGAGCAAATCCTAGCAAAGTGTGTAAGCTTCAAAGGTCCATTTATGGATTGAAGCAAGCATCTCGAAAGTCTGGAGATACGTCGCTTTGATGAACGTATTAAAGAATTTGGTTTCATCAAAAATGAAGACGAGCCTTGTGTTTATAAGAAAGTAACTAATAATGCAGTAGTGTTCCTTGTACTTTATGTGGACGACATCTTACTGATTGGAAATGACATCCCCACATTACAAAGCGTAAAAGCTTGGTTGGGGAAGTGCTTTTCCATGAAAGACTTAGGCGAGGCTACATACATTTTGGGTATTAGAATCTATAGAGATAGATCTAACAAAATGATTGGCTCGAGCTAGAGTGGATACATTGACAAGGTACTTGAAAGCGGTTCAGTTTGCAAGACTCCAAAAAGGGATTCTTGCCCATGTCACATGGCGTTAAACTCAAATGAGAACTCAAGGACCTTCCACAAGGGAGGACCAAGAGCGCATGAGTAAGATACCATATGCTTCGGCCATTGGGTCTATTATGTACGCCATGATATGCACTGCCCGGATGTCTCATATGCTTTAAGTATGACTAGCGAGATATCAATCGACCCTCGAGAGTCACATTGGGACTGCAGATCAATAGCATTCTTAAGTACTTGAGAAGGACTAAAGATATGTTCTAAGTTTACGGAGGTCGGGAAGGAAGTCCGGTTGTAAATGGTTACACGGACACAAGCTTCCGGACCGACGTAGATGATTACTCGATCGCAATCTAGCTTTGTGTTTTGTTTGAATGGAGGTGCTTTGTGAGCTGGAAGAGCTCAAAGCAAGAAATCGTGGCCGACTCTGCAACCAGGCCCGAGTATCTATCTGCCTCTCAGGCGGCTAAAGAAGGCTGTTTGGATCGGGGAAGTTTGTTGATGAACTAGGTGTTGTCCCTAGCATTGTGAACCCGGTGGACCTCTATTGTGATAGTACTCGGTGCCATTTCACAAGCTAAGGAACCTAGATCTCACCAACGATCCAAACACATTCTCGAAAGCGCTTTCCATCCGATTAGAGAGATCATTGATAGAGAGACGTTAGTATTTGCAAAGTACATGCTGAGGCGACAACATTGCGGGATCCATTGACCAAGCCACTCCCACGGCCCTAAACATGAGTGTCATACTAGGTCAATGGGATTGAGGATCATGTATGATTGGAACTAGGGCAAGTGGGAGATTGTTAGTAGTGCCACTAGGACCATTAGCACATGTTGTGCATTTTATTATCTTTTGAGCATGTAATTGAATAGTTAATTATGCTTTTGATTATCAAATGTGTGATTTGATAGTAAAACTCATTAGCTTATGTAATTACTATTCTAGAAGTCCCTAGTTTTATGTAATGCTTAATTACTATGAAATAAAACTAGTATGATTGTTGATTGATGATCTTGTTTGCTTTGATCATGTGTAATGGATACAAATCACATCATAGATGCAATATATAGGGATACATTGTTTTGGGACGTGATCCGTCGAGAAGTAATACTTCATGGTCTTAAGTCATAAGTATTACTTCTCAATACTATTTTAGAATCCTTAGACCTTATGTCTTCATTGATTCTAGTATGAATGGAGCCACGTTTTGACTCGATCGGACGTTACTTGTAACAGAGTAATCAATACGATCGATGATCGGATGTAGTGTCCTATCATAGCTTGAATGTGAGAGACATTGTAAGGAATTTGTCCCTCTCTATTATTAGAGAGAGATATCCATGGGCCCCTCGATAGGGAGAGACTGTTTAAATGCATGGCCGTGCTCAAATGTATTTGATAAAGTGGTTATCAAATGCTATTTGTCGAAACAGTTTTACTCGGAGATCGAGCATAAATACAATTAAGCATAATAAGGGTGACGACCACCATGCCTTATGCTTAATTAGGGATATCGCGAGACAAAGGGATTAAATAGTGGATTGATATTAGGTTCCGTTGTATATTCATTCACTTTGGGTAGTCACAATGTCCCGCTAGGGACCGCTTGTGATTTATGAACTCACACTACTACTAAGTGTGTTTTCATTGCCATTGTGAGATGAACCTACGTGGTCACACGCATAGACGAGCTAACGAAGCTTCATGTCCGATTCAATGAATCTAGAATGTGTCTAGGTTCATTGTATCCGACATTCACTTTTCGAGAATAATAAAGTGTTATTATTCGGATTAGAGATAAGGGGGCATTTTCGGTATAGTCTGGAATTACGTGGGAGTTATTATCCGATAAAGACTCCCACTACCCGAGCAAGTCTAGGGGACGTGGGAGTCGAGTCTCCCACAGCCCGAGAGAAGTTGAGTAGACGTGGGAGTTATTCTGGGAACAAACTCCCACACTCTATATAACATCTCTTAGTCGAAACCCTAACGAGTTAATGCTTTAGCCAAAATTAACCAAGAAACCCGAAATTAGATTTCGGACTCTCCATTTTTCTCTCTAATTCCCGAAAATCAGAAAAGACGAAGAGCTAGCAATCGCTGCCCGTTTCGTCGCGTGGATACCGGTAGAGGGACTTTCCGCAAAGGGAGATCAATCGGTAGCAGCATTCGATCCAAGAAACGTCAACCTCCATTCAAGAAATAGCTTCTTGAATCCAAAACGTAAGTTTTTCTTGCTATTTATTGCTGTTTTCGAATTGTTTCATATGAGCGTCCATGGGTGTTTGGAACGAGTTTCCGCCCATGAATCCCTTCAGGCACTGGGTTTTATCTTTTACAACCGCCAAGGCTCTAAATAAACATTCTATTACCCAAAAATATAATATATCCACATGATTACAATGAAATTCAATAAAATACACGACTAAAATCCATTTATCCAGATTGCTAATCCCAAGTTTCACTGCACACTCGATACCCAAATTATTGCACCACCTTCGGATACTTGTGGAGGGAAAACATTTGGAAAACGTGAGCCGAAGCTCGGTGAGGGTCGTGCAGTGGTGCATATGTCTTTTAAAACCATTTTCCTTCCAAAGTACTTTATATTCATAAAATAGTTCGCACAATGAGAAAGCCACATATATATTGATTATAATAAGGGGCCCTGATTTTCTAAACAATTTTCCGAGATCTGCCGAGGTGAAATTGAAATAGGCATGACAATAACAGTAGATAAAATTCATACGGGCCCCCAAATACGGATGTTTAAAATTAGGACGCTAGAGGTGTCTCACACCTCTCAGTGTAGCACTTAGCTCCTTTAGATCAAATAATTGGGCCCGATACAATAAACTTATAGTTTTATCATACCATGTCAATATTCGAAAGACAAATCCGTATCAAAATTATTCAAACTTATCATTTCCAATGCAATAAGATAATATTTCAAACAGTGCCCCTATACAGAAAGATATTTCATGGTGACAAGAAAAATGTAATCGAGTGCATGTCATGAGGGGATCCATGTCATGAGTGCAATGAACAAATGAACACGCAATATATATATATATATATATATATATATATATATATATATATATATAATTTTGTAAAAGGATTTAGGAACACTCACTCGATAAATTGCCTATAGCCTTAATCCAAGATGATTAGTGTCCTTAGTTACCGTGGTACCAAACAAATGGACAAGGTTCCAAAATTAACTAACAAGCTATAAAGTCTTGGTGAGACAGAGTAGAAGAAACCAAAGAATATAATATGGGGAAGATTGATTGAATTAACTTGTTGAAATACAAATATATCATATATGCGATTTGCTTACTGTGAAGGAAAACGAAATAGTGGTGCTGAGCTCCTTATCAAGACGAATAAGGAAATGGGGAAGGGAATGTATATATATAAGAAGAAGTGGCCTATCACAATGTCAAAGAAATGGATTAGTCATGTAGCTGCGTGGCTAGCATGGAAATATTTTGAATATTAAACTTATTTTCTTTTCCTTGGTTGCCAAGAACCTTGTTTTCCAAGTATTTTTATATAATTTTCTTTTTATTTATAGTTATAGAATTTCAAATGACCATTATATCCCTTGTCTCTTATAAATATTACCATCTCAAAATTGATATACTTAAAAGTGCTTACGGAGCGGGGTGTTACATCTCACCATTGAAAATGTTTTTTATTGTCTTTTCGAATTACTGTTGATGAGTTAAGGCTCAAACGACCTCATTATTACATGGTTCCTTTCAGATTAATTTCTTAGTAGAGGTCTATTCAAAATTCTGACTAAAATAGAATTATTCATTTATATCCTTACTAATATATTATTATCTTTTAAAAATAGATATTCTTATATGTTTTGATATATCCGTGTTATGAACACTTATAATCGCTGCAAATTCGCAAGATGACATGTTACGAAATACTCCTTCCATGGTTAGTATATGACTAGATTTGTTCAAATTTGTAGGTCACTTATAAGCACCACGACCTTCTCAAATATACTACATTAATTTCCAATCATACAATTATTATTCACTACTGAGTATTCAACTACTTATATTATTTTTAGTGAATTTCATGTATTCAAAATTCATATTTGTATAGGTTTATGAGCTACTACCTGGAGAAAATATTTAACCGTATATTCCAGTTACATATAGAATTTTCTAAATGTTTGTTTATGGAATAACATATTAAAAATACTAGTACTAATATTTAGAAAGTCAATGAGAGTATAGTTTATTCCATTGCTTTAATATTCTATATGTCGTGAATTTCTTAATCTATTAAATGTTCTAACTTAGACATTTTAATCCTTATGTTTCACAATATAAGAAGTATTAGATAATGAAGTACAAGTTGTTTCCTTTATGATGCATTCCGCCCTTCTTGGATCTCACAATATATATATATATATTCTTTAAACTTTAGAGCATCATACTATTGATTCCACTTCTAACTGGTAATTATTTTCCGTAGGTAATGAAGCAAGCAATATTGGTAAAGCTTGCTGGAAAGACAAAAATATCGCAAAACGTTTTCTTCAATTATGCTTAGAGGCGGCAACAAAATCAGGTAGTTGCAACTTAAAAGATATGCCACCTGGATGACATTAGGTTGGCAGTGCGGATGGAAGAAGGTATTGTTATTACCGTTAAACAATTAAGGAATCGGTGGAATAATGAGAAAGTGAGATATAAGATATGGGCCGAGGTAGTTTCTGCTGCTGGGAATACTCATTATGACTCAAGAGAAAATAAAATCAATTGGAGCAAGAAGCAATGGGAAGATTATTTAAAGGTATGCATGTTCAAATATATTTATGATTCAATTGTATGGTTGAGATTTTAAGCACTTCTATTTCTTCCATTTTTGTAGGGGCACCCAGAAGCAGCTCAATTTTTTAACCAATCACTGGAATACCCAGTTGAGATGATGATGTTATTTGAAGATTAGAAGCAAGATATGTGTTGGGGTTTTGGCAAGTAAGGTTGTTGTATAATGATATCAAATCTGAAACTAAGTTAAAATGATAAACAAAAAGTAGATTAGATTTGCTACATAATTTTATATATTGTTTGCCATATATATCTCGTCTTTGTTTGACGTATTTTCGACATTTGGTATTTCTAATTTTAGAACCTTTTCATTCCTAAATGATTCAAACTGATAGAAAAAATGGTTAAATATATTATAAGGTTAAACCTTATTCAAGATGCTCTTTCAAGTTGCGAAAGTGGTAAGATATGAGGGTTGCCATCTAGTAGGTTACAAGGTTGATGCTTTTTTTTAGTATTTTGTAAATTATATAACCGCAAAATAGAATGATATTGCAAGGGACGAACTGAGGCCAGTGGGAAATAATATACATCCCGAAGTTCTTTTCAAGTTACTTTATAAATATTGACTTTCTATTTTTCTATTGAAAGCTTCTTGGCAATTTAGTGCATGATCATGTACCCATGATTAAGTACATGATCATGACTTCCAAGATTATGCCTCTATCCTACTCCCGTGACAAATATATTGTCCAATGGCTAACATTTCCCTGAGCAAGAACTCCTTGCCTTGGAGACACATTAGCCAAATTCTATATAGTCATTGTAGGTCACACGTCTCGGGAATGCATCTAACCCAATGTTTTCTTTTTCCTTATTCTTTCTTTCAAATGCTAAAATCCCATAGTTCATTTGTACAAGTCAAGAACAAATGTTATTTTATGCCCGAATAGGGGAGACTAGCCTCGCACACTGCAAGCCCCTTCCGTAGAACAAGAACACCGTTAACATTCATGGTAAGTCATTCGAATTACCTATTCCGGAAATAACTTTTCAAGAATACCTTTTGATAAATTTACAAAAATACATTTTTGAAAACTAATTGTAGTATTAAAGAAAAACATTTCACATTGAATGAACAGTTTGGAAAACATATTACTAAGTAAACTTCTTCGATTTTGAGAGGAACTCATCTGAGCATTGTGTTGTTTGTATCTATTTCAGAAATTTTACCTGATTTAGAAAGCTTAAAAAGATATATTAACGGTCCCTTCTAAACCCTATAAAACACTTGGTATGTCTAATTTTCCTCTAGAGAAATCTATGCTTCAAAGGTATATTTGTAATTTCTTTAAAACACGAGGACTGAAATGAAAATATCTTTAATTTGACAAGAATATTTTCACTCCATATTTTATGTTCATGAGTTGTTTATAACTCCAAAATTAATTTAAAAGAATAATAGAAGTTGGATCTACTTAATAGTGTCTTAAAAATTTAGAAATTTCATATAATTTTACCTTAAATGTATTTTGAATTCTCTGAACATATAGAAAATTATTCAAGAAATTAATTTTTAATTGGATTTCCTAATGATTATGTAATTAAATAATAAATATATTTGAAAACAATGTTGAACCAATGTATTATAAAAGGAAATAATATTTTGTAGTGTATAAGTATTCTTAAAAGAAAAAGGATTTCCAAAACAATTTGAACCAAATAAGTCAAATTATAAATGGAAGAGAATTATTTTTGTATATCTATATACAATAAAAGTTGAATTGACTAGTTGCTCCATCCTCCAATAAGGTTTAAGAGTCTACTTACATGTTAGCCTTTTTAGGAATGACTTACTCCCCATACTATATTAGTAATATAAAATTTTCACTCAATATACATTAAAAAGAAAAAATAAATAAAGGAAAGAAAAGGAAATGAATGCTAGCTTGACTGGAGTGTGAATATTGTCTAATAAGTGCTGACAATTTTGCACCATATAGTGACGCTAGAAACTTTAAGAGTTCCTAGTTTGTATCGGCAAATACACTCTAAAAGCATGTCTCTTAATCTCATTCAACCCTTATACTCACCACAAAAAAGTTCTCTCGGTAAAGTTCGTCTCTCGCTCTCTCTCTCTCTCTCTCTCTCTCTCTCTCTCTCTACCTATGATAAATGTCCTTGCGTTCAACTCCTTTCAATATCTTTTTTTCATACAAAAAAGCACAGGGTTTGTATATCCATCTGACGTGATTGGAAAACATTTATTAAATCGTAAGTGTTTCGAAAATATTTATTAAAAAAATTTTAAAAAATTTTGATATGATTTTTGATCCATTCAAAAGGGTATGTGTTGTAATTCGAGTTTGATTATTAAGGGCATTTCATTCTTATTTCTGGTATTTCTTAGATTATTAATCTCCCAATTCAATCTAAAATGGAAACAAAGAAAGCATAAATAATTTTTTGAACTTTATTAATTTATTTTATAAAACCAACAGAGGTTTGAAACTAAGAAAAATTAATCTCAATCCTCTGTTTAAACACAAACAAAAATATATTTACATCAAAAGAAATTTTTTTAATTGTTTTTTTTTATTTTTGAATATTGTACGTAATGTAAATAATTGATTCGATATATTAAAATTTTTGTTTTCATGTAAGGTTTATTTTCTTTCATTAAATATTATGTTCTTGATAGATGTAGAGCTACTAAAAGAGTTAAAACCGGTGCCCTGGAATATTAAATTTATTCGTGAGGAATTTGTTTTTTTTATAAACAAGCATTATTCCGATCCATATTGGAAACAATATAATTTTTATGAGCAAATGGAAACATAATCTAATAGGATTTGTTCAATTACTTTTTTGTTGCCTTCTTTAAATTAAGTATGTTATGTATCTATTGATTTTTTTATTTTTTTTGAAATCCTGTGCTTTATTGATAGAATGGAGCAATTACATATTCGCCTGTAGGACCCGTAAAGAGGGTGTCCCTAACCGATCAAAATTTAAAAGACCCCGCCTTTGCAAAGGGAGATTTTCAAAATTATATAAATACAATGAATCACGCGAGTCACAACCAGAATTTGCTAGGGAGTCGGCAACCATGTTTGCCTCTCGAAAAATATGTTCTATATCTATGCCCTGAGAAAGCCGTGATTCTTTGCAGAAACAATCATCCAAAGACCAATGAGCCATTTTGCCTTTGATTATTGCATGAACCAACACCCTGGGAGTCGGATTGTATCAATTGAACTCAAATGCCAAGTTGAGCTGCTAAATTAAGGCCAAAAATTAAAGCGCATATCTCCGCCCTCGGGTATTGGAGACCAAGTCGCCTAGATAAGCCGCACCACCTGCGATGAACAAACCAAAGCTATTCCGAATTACACAGCCCAACGCCTATAATCCCCTGGGATTATCTCTAGCTGCTCCGTCATTGTTCAAAATGAATTTATTTGAACTCCAATTTTGTATCCAACACACAATGCGAACCCGATGCGTTTCGAATGTCTTTGTCCGAAGTGAATCTTGCTTGCTGCCATCATAGGTACTAATTGTTTATCAAAAGACAATATTAACCGCTTCTTTGTCGTTCGGAGCCCTTCAAAAAATAACGTACAACGCGCCCTCCATAATTGCCACAAGACAAGCGATGAAATGATAACAAGTTGTCTTGCCCGACTTGCCTTTACCAATATGCCATCGGTGAAGAAGCATACCCATAGGTGATCTCACATTACGTGTGGGAAGTTTTACTCCGAATTTAAAGCAAAGCATGCTCCCATAAATTTTTAGCCAAAGGACAATCAAGGAAAACATGTTGCAAGGCATCCCCTCCTTGCGCACGAACAAAGAGTGACAAGATGAAAACCATATTTCCAAAAGTATCTCTTCCACAGGGCAGAATCCATTAATAAATTTCCACAAAAATAAACTCAAATGTAATGGCAAGTCCATTGTCCAAATAAGTTGGCGAGACAAAGTACTTACATTTCCACCTTGAACAATATCAAACGTAGAGGATAATGTGAAGCGACCTCTTGGTTCCGGTTTTCAAACAAACAAATCCACATTTGGTGCAAGCTCTACATCCGGGAGCAAATTGAGCATCGGACCGGACAACCACTATTGCAATTCGGCTATATGCCATCCATCCCTTCCCGTGAAAATCCATCACCCGCATCTTCATGATGTGCACTGGAAGCGAGGGAGGCAGCTTCACAAAACAACAATTGTGAGAAA